>OX457051.1:20702909-20860409 GCA_949752735.1 Lumbricus terrestris | reverse complement strand
AGGCAAGAGTAAAAGGGCTTAAATGGGTTTTTATGAATGGTACCTAAGACCAGACAATAGGAGGTACGCCTGGTACGGTCATTCAATGAAATAGTTTAGACATCAGTCAGTATTCGTTGCTAACGGCAACATACGATGCCTAGCACTCTGCGCGCAATTAACGCCCACAAACCGCCCAATTCACGATGCACACATACCAGGACCATTGACCATTAAACGTTCGGTAACGTTGATTGTGAATCATTGGAGATCCTTACGCATCGCTGAAGAGCAGAACATGGACCAAGAAACGACCGGCATGCAGACGCTCAGCCGTATACCGTTTGATTTTAAAAGGCGCTAAATAAACGAAGATCGTCTGGCGGTCGCAAACCTTAAGCAGGCGGTCATGTGTGAAGAAAGAGAAGGGGTGAGAGAAGATGTAAGATTGATTTCTTAAACGGTCATATATATAATTATACTGTAGAGCCACCGAGACTTAGAACTATCGCTCTGTGTAATGCTAGACCGATATATTGAACCTGAAACCATCGAGGCAATAATAATAATTATTATATCTCATTGCCTGAAATAAAGGCAAGTGTATAGCCTATACATATGGGTCAATTTTATTAGTTTATAATTATTCACAAGCTTGACAACCGACAATTTTTTAACTAATTTATTGATTTTAGAAAAGAAGAAGAAGAAAGAAGAAGAAAAGAAGAAGAAGAAGAAGAAAGAATAAGAACAAGAAGAACAAGAAAGAAGAAGAAGAAGAAGAAGAAGAAGAAGAAGAAGGTGGTGGTGGTGGTGGTGGTGGTGGTGGTGGTGGTGGTGATGGTGATGGTGATGGTGATGGTGATGGTGATGATGATGATGATGATGATGATGATGATGATGATGATGATGATGATGATGATGATGATGATGATGATGATGATGATGATGATGATGATGACGATAACGAAGAAGAAGAACAACAACGACAACAGAAGCAAGAAGAAGCGTCGTTCATGGTTGCGACATCCATCCATATGAAGCATCAGTGACTCAATTATTGTTCTAATTTTGCAGATGATGCAGATGATTATAATAGATAGAATAATGACAGCAGTAATGATAATAGCAATAAAATTGAACAAAATATACATTGCGAAATAGCGAACCGAATGCTTAACTTCTTCGGTGGTGATAATTATTTGAAATAGCGACCAGGAATTATACGAGGAATTTCGAGAGAAATCCTAAGAGAACTGTTACGTTTAGCAAGCGGACTATAGAACATCCAAACGCTCATTTGCAATGGTGCATGTATGCCTGTCCATCTTCCTGTCTGCATGGGCGGAGTTTATCAGAGGCTAGGGGGGCTAAGCCCCCCCCAAGAAGACCAGATTCATTTTTTACCGTGTAAATGATAACTTTTCCCGGGCTTAGCTCACCAAGAAGGCTTTAGCTCCTCCAAGAAAGGAAATCAAACTCCGCCCATGCCTGTCTGCTGCCTGCCTGTCTGTCTGTCTGCCTCTCTCTCTCTCTCGTTTTCTTATGCTCTTTACTTTCTTCAGCTCATTAACGCAGCAATGGTGCATGGTACAGAGTGCATGGCGTCTGAGCCATGCACCCTGCATAAAACGACAGACAGCAACCCGGAAAGTCGAGATGAAAAGGAAAAACTGAAAGAATTGGACTTTGTTAGATCTTGTACTATTTATATGGTTTAAAACGAAAATTCTGTTCCGCAATCTATTTTATTCAACAAGTAAATAAACCCCTATCTATGAATCTTTGTATGTCTGTCTGTCTTTCCATCTGTCTGTCTGCTGCCTGCTTGTCTGTGTGTCTGTCTGCTGCCTGCCTGTATGTGTGTCTGTCTGCTGCCTGTTTGTGTATACGTGTGTCTGTCTGCCTGTCTGTATGTCTGTCTCTCTCTGGTTCTCTTGCACTCTCTACTTCCTTCAGCTGATGGCTAAACCTTCCAACGAACGAGATCCGAGACACTCTCGACCTTTGACTGTATATATATATGTATGTATATTATATGTATATGTATATGTACATGTATATGTATATGTATATATATGTATATGTATATATATGTATATATAGCGTCCCCCGTTTGTGGTGAATCCAGCCACGGCCAATCAATCATCAAATCCATGCAGTATAGTCGTCAGTCGAGATGACCATGCAGTTCAAAGTGTATGTGGACGACGAAGTCTGGATCTTCAACTTCATTTCAGATCGCAAGCCAAACAGAATTATTGCACAAATATTTACAGACCAACATCTGATCCGCCCACACACACACATGTCTGACGGGTAAATAATTATATAATTATACCGGACTGTATAAATTATCTTCAATGCGACCATTAAATACGATTATTTGTATATTCATATGAATACAATTATATCCAATATGCGCGCTATGTGATGCGCTGAACATAATTATTATGGGTGTATAATTAATTTATTACATATAAACATATGTGTATAATGGTCACAGTTGCATATGATCGTAATATTAATCATGAATTTATATAGCGCCACTTCAGCAGAAACTTCTCAGAGGCGCTGCCGACCTAAATAATATTATTACAAGTAATAATATTAACTAAATAATAATATTAACATATAATAATATTAACTAATAATAATATTAACTAAATAATAATATTAACCAAATGATAATATAACAGCACCAAACCACAATGAAAGAGAATGGTTTCAAACGTCTTTCGGAAAAAGGCAAAGCAATATTTATAGTCTCTGTAAGGAACTTCTGGGCATATTATACCCAGAAGTTCATTACAGAGACTAGCTGCAACTTACTATGTTGGGAAGTAGCCTATATATCGCATTAGTTGCTTCCGTTGATAGTTTCGTTTATACGCTAAGTAAAATTAAGACTGAAAATTTATAGTTTTTAAGAAAAGAAGGCAGGTGTTTATGGCGATATATTATCACCTCATTTGCAGCAATTCTTAATTGCAGCTATAAGCTTATATATTGATTCTCGAGCTTCTGTCGGAAAAGAATTTTTCTGTGCAAAAAGGATTCCAATATTGCTTGGCGAAGAAGTCACATAGGCCTACCAAGGTCGCTGGAAATAGAAAGTTCTTTAAGATTAAAGATGCACATCTATAACAATAAAGTTGCTTGAACATGGTTTAATTCAACACTGCAGCTCCTGAAAGAAGCACGCGACTGATATTATTGTGAGAAAAGAACTGAAACAGGGCTGTTTTTAAGGAATTTTTAGAACTGCACAACTCCTTCTTTTCCCTCCCATCCTCCATGGTAAATTACTTCCAATTGGAGGACAATGACCATTTTTTGCCAGTTTTAACTGTTCAGAAGTATTTCTACAACTGCACAAATCCATTTAGAACTGCACATTTTGTGTACAACTGCACGTTAAAAAAAGCCCTGAACTGAAATGGGAACCGAAACAATTTTTAAAACCAGTTATTACCAAATCTTTTAAGGAACTGTATAATTGCAATTATAATTGAAATTGAGGACAACCAAACTGAAATAAAAACGAAAACTATATATACTTGCAACAACTCTGGATATTCTCTAAATTACGGGTTTACAACTTTAGCCTACATCCATTTTGGATTACAATCTTTTCATAACGTCAACTATCCAAAGCGCTAGATGAAAGCTATGCGCGGAGCACCAGCTTATTTGCGAGCGTCTCGTAGAATTATATATATAGGGGCAGAATAAAGATATCAGAGAAAGGAGTAGGTTATATTACATGGTGTTTGCATGTGATATGCAATTATACATGGCATAACCCATAAAATTTATTTCCGTACATACTCTATATTGTATGTTTGCAACACTTGCTATAGCGCCCCTTCAAGATTACTACTCATAAGCGCTCCAGACCTCTGCGCGGACACTGAATCGGAGTTGAACGCCGAAGCGCGTGAGCAATGCGAGTGAAATACAAAGAAGCATGGAAGCTCTTGCTCAGGGTCCCTACATGGTGGCTTGAGATGGATTTGAAACTGCAACCTTCCAACTCCAAGGCACCGAGCATACTCCCTGCACCGAAGCGCCCAATTTTTTTAATCTTATACTGTATCTCCTTGTATATATATATATATATTTATTTATCTATTTATATTGGGTGGGGGTTGAATGGGGAAGAATTTTTCGGAAAACCAAAATTTTACGGGTCGCATACCGGTCGAGATCGGAGTGTGTTGGGGTGGTGGGGGTGGGAATGCGGGGGTGGGGAAGAAAGCTTTTTCGGGGCGGAGGGAGGGAGCGTGGGAGGGAGGGAGAGAATGAGGGAGTGAGGGATTGGCCGGGAACGGCCGAATCCTAAAATTCAAGGGCAACGTCGTGTACTCCAGCTAGTTTATTTATATGTTGCATTGCCTATTTAACCCTTTGAACCCGGAGCTCCCGTATAACTCTATGGACCGGACAACCGGCCCGTCGGGTTCAAAGGGTTAAATATGTATCTGTTGGTCGAATAGTGTGAATGACTTAAGTGCAGAGAAGGCGTTGTCGTCCGTTAGATCGGCTTCGCATCGCAGTAGCAGCCACAGCGGTCATAAACAAGTGTACACCCGTAAAGACCTACATATATAAGAACTTTCATTTGGAACATTTCTCTGCGGTCCTATAATATAATTATCGTCTCAGTTCTCTCTGGTGACGTCCCAAATAAACACCTTATATATATATATATATATATAACCCGTCATATATACATATGCATATATATGCATAACTGTATATATATCTGCATACATGTATATGACATAAATATATATGCATATATTATATGCGTGACTCTCAGTGTTGTAATACGTCAAAGAAATTTTTGCCGACGGCCTCGGCCTCTCTTGTCATAAGCTGTCGTTAAACTATAGATTGCTCCTTCTCCTCCCCGTTACTGTTCGCACTCTGACAGTGCCAGTCCCAAGCCTGGATAAAGGAGGAGGGCGACGCTGATCATCCTTGGTATATAAGACACTATATCGTATAACAGCATTGCAACATTGCTGCAAAAACCCTATATACCTATGTATAGTTTATATATATAATAATTATCTGTAGTTTATATATACAGTGTGTCCGGAAAAAAGGGACCCATTTCGTAAATATGAAAATAAAAAGTAAATATAAATAGTAAATATAGTAAATATAAATAT
This sequence comes from Lumbricus terrestris, assembly GCA_949752735.1. Lineage (NCBI taxonomy): Eukaryota > Metazoa > Annelida > Clitellata > Crassiclitellata > Lumbricidae > Lumbricus > Lumbricus terrestris. The sequence goes on along the minus strand of OX457051.1, from coordinate 20,855,250 downwards.
AGTAAATATAAATATTTTCGCCATTATTAGATAAATAGATCTATGTCAGGATTTAAAAAAATTTGAGTTGTAAAAATCGATGAATGTTTACTATTTATTTTCATATTTACAAAAAGGGTCCCTTTTTTCCGGACACAGTGTAAATAATTATGTATGGTTTATATATAGTTTACATTATAATGTCAGCCGATTTAGTCCGGACACGAAGCCAATTCTTTCAATCTGACCATCTACTCATATAATAATTTATTGCCTCACATGCATGTTAGTGGGTTATAGTCGTCTAGATATCGACAAGCAATGTTTGTTTAATGACATCTTATAATATGCAGCGTGGATGATTAGCATCACTTTGAATACAGGTAGATGCGTATGCATAATTATAGCCTGCTGTTGATGTTTAGCGATACTGTGTCACGATATCAAACTTATATTATATCAAACTCAAAGGTTCTTTAGTGTCGCCCTTCTCCTTTTTCCAGGTTGCTTGGGTATTGCTATAGGGACTGGCAATGTCAGAGTACAAACAAACAGTGGCGCAGGTTTTCAAGTACATTATTAATGTGACAGAGGAGGACACATGGTCAACGTAAATTGTATGGGGTCTAAGACAGGCACCTGATTGTCCTTTGTCTCTATGAGTGAATTATTTAATAGGCACCGACACAATAGAACAATGGAAGTCATTGAAATGCAGATGTACGTATACGCCTATCTTGCAAGCGTAGGCTACACTTGCAGATAGATCTGTCTACAAATATTATAGGTCTGCATGGGTCGCCAGACGAGGAGGAACTCCACCACTGGTTGTTCTCTGCCAGTGCCAGTCCCACGCCTGGATAATGGAGGAGGGCGACACTAATCTCATCTTAGATATGGCAATTTCGTTAAACATGTAACCAGCCAGACGAGGAGGTTCGTAGTTGTACGGCCAGAGTTGACACAGACATGACGCAGCGTTCATGATCATAAGTGGGTGTGTAGCTGCATGCGCTGAGAAACTTCCAGTCCGCTGGAATGCATGCGGACTATGATGACCTTGGAATGCGGACTATAATGACCTTGGAAAGCGGAATATACGACCTCCTTCGGACTACTCAATTGGACAACCCTTCTGACATGACGCAGCGCTCGTTAATAAGCTGGTGCCCTGCGCCTGGCTTTCGAGTGGTGCTCTAGAAATGTGGAGATGACGATACACGGATAGCTTCGAGAACGACGAGAAGAATGCTCCTCAGATTCCGTTATCTTTCTGAGCATGCAGAAGATTACAAAGTAGACACATGGCCATAATTATTAATAATTATTAATATATTAAGATATCAATCATGCTGGAAAGAGGAAGACGCAAGCGAGAAAGTGAAGAAATCTGTGTAACGTGCGCTGGGTCGTGAGCAATTGAGAAATCAAGAGCAACATACATCGTGAAGGAAAGTAAATGAATAAATGGGCAAACAAGATGTAATTATATCGGTGTCCCGTCATTAGCGTGCAGGACAAAAGCGCGCCGACAAAAGCGCGCCGACAAAAGCGCGCCGACAAAAGCCCGCCGACAAAAGCGCGAACCGTCAAAAGCGCGCGGGACAGATGCGCGCCGACATAGTCATAGACCGACATGCACAGAGAAAAAACTGAAGAAATTCACAAACAAACTCATGCTTAATTATCCGACAAATATGCAAATAACGTGTCCTGCGCGCTTATGACTGGGTATCAATTACATCTTATGGGGTAAAAAGCCAGACTTTTTAAAAAATCATGAAAATATATCGATGACTTGAAATCGACTTAAAAACTGCGTTGACTAAAAGACGTTATACCCTTACCAACCTTTTGCTCAAATGGACAACCCTTCTGACTAGACACAGCGCTCGTGAATAAGCTGGTGCCCTGCGATTAGCTTTCGAGTGGCGCTCAATAAATTTTTAGATTACGATTACTATAATAGGCTAAGCGTTACACTCCTCAAAAACTCTTTAACACTGCGGAAATCATCCATCGAACAGTGCAAAAATTAGTAAAGACATGTCTGATCCTTGTCTCTATAATAAATAAATGTATGGCAGTACATGTACGTTGGAAGACATCTTAAACATTGATATTCGTTTAATATAAAATCAGACAATTCCTGGTGACACAACGTACCCGGCCACATACAAAAATGTAAAATAAAACACAGAAATAATAATAAAGTATAGTAATAATAAACTTTTTTAAATACAGTAGCGGCAGCCATAAAACAGGCGCCAATCTGTTTGGTTGTTGATGGTAAATGTTAGAGGAAAAGGTTTCTAGAGTAGGTCCTGCTAAAGATGTTCCATGAAGGCATGCACACAGCCGTTTGCAGGAGATGATTTAAGCCTAGGTCACGTATTAGGTGTTATTGCCACTGTATAGGCTGTGTAAACCGAAAATAAGATGCCATCAAGACAACTGCGCCATCACAGCTGCTCTCCGGATGGTGTCGTCTTGTGACGCGCGGAGATTATGGCTGGAAATGATTAATTGCGCTCTGGCCAAGCGCCCTGCTTCGAACAGCAGTGCGATCCCAAAACCTAATTTCCAAGCGCTGGATCGTAGGGAAAATTAATCAACAAGGCGCTTCCACGTGACCGCGAGCTGATACAGCTATGCATACCAAGAAGGGGGAGGGAGTTCTTTTGACCCGTTGACGGTTCTCAATAACGAACTAGTATGTAGGCTACAGAGATGATAATGTGCCGCCTTGACTAAAATAGCCTACGTCATCACGTTTAAATTAATTCGACTTTTATACTTACGCTCTCTGACGTAAGCCTATGTTCCCTAAGGCAGTGATTTCTATCCCCCCCCGTACAAAACAACCGGGCTAAATTACTCTCCATTCTCTCCATTCCCCTCATGGTTGGGCCTTCCACCTCCTAGGCCGGGTCTCCCCCTCTATTCCATATTGCAGTACGTCTGTTTAGTCATTAAATTTGTGATTCTTCTGTTTTTCACTGAGGTCAAGTCGTACCCGTCTTGTAAAGGGAGCCTCTGAGTAGCGAGCTTGAAGGGGCGCTATAGCAAATGCGAGAAAAAACTTAATAAATAAATAAATAGAAAACCCTGCTTTAACTTATATTTCATTAATATAAGGAAGCCGTGCACAAGGATAAAAGCCCCCTGCTTAAAGGTATGCTTTCTGACGCATGCTCTCTTTAACATTGTTTTTTCCCCCACAAATCCTATCCTGATTCTTTCTCTTCTTCTCACCTCCCTCGTCATTTTAGCTCTCTAAATATCATCCACCTTAGCCGCCCGTCTGCCTGCCTGCAAGCCTCTTCGGATCTTAACCCGCTGCCTATCGATTTTGTTTTGTTGAAGCGCCTGTGAATAAGCTGGTTCCCGCGACTTACGGTAGCTTTTGTGGGCGCTGTAGAAATCTCGAGATTACGATTACGATCTCTGTATACGCCCGACCAAATGAGACTGGTGCAGCAAGCAGTATTCACTGCTCAAAAGCGCGTCATACAAGAAGTGCCTAGCGTCGCCCCTCCTTTATCCAAGCCGGGCACTGGCACCACGAAAGTGCAGACCATTACTATGCGCGCAAGATGCCTTCGATCATCGAAGCTGACTTCTGTATTTACGACCACAGCAGCTGCTGAGAAAGAAGTCTGTTTACATTCCGACGGAATGTTTGTCACTGGCGCAATTCGTTTACGATCGTTCGGGGATGGACGAAATTCATGACCTCACTTGACCTGTCGAGCCTCTGATCAGACGATTGTCGCCCCATGTGTTTAGTCGAGGCAATGATATAGCAGCGTTTAGTGGGCGATCGGCTGATTGCCTGATTGCCTGATTGCCTTAAACGGTAAATTGTCCCCAATGTACAATGTACGGTTGCAGTCGAAACAGAAGGAGTGGAAACAGGCATTTGGGAGTATGTGATGTAAATGTAAGAACTGCTTTCGTATAATACTTTCGTATTTCGATGATAATAAATTAATAACATCAGCAACAACAATAACAACAACAATAGCCTACTTCGGAGTAGTTGCTAGAATAAGAACCTCGTCTGTTTTGCAAGAAAGGAAGTTGTTTATACTAACCTACTACTAATAATAATTATAATTATAATATATATTAATACATTCCACTGGTTATTGTCCGACTATAATGCTCAGCCTACCTCAATGAAGTATAGGGCTCGCAATAAAATTGAATAAAATAATAGTCTACTCTTGGTCACTGCATGGGGACATTATCAATTTCATCAAATAACAGTATTGACCACGTGAAGAAAGGTGTGGAGGCATTGGCTAACACTTAAATTGACGTCTCTGTCTCTGTAGTCTCTGTCTGTCTCTGTCTCTGTCTCTGTCTCTGTCTCTGTCTTTGTCTCTGTCTGTCTCTGTCTCTGTCTCTGTCTCTGTCTCTGTCTCTGTCTCTGTCTCTGTCTCTGTCTCTGTCTCTGTCTCTGTCTCTGTCTCTGTCTCTCTGTCTCTCTCTCTGTCTCTGTCTCTGTCTCTGTCTCTGTCTCTGTCTCTGTCTCTGTCTCTGTCTCTGTCTCTCTCTCTCTCTCTCTCTCTCTCTCTCTCTCTCTCTCTCTCTCTCTCTCTCTCTCTCTCTCTCTCTCTCTCTCTCTCTCTCTCTCTCTCTCTATGCATATAGTAGGTTTTTTGTGCCTTACCCTTACTATCTGCGTCTTTAAATGTTGTTCTGACAATGCATTATCTCATATTACCAGTACACCGTGTCATATTATGCTTTTTGTCGTTTGACTCTGTCTCTCTGCATGTATCCGTTTGTCTGTCTGTGTTTGTGTGGTTGTTTACAGCAGTCTGTATCTCTGCGTGTGCGTGTGTGTGTGTGTGTCTCTCTCTCTCTGTCGTTTTATGACACTGCGTCCGTATTTGTGTGCATATTCCTACATATACGATTAAACTCAGTCAACAATCTTTTCATGCTATTTCCTTATCTATTGCTCATAATGATTATCAACTGTTGCATCTGGCTGTGTGTCCATCTCCCTCTGTCTGTGTGCCTGTCCCACTGCCAACCCCTTTCCGTTCGTCTATCACAGCAGTCTTTCTTTCAATACCTTTGAATTCATCTGTTTGTCTGGCGCCCATCGATCATACAGTTGCTGATGGGGGACGCTTTTTTGAACACTAGCGCACGAATGATGCCTTTGATGCCCGTATCACAACTGTCCAGGGAGAGTAGCCTAGTCTGAGGACAGCGTGCATGCGAGTAGCGGAGAGCGATAGAAGCTGTTCTTAGCTTTCGTTGAGGCCCTGCAGCCTGAGGTAGTTCTCAAGATAAGCCAGTATTTACACAGAGAGCGGAGACTGGCCAAAGAAATAGTAATGATCGGCGGCTCCGCCTGTGATCTGTAGCAACAGCAACACAGAATTGGATGATGACGAAGAAATATCAACGAACGAAGATTAATCATCGCAGATATAACGCGATAGTAATGCAAAAGCATCAACGAAGAAATCCAAAAAGCAAAGACGCCGTTTGTTATTGTTATGCTTTTCAAAGCAAAAATGCCGATGACTGCTTTACTGACCCATATAATATATTGGAGAGATCGTTGGCTGCGTCTAAGGTTCCTCTGTGTCAGAGAGCGTGCGTACCGCTCAGTGTTTTATCTAGTCGCCCTGCTTTGGGGAATGGATTCAGGTTTCTGGGGGTGGGAGAGAGGGCGAGAAAAAGTTTGCTTGACCGGACACTTTAGGCTGACGACTGAGTGGCCGACGACTAGCCTACTTCTTATCGGCAAAAAATTTGACGACCTTTTTAAAAGTCACTTGGTCACAAATTTCGCGAAAGCTACCATTTCCTCTATTAAAAAAGCTGATGTATTTTAAAAGTCTTTCCTTCTATTTTTCCAACAAATTCGCCAACATGTCCAATTGTCCACAAGCATGGACACAAGCCCGCTCGGTTTTTCTAGTCTGGGGAAAATTGCTACACGCTGACTTTTCTGGAGGGAATGGTACGTACGCCCTATTTACAACACCTCGCGATTTTTCCTCGGGAGGGGGAGGGAAAATCCAGCCTGGGGTAGCTTCCCCCAGAGACGTCTAGATTAAACACTGCGTACCGCGGTTCGATCCCGGCGCAGTCGCCTATCTCAAATTAAGGTTTCAATCTCTGGCTATAGATAGCAGTGTCCGTTCATCCAATTAAACGCGCCCCCGCATGTAGGCAAGACGGGCATGTGCACTTAGCTTAATCTAGTCCCCCATGCTTTGGGGAGGCGAATCGGGTTTCTGGGGGTAAATTGACACCTGTATAATTTTTGGCTTCTCTTTTTTAGTTTTCAACAAATTTCTTTGCACTAAAGCATTAATGACACTAATGAACAGTAATGATACCAATGATACTAATGGTGCTTATGATACTAATGATACTAATGATACTAGTGATGCTAATGCTACTAATGATACTAGTGATGCTTATGATACTAATGATACTAATGATACCAATGATACTAACGATACTAGTGATGCTAATGATATTAATGATACTAATGCTACTAATGATACTAATGATACCAATGATACTAATGATACTAATGATACTTATGATGCAAAAAGAGAGACAGAAAGAGATGTATAGACAGCAATCCAGGCAGCGAGGAGAGAAGGAAATTCCATAAGGGTCCAATGATGGTTAAGGATCGAGTTTGAGCAATAGAGGTCCTTGCTCGTGGGACAAAATAAGCCTGAGTCAAACCTGTCCACAGAACAGGTTGCTACTAGGCTAGAACATATATAGCTCACGGAACAGGTTGGATTAGATTATAGGTTGGATTAGATTATAGGTTGGATTAGATTATAGGTTGGATTAGATTATAGGTTGGATTAGATTATAGGTTGGATTAGAAGGACGGAAGAGACTGAATTGGATCGGAAGGGCATAGAATGACTGTGATCGGTTCAGATTAGATTTGATTAGTTTAGTTCCGCTGTGTAGCGGGTACATACTCGGCCCACACCGTGACCGAACTGTCGCCGCCTTCCTACCCGAATCCAAGGAAGACCCCTCGCGTCGTTTCAGGCCTTAAAGCACGCAGCCAATGCCGCCCATAGTACGACCCGGCGTCCCAAGGAATATCGATTACGGATGGTTGAGCCGACGACAGGAAGCGTGGCGCTATTGCCGGACATAGTCCACAAGCTTCTTCTAATTAGACGCCATAGTCGAGTCAGATAACAGCGCCGACAGGCGAGCAGGCAGACGGACGGACGGACCAGGAGGGGGCGGGCGGGCAGGAGAGCACGTCGGTCGGCATGCTGCTTGCAGTCGTCAGCAACGCCGTCGAAGCCAACACCATCGCCGTTGCAAAAACGAGTAACACTCTGATTGAAGTCATTGGTCTCCTTGAGATGGGGGGATGGCAGGGGAAGGAGGATGGGGGAAGGGGAAGGGAGAAGGGGAAGAAGGAGCAGGTCGGATCACGCTCGTAAATAGCCGTCGACGCCTGAAGACCACGCATGCATGCCCATCGCAGCGATGCATTAATTGATGATTATGCATAAATATCGCGCTGCGCGGGTGTTACAGCAGCAGATGCCGTTTATTGGAGTTTACGGCGGCACTCGTACACGTATTACACGTACAATGCACGTATGTATGTATGCACGATCTAAGATGAATGTCACCGAACGAGAGTCTGCATATATTGCTGGTGGTCAGTGCGATCTACTGAATTCGACCACTGGTTGTACGCTGCCAGTGCCAGTCCCAAGCCTGGATAAAGGAGGAGGGCGACCCTGATCATCTTTGAAATGGCAGTGTTGCTAAACAGCAACAAGTAAGCAAACGATGAGATGATATAGACTACATGTATGATATAATTATGATTTCACAGAATGTTGATTCAGTGAGGAATCGAACCGATGCTCATATAATTAAGGTACTATTGTTCAGTGACGGCGCTAGGGGGGCTACAGAGGCTAAGCCCCCCCCTACAAAGGGCAACCTGGGACTAAGCCCCCTAAAAAGGCCATCCTTTTTTACATGTAAAAACTTAAATATTTTCACGACAAGCTCGCTAAAAATGAAATACGTACATGAGATTTCGGCCGGATGACTAAAAAGTCTTCAAAAATTTTGGCAGATGAAAATGGAAAATTTCCTCCGCGAGGGTTCAGCCTTCCCTCCCCCAAACTGAAATCCTGGCGCCGCCACTACTATAGTTGACTTGGGCATCAGCGAAGAATCAGACAGGAAGATGTTTAAGCTCAACAGGAGACCGAGTGACAATCGGCCACTGCTTGCGATTTGCCAGTGCCAGTCCAGAGCCTTGATAAAGGAAGAGGGCAGCGCCAATCATCTTTCATATGACACAGTGCCGTAAATCAGCAACAAGCAAGCGTGACCGAGTGAGATGTGCGAAGGAGCTAGGAAAGGTCAGATACTGAGAAGTGGACCTCAATCTTTGGAAGGGCGATTATATTTTGGGAAGTGTGTGTGCGTGCGTGTGTGTGTGTGTGTGTGTGTGTAATTGCAGTTTAACGTCACTGTGTGGTAACAAAGACCAATAGCGACGCCATCCTCCTTTATCCAGGTTTGAGACTGGTACTGGCACTGGCACTGGCAGAGTGCAACCAGTGGCGGAGTTATATTTGGGGGAAAGTTGGCTTGCATTCTAAATGGTCGGGGGCGTGGACAGAACGCGAATGCGAGACAAGACAGCTTGACGATGCGAAGACTGTAAACATGGGCAGAAAACAGATCGCATGCAGCAAAGAGATTCATTAGCCGTCAAAGAAATAATGATAAAATATTAGAGAAGCGATAAAAAGGAAGAAACGTAAGGAAACTTGTTGTGCAGATGCTCAAAGGTCCACTCAACCTTCCAATCGGCAGACGGCGTTGGTAAAATGTGTAGCTACAGGACACACTGGGCTCCCTGTTGGCTGACAACAGTTAAATTCGACTTATAGGACACACTGGGCTCCCTGTTGGCTGACAACAGTTAAATTCGACTTACAGGACACACTGGGCTCCCTGTTGGCTGACAACAGTTAAATTCGACTTATAGGACACACTGGGCTCCCTGTTGGCTGACAACAGTTAAATTCGACTTATAGGACACACTGGGCTCCCTGTTGGCTGACAACAGTTAAATTCGACTTACAGGACACACTGGGCTCCCTGTTGGCTGACAACAGTTAAATTCGACTTATAGGACACACTGGGCTCCCTGTTGGCTGACAACAGTTAAATTCGACTTATAGGACACACTGGGCTCCCTGTTGGCTGACAACAGTTAAATTCGACTTATAGGACACACTGGGCTCCCTGTTGGCTGACAACAGTTAAATTCGACTTATGAGTCTTATGTGATAACTTGTGATCACCATCATATATATCTATTATTCTATGAATAATTATTGCAATCACTTTGCGTTGCGTCAGTTTTAAATTAAACGAAGATTATTATTGCAGATCGCAATGAAGTTTCGAAAATATATAATATGCGCAACTGTGTGAAGTTTAAATAGCCTGTAGTTTCCAATATTTTATCTCTTTATTAAGAAAGCTCACGCAGTGCTTCTGCGAAAAACTAATCAAAACGTTCGGTGTGCGCTGTATAACCTAAACAACGTAACGCCCACACTGAAGATCAGAAAATTTAATGGACTTATTGCCTACATGTACGACTGTAGGCCTACGTGCAGTTATCTGGAAACCTAGCTGACGTAACTGGACCATCTGTAGGCCTATATGACTGAGGAAGATGATTGATAATGAACCAAGTTTAGATGCTCACAGATTACTTAGAATAATTGACCAGATATCACGAGTTGGACATGGGGCTGGATATTAAAGCAATATTAATGCAGCTGAGAGATGTTATATTACAAGGAATGACTATTCTTTCGCGGAATGGACTTGCTTTGAAATTCAATTAAACACGTCTAAAGTACTTGTGGAGAATTGCTATACCGAGTGCCTGCAGATGCCGCCAGAAAAAGTCAATCACTGTCTGTATGTAAACTACCAGATATGCAGTGTTTAATCCTGGCACCTCCGGGGGAGTCCCAACCCCAGTGGTGACATTTTTTACATCATTCTGTATTACATTACATGAACGGTTTTACTATTATAAGATAAAAGTGTTATCCATGATAGAGTGTTTGACTAATAGGATAAAGAAAAGAAAAAAGGGCAATCAGAAAAAAATACCGAACAAAGGGTGTCGTCGCTGTCCCCCTCAGCGACTGTCGTTCGCCAAAACGTTGCCCCACTCCAACCCCAGAAACCTAAACTCCACTCCCCCCAAAAAATCCAAGTGGATTAGCCTATATAGATTTAGCACTATACCTAGCTACGGCCTCGCTAAGTAGGCCTACGCTTCTCTGTTTGGGGCAAACAGAGAAGTGTACTGCGCAAGGCCGTGGCTAGGGGTGTTTTGGGTGTTTGAACATCCCGAAATGAAATAGTGCCACCATGAAATAATGCATTTTTTACTAACGCAATCACGATGTGATGATTAAGTGGATTTCGTTTTGAAGCTCTTATTTCCATACGACATTTAACAATCGATTAAATCATCCTCCAAACCTCTTAGTCCGTTGATTCGGTTTCTTGTCCCAATAAAATCCTGGCTACGGCCTTGTTCATGCATGAGCATGGGATACTTCGACTATACCACATTGATTGGGACAGCGTATGGTGAGAATGAAACCAGTTGTACACAAAATGTGCAGTTCTAAATAGATTTGTGCAGTTGTAGAAGCACTTCTGTACAGTTAAAACTAGTAAAAAGGTCGTTGTCCTCCGATTGGAAGTAATTTACATGGATGATTGTAAAGGAAAGAAGTTGTGCAGTTCTAAAAATTCCTTAAAAATAGCCCTGAAACCAGCGTTGAAGGACATTTTAGTTGATCAAATGGTCAGAGAAACGTCGTACAGTTGGATGGATGGATCGAGAGTTTAACGGCATCTTTTGACAACAGAGACCGCTGGCGTCGGTAGACTTTATGTTGAATAGCTTTCAACTCTCGCTTATAGCGCGGCAGGCCTACACTGCCCTACAGCATCCGAATGCATATAAGGAGAGTTACAAGGAAGGACTGCGAAAGCAAGTATAGGCCTATATTCATTCATTCATTCAGAGCATTTATATAGCGCCCTTTAAGAAACTACTCAGAGGCGCTCCCAGCCCAGCCACGACCTAAGAAAAAAGACTTGAGAAACTTGAGAGCCAGTCGGATGGACCACAAGTAGACCTAGAGAGCGAAGCGTGACCTGGAGGTCGTTCCACACAGTAGGCCCCACGACCGAGAAATTATTATAGGCAGGGCTTTTATGTCCAGTATAAGCACAGCAGACACTGGGCCTAGGGCCGATAAGGACCCATCAGGGACCCATGCAAGACAGAAATACGAAGAGAGCGAAAAGAAATTTAAAAATTAAAGAGGTGAATGAATGAATGAATTTTGTTTATTGAACACAAAAAATTCAAAATTGTACAAGCACGAGCCACTACGCATACAGTGCAACAGAGTCATGAAACGCTAGTAGTTTATGTAGCGCTACTCTAAACTGACCTCTGTTACTTGATTATTGCTCCTGCTTGCAGTTGTCTAACTCATACATGCATATACATGTAGGTCAATAGGGCCTAAACTTTAATACCTGATTAGAATTACTAGGCCTAAATTTAAAATTGAAATTTTGCGTTGATCATACTAACTTTAAAAAATCAACTTTGCAAAAATGAAAATTGAGATCTAAAATCAAATCTGCAGTGTGTCTGCATAAGTCATGATTATGCCTACGCTAGACTAATTGTGCATTACTTTTAGCTTTAACACAGAGCGCCGGGACAGCCGGTGTTTACGAACGTAGAAGCGCATATGGGAGTTCATGTAGGCCTATAGTATTATAGGCCTATAGGTCCACGACGACCTTGAACTGGCCCTGAAAGTAGGGAGAGGTATATATATACATGACAGGAAACTGTCTAAACGTGTGAAGAGATGGAAGCAACTAGATTTTTTAACCAATCTTTATGGCAGAAAAGACTGGTGACGTCGGTAGAAATTAGTTCGCACAGTTTTCATCGTTCTTATGCTATATATATAGCCTATATTATATATATAATATTATATATACACATATATATGCGTGGCATACATATATATATATATATATATATATATATATATATATATATATATATATATATATATATATATATATATATATATATATATATGCGTGACAGAAAATAACGAATTGGAAAATAGAAATGAATTGAGGAGAAAAAAAGACTGTTTACTACTAAACACTTCTTGAAGAAATCCTGAAACGGTTGAAACTGGTATGACAGTCTAGTTCTGTGGCTGTTTATACTGTGCGTTATAGTCAAAACTGTCAAATGGTTAGCATTCTGGACGGCTAGTAGAGCGGTCGAGAGTTCAATTCGCCGCGTGAGTAGAGATCTGTTTCGAGACGTGGGTTCGAACCAGGAGCATTGCGAGGAAAAGTTGCGGGGGTTCATTTCAGGTTTTTTCCCAATGCACATGATCGCAAAATAAAAAGAATTAGCGTAGAAATTCGGAAATTGGGGTTTGAACCCGGAAACCCTTACGCTATAAATGCGCCCATGCATGTCTCTTGCTATAACGAGTATATAATAATTATAGGCCAATACACTGACTACATGGTTGTTCTCTGCCAGTGCCAGTCCCAAGCCTGGATAAAGGAGGAGGGCGACTCTGATCATCTTTGATATGGCAGTGTCGTTAAGCATGTAACAAGCTATAGGCTATATAATACTGACCGCACATTGTATGTGGGTAGATGATGGGGTGAGGGATAGGACTCACCAAGACCGTAATTATGCGGCGCTTTTGGGTGCTTGAACCCAGCCCTCCTCCCCCCCCATTGAAATAATGTAAACTGCAACAACGCATTTACTAACACACGATGTAAAAACCAAGGTGGATATAATTTTGAAACTCTTATTTCTATGTGAAATTCACAATATATAGAATAGAATAGAATTGAATAGAATAGAATAGAATAGAATAGGTCACGACGATGATCTTATCAGTAATCATGATGATGATGATGCCATGTAGCCTAAGGTTCTTGTTCGGTTGATTCGCTTTCTTGACGGCTTGCTCAAATTCTCATTGAGTAAACAACACCGCCTCCAAATCTTGGCCACATCCTTAGGACTGGCCAACCCCTCTAACGTACTGAAGCTAAGAAACACTAGATCGCCAGCACTTTGCACAAGAGGCTGCGTTTCTTGGCTATCATAATGGACTTAAATTCTTGTTGCAAAGATTCTTACAGCTATAGTTCCAAGCGTTTGCGGGCGTCGGGCCAGCAGCAGTTCATCAATGACAAATTATATGCGGCTGCACCATCCACAATAGCAGATCTCCAAGGAAATTAGCATATATCTGCTGTAGGAGTAGATATTTGAAAAATAGACGTCTGTGTGTTGGCAGTTGGCCAATGCAGCAGTGGTTCATTAGAATAGATGTTACCAGACCATGAGCACGAATATCATCTAGGTTTTATTTCGTCAATGGGGAGTTATATTTTCCTGTGGACCACGGTATACTTAAATGAGGTTGTGGAAATATATATAGGCCTATATATAATGCATTGAAGAACTGTCGAGGTAACCCCAAAGGTCATCGATTTTGAGGAAGCCAATGCTGTCTTCTTGTCTTCTCCTGCTATAGAATGATCTTTTCAGTTCTTGACTCCAGTACTCCATCCTGAACAGAAACGTTGAACAATCCTACACCTAAGCATGGTCAGTGAACAGACGCATGCCAGTGTAAACGAAGGCTATAAAATTATATAGGCCTGCCTTAATTTGACTCTCAAGTCGCGCATTAATAATAATAATAATTTTCGTTTATTCAAGAATTCAGTTGACAGACCGCAACCGGGTACAGCGTACATTGTAGGTCTATGCATGTATGTATGTACATATATGTACGTATGTACATGTATGTACGTATGTACGTATGTACGTACGTATGTATGTATGCATGTTTGCAAGTATGCAGCTATGCATGTCCACAAGAATGTATGCAAGAATGTATCCAAGTGTGTGTGTGTGTCTGTGTGCGTGCGTGTGCGCGCTCGTTTATGCATAACTGAACGTTTACTGAACGGTTACACAACTGCTGAGCAGTGTTAAGTACAAGTGCCTCCCAAAAAGACAGAGCCACGTCATATATTATATCTAAAAGCGGTGCATGTACGTGCACCACATGTGTGAGTGCAGGAGTTTGTTGATGGTGATCGACAGGAAATGTTCTGTCTTCGTCTATGACTCCCAGTTGAGCCATCCCAGTTGAGCCATCCCAGTTGAGCCATCCCAGTTGAGCCATCCCAGTTGAGCCATCATCACCGTCGGCGTCTGAGTAACCGACCGACAGAATAGTTCGCCAATCAGAATATTATTAGGCGATGATCTTGTGGCCATCGCTCAGATTAAACGCCTCGTCTTCCTTTCCCCCCGTTCAACTAATGTCTAGAAGGAGCAGATATTCGTGCATTCGGAAATACACTGTCTGGTTGTGTCGGACGGGTCGTAGCCTAATGATTGCCTAATCCAATCGCACTTTGTGACTTAGTCGGCTATTATTGTATCGTATTCGTATTTACAATGGTCTAGCTGCTCCAAGATGTTAATGGTACGGACTTGCTGACCGGACCGGTTCAAGCTGGGCAGCATGACGCGAGACAGACTCAGACAGAGAGTGGCGTCGGACCCCTACGGGCATTTAGCCCAAGGATTTTGATGATGATGATGACGATGATGATGATGATGATGATGATGATGATGATGATGATGATGATGATGATGATTCGTATGCTTTTTACCGTTTAACGACACTGCCATGGATCGAAGATGATTAGTGTCGCCCTCCTCCTTTATACAGGCTTGGGACTGGCACTGGCAAAGTGCAACTAGTGGCGGAGTTCCGTATTGGCCATTCATTATAGGCGTATAAGAAGGTTAACATGCAGCTGCTGTGGGTCATGACTGTAGTGCAGCATCAAGGACGGGTAGCTACTTCGATCCAATGCAGAAAGGTGATCGCTCAGGAATACGACTTGCTTATAGAGTCACTACGCGGTGGCTTGAACTGGATTCGAACCCGCAACCGTCCGACTCCAAGATTCCGAATATACCCCTACACCACCGCACCCTACAAGTGTATTTACTATTTACTGTAGCTGTTCTGGTTGTATACAAGAGGTATGACAGGTATATGAAATCACAGACCATTTTAATGTTTGCCCCATTGGGGGATTTGAATCTCGACCTCCCCTGTTTACAGTCCGGTACATTAACCACTAAACTATCGAGGATCTTCCACTAACAAGGTGTTCTCTAACTTGGCTGTTTGTTGGATGTATAGAAACACAAATGTGTGTATAATTAATTAATGCCTATAATATCAAATGATGAAGAGTTACTGAAGTAGATTCGTGGTAAGCTTACCCGATAAGTGTTCAATAATAGCTTAGACTACCGTGTACATAGGCTACTTACATTGTACGTATACCCCAATTATCTGAACACAGCAACATGGGGACTTTGCATGTTGAAAAGATGAACATCGTTGTCTGGTCAATCGAATAAATTCCGATGATGTCCAGTGTTTGTTTACATTAGTAGAAACGCGACTTGCAGTCAGAGTACCGCAAGATTTGTTGTCGCCAACCATAAAGTTCTGACTGTGAAGGTCAACATTGCGTAGCCTACATTTGCTTATCGGTGAATGCGAAGAGGACTGTTTGATAAAAAGCTTGATTGATTGCTATGCGCTTAGGATTAGATAGGCCTAAATGTTTCAGCCACGAATTTTATTGGTTTGTTCGCACTTATGTATATTTTTAAAGTTTCTATTGCAGGGTTCCGCAGTTATTGCTTCATTTGTTTGACTTGAGCACAGACAATGTTAGTTATAAGTTTATATTCGTTTATTGTCACACTGACGTTAACGGTCTATAATCACGTTGGTCATTACAAATTGTTTAGCCATCTGTGATCAAACATGAATGAGAAATTACGGGGCAGCTCTGCTCTGGCGGATTTCTTTATTCTTTTAGGGCTGCAGTCCTGTTGACGAGATCTACATGATTAGCTCGAACTTTTGTGTGTTTCATATATAAATTTGCCTCAGATTTCTGTTGTTGTTGTTGTTGCTGCTGTTGTTGTTGTTGTTGTTGTTGTTGTTGTTGGTGGTGGTGGTGGTGGTGGTGGTGGTGGTGGTGGTGGTGGTGGTGGTGGTGGAGGTGCTGGTGGTGGTGGTTGGGGTGGTGCGTAAATAAACGGCTGATTGATTCGTTGCATATACATGCACCATAATAATACAATATATGTTTATTTAGGCTAATTATGATAGAGATATAAGTATGATAGATGCATCAGCTATACGTTTTGCTTTCTTAAATCTAATTTCTTCGGTTGCTCCATAATTTCATATGAGAAATGAAGATAAGGTATACCGTAAATGAGATAAATCGACTGATTACACACGAGGGGAACCCATACACTGTGTTCTTGACCATGGTACCCACGGTCCATACGTAGACTAGAATGCAAGACAGTGTTATCCACAAAGCCATATAGGCCTAGTGCTAATTCTAGTAAGTGTGTGTGGGTGTACGCGCGAGCGGGCGCGCCCACAACTGTATGCATTGTATGTATAATTGTATATGCACCTGTTATAGCGCCTTTCAAGATCACTACTCAGAAGCGCTCCCAACTACAGCGCGGACACTGAATCGGAGTTTCACGCCGAAGCGCTGTGCAATTGCGAGTGAAGAACTTGCACAAGGTCCCTCCGAGGCGACGACTTGAGGTGGATTCGAACCTCGAACTTTCCGGCTTCAGGGCAACGACGCCACCACTACACCACCGCGCGACACTATACGCGCGCGTGTGTGTGTGTGTGCATATGCGTGTGTCTGTCCGTTCGTTTGCCTGCGTGTGATTGACATTTAAATAGCTCACCATTTCGATCGTCTGTCGTAGAGTCCGTGGTCCGGACGGCAGAGGAAGTGCCTCGGCGAACTACAATCCTCGTCCGTTTCATTATCCGACGTCGTTCGCACGGACGTAAGAGGGATCTCCTCCTGTGCCTTTTCTACCGAACGAAGACACGGCGCTCTCCCCCTCTGACCTCCGTGGTCGATCTGGTTCCGTGTGAACATCTTCTTCCAGTAGTTCTCCGCTAATTCCCTCGTTACCACCACTTCTTCCGTTTCGGTATGTCTCCTCAATCGTCACGCATATCCATCCGCAAATATCACCCTATCAACGCCGTAATATGCACTGGGTCGCTTAGCTGCATCGGTAAGAGCGCTGGCCGCGCATCTGTGCGCGACTCTGTGAAAGAGAGCGTGCGGCCGCGGTTCGCTTCCCGAAGGTGGCTATTTTCAGAGATTCAACAACAAAAATCTCGGGCTAGCACGGTCCGTCCACGGGGACTTAAATGGCGTGACGACACTAATCATCTCTGAAATGGCGCTGTCGTTAAACATGTAACAAAAACAGCCGTAATATGACTTTCGACGCACATGTAGGCTACTCCTGGTATCGTATCGTATACATCCAAACGACGGGGTCCTAGGGGATCCTTACTCCGTAGCCTTCACACACTTCTTTCCTTTCGCAATGTCCTTTCAATCGTTCAGCGTATACATTCACCAAAAACATCCAACGCCTTGAGCGTGACTTCCGACGCACGTGGTATCGTATACATCCAAACGACGGGACACCCCTAGAGGATCCTTACCGCGCCGCCTTCTTTGGACCAACCCACCGACCGATAACCGGTCCAGCGTCTACCCCTCCTCGGTTGAGCACGGGGTCTCTGGTCGTCGTCGTCGCTCCCTGTACGTTGACCGCAGACACGCAGAAAAAACCTTTTTCCAGGTTTGGAATAATCCGGCGACGACCTACGAATAGGAAAGTCATTTAGAATTTCTAATTCTTCTTCTGCGGCGCATAATAATAATAATAATATAACACATGAAGATTTCGCGACGACGGAAAATACGAATCGGAAGAAGAAGCAGCAGACGAAACGACTATGACGAAAAGACGACTGAGGCATTAGCAGACGAAACGGACATCTTGAACGGCGCCTGGAGACGAATGAATGGATGGAGCGTTGGAGGAAGAGGGGAATGGAGAGAGAGGGATGGAGGGAGGGAGGGAGGTAGGAAGAGATGGAGGTAAGGAGGGAGGGCGCATAGTCGTCGCATGTATCATGACCGGGAATCACTGACCGACCAACGACGGACGACACTTGCAGCCGCTGGGTGACGACGATGATGATAACCCTCTTGACGACTGTCTGCTGGAACGCTTCTGTCCCTCTGTCCGTCCATCTATCCATCTACCATCCAACCCATCCACCCACCCACATGTCCATCCTCATCCAGGTATCCATCCGTCCGCCCGTCCGTCCATCCATCCATTCATCCATCCATTCAAGAGGGATTCAAATCCAGACTCAAGACTTACCTATTTAAACAGTCGTATAATTGCTAGTAACTTTTGAACTCTTGTACAGCGCCCTTTCGTTCGGCCTCGGCTGAGCTACGGCGCTATATAAATCGTATTATTATTATTATTTTTATTATAATTATTATTATTATTATTATTATTATTATTGTTATTTTTATTTTTATTTTTTTTTTTTTTTGCCCCGAGGTAAACATGATCCCTCGGGGACTTCACTTCATATTGTTATTATTATTATTATTATTATTATTATTATTATTATTATTATTATTATTATTATTATTGTTATTATTATTATTATTATTATTATTATTATTATTATTATTATTATTATTATTATTATTATTATTATTATTATTATTATTATTATTATTATTATTATTATTGTATTCCCACAGATGCATGCAAAGCCTAATACATAATGCAATTATTGTTGGTATGGCTGGTCGTCCTCGACTCCGGTTGGTTGTGTGAAAGTGCCCCTGAATGCTATGGCGTTGAATCTTTGAGTGCATATCGATAGCCGTTGGAATAAGTGCACAGTCTCACGAGGGTCACCAGAAGCGGCGGTCATACGGCGCCCCAGCTCAGACAGGAATTCGCGACCTGACCGATTGATGGGGCCCAGCGATTCGATGGCGATGGGGACGAAGTCGTGGGTGGCCGGGAGTGTTGAATATTTGGCGCACTTCCGGTTTGCGGCGTGTTCGGCTGCCCCACCGGGCATTGCAGCCGAAATGTTGAGGTAGGAGGCAGCACAGGTGTGGATGGATGTTGCATCCCATGCGACATACTTGCCCCTCGCCCAGGGAACCAGTGTTGCTCCGTCCGGTCTCTTGCCATCCGTGCGGATCAGGCCCGGTGGCTCCTTCGTGCTTGGAATGTCCGATTTTACCAGTGCTCTCCATATGATGTCATTCATGGCGAAGTGGTGTGCCGCTCTTCCCGCAGATCGTCTGCAGACAAACCCGTGGTTGCCTCCGGGATCGGCGGGCTCGCCACACTGGCATTGATGAGGTGCACAAAGATTGAGTCCTAACCGAAGACCCACCGCGACTCGCACGGCCTCGTTGCTGAGGCCCAAACCGCACGAGACCACGGGAACCGTCGAGAGCCAGTCTCCCGCGTGGGGTGATGCCACAGCGCCCAGCCTTGCCCGGCTTAGAGGGTCGGTGTTGGCGGACCACACTGCAACCTTGTCAGCGTCAGTCAGAGGCCTGTCCCAGGCCTTCTGGCTGGTAAGGGTTGGCTCTTCTCCTCTCGGACGCGTTGTTTCGCGGGCCTCCAGGATTTCCACCGCGTAAGCGTCGCTCCACGTATCCACGTTGAGCACGGCGTGCACGAGCGACTTGGTTGATGCAGCTGAGGCTAAATAAGCTGATGAAGCCAGCATCGAAACGCGTCTGAACCCGAGTCCGCCGTCTCTGATCGGAAGAGTGGCCTGGATCCACTGCAGATCGCTGAGTTCGATGTTAATGATCTTTTCCAGTCCAATCCGCATTTGTTCGTCCATCTTCACTAGTAAGGGATGATTCCAGCACGGTGCCACTCTCAAGAGATATGTCATTTTGGCCGCTCCAAAGCACGACCGCAGCAGCATCAGTGCCGCCTGAGCCTGGAGACATGCCAGGTCGCTCAAGGCCCGTTCGAGCGAATTGCTGTGCTCGAGGAGCGCTTCGTCCAGGGCCTCCCCTTTGAACAGTGGGGCGCCGAGGAGGACCAATGAATCGCGGTCCATCCTTCGGAAATCATCAAATTCCTCACCCGCTAGTTCGACCTCCCACCATTGATCCATCCATCCATTCATCCATTCATCCATCTATCCGTCCGCCTGTCCGTCATTGATCCATCCATTCATCCATCCATTCTGCAGTACATTATTATTATTATTATTATTATTATTATTATTATTATTATTATTATTATTATTATTATTATTATTATTATTATTATTCAACCATTTTGTCCACCTTTCCCACCATTGATCCATCCATCCATCCATTCATCCATCCATCTATCCGACACCTCTCCCACCATTGATCCATCTATCCATCCATTCATCCGTCCATCTATCCGACACCTCTCCCACCATTGATCCATCTATCCATCCATTCATCCGTCCATCTATCCGACACCTCTCCAACCACTGATCCATCTATCCATCCATTCATCCGTCCATCTATCCGACACCTCTCCAACCATTGATCCATCTATCCATCCATTCATCCGTCCATCTATCCGTCCGCCTGTCCGCCATTGATCCATCCATTCATTCATCCATTCATCCATCTATCCGACACCCATCCCACCATTGATCCATCCATCCATTCATCCATTCATCCATCTATCCGTCCGCCTGTCCGTCATTGATCCATCCATTCATCCATCCATCTATCCGACACCCTTCACATCATTCATCCATCCATTCATCCATCCATCTCTAACCCTTTCCACCATTTATCCATCCATTCGTCCATCAGTCCATCAAAGGCATCTATATATTCTGCAGTACAATTCTCGGGCTAGACTTCGGTGAAAACAACAACTGGTTCTTGTACGTAGGCCTACGTCTCTAACTAAAGATAGTGTGGTTCAAAGTTGCAAGAAAAGCAGTTTTGTATTGCATTGCAACCGTTCAGAGACGCTCCCAGTGCGTAAGGCCCGCGAGAAGAAGCCGGTTTTGAGAAGAGACAAGGCAGACAGAAGTGTAAAGCGTATACAGAAGAATAAAGCGCATTCCGTAGAGAAGGACCGATTGAGGCAAATGATCGAGAGTTCGAGACCGAGCCATAACATAGTTTCTATCGGAAGGGAGCGGATCAGCAAGGGAGACCATCCAAGTCGAAGGACTCTACCATCGAGAATGCATACATGCATACACACATGCGAACATGAGTAAATATGTGCATGCATACATATATACATACAAAAGTACATGCATGCATACATACAAACATACATACATACATACATACATACATGCATACATACATACATGCATACGTACATACATACATACATACATACATACATACATACATACATACATACATACATACATACATACATACATACATACATACATACATACATACATACATACATGCATACATGCACATGCATGCATGCATGCATGCATGCATACATACATACATACATACATACATACATACATACATACATACATACATACATACATACATACATACATACATACATACATACATACATACATACATACATACATACATACATACATACATACATACATACATACATACATACATGCGTACGTGCGCACAGCCGCATATACTCACGCATATCCACACATGCGTACACACATACGCACATTGTACATATGCAAATGCACACTCTGTGTCGTTTATCCCTGGTGTGGCGGCGGTGGTTTAGCCGTTGGTGGTGGTGTCAGTGGTGTTAGAGCTGGTGGTGTCGTGGTGGCAATGAATGGTTTGGTTATTTGCACGGCAACTCCAATATCGGAAGGCAATATAATATACATCCTCGGCGAATCATCGACTCGGTGCGTATTACGACCGAAATGGGACAAGCGCGCATAACTGGCCGAACATAATCGCCGCTAACAATAAGACCTGATGGAGATAATCAGTAAATGAATACGCGGCCAATATTTGGCCAATATCACTGGACACCGTGGCGACAGAATCAGGGAACGCTGGACACCCACCCCGACCCCACCCCGACCAGCAGTGGCATCTCCGAACGGTGGATGAAATTTCGCAACGGATATCATTAGATGCTGAAGCCGCGACTTAATACGGACAAATTTGGATTGAGATTTCTCGAATGTGTGTGATTGAGGTTTCATGATGACGAGCGCAGTGAAATGTTTGCCGTTTCATTTGAATGAGGAGCGAGAACGTCATTTGAGAACGGTGTCCGGGGTCCGAATTAGCACCCGACTTCATGCGGAAGTTTATATATATATATATATATATATATATATATATACAGGGTGGGCCAAAAAAGTAATCCGCTACGGCTTTTTGTCAATATCTTGGCAAAAAATTGGAATTTTTCAAATCCAGTTTTACGGGCTTGAAGGTAATTCATCGCCATATGTGAAACAGAACAAAAGTTATATCACTTTTAGTGAGGCCACCCACCGTTTTTTGACGATTCAAAAATGCGACGCAGCAAAAAGTAACAAAAAACCAATCTAATTATTCTGGCCAATATCTTGGCCGGAAGTCAGAATTTCGAAATGAAATTTTACAGGCTTAGAGGCAATTCATAACTACACATGATGGTCAGATTTCAGCAAAATATTTCAAACAGAATAAAAGTTATGGCCCTTTTAGGGAGGTCACCCACCCTTTTTTGATGATTCAAAGACGAAACGCAGCAAAAAGTAGCAAAAACACGATTTTATTAAGTCTCATCTCAAATAATTTTTATCAAATAGGCTTTGATAATGCCAGATGATCATTATTATTACTATTTAAAAAAGGAACAGGGTACCAGCGTAGCTGCACGCCGCTGAGAAGTCACTTAGCAAACTGACAATAAAAAATGACAATCAAATTGGTAAATAAGAAATCTGTCAGATTAACTCTTTCGCGACGAATGCGGTCGATTTCGACCGCATAACAAAAACGCACCCTTTTTTAGGATAATGTAGATATATTTAGAATTCTATTTATATATTTCGTTTGGGGACATGCAGACGGATCAGAAAATACCCTAACATAGGTTTTCCCCAATGATTTGATGAAGTTATAAACGAAAACTATGGCCGTAAGTTTGTGAAAATTTAAACCCAGCCATTTGTATACTTGGCCGTTGACCATTTCGCTGTAATTGTGTCTTTTCTTCAGCCAAGTTCAGACAAAATGAATTATATCGGTCAACAAATGCTATAATAAGGTCTCAAGCAAATATTCTAGATGATGTAAACGTTTCGGGATTTGAAGATCGCACATTTACCGCCCGTCGATCAGACCACGCCGAACTCATCATAGTTTAGGAAAAAATTAGATCATTTGATCACTTTTCTCTAGCTTATTTGTTTTTTATTTAGGCCCATTTGCATAGTTATAAACAAAATTTATCAGTCAAGCACGTTTTGTAGCGGATCTATAAAGAAATTTTCTACGTTTGGACATTTTCGGGAAAAAATACGACATCTCTGCAGGCCTAATATTTTGTTGATTTGAGCGTCTCTTATAAGTGGAAGTAATATAAAAACATTTTAAAATTAAATTCACAATTGTTTTTAGCCTTTCACTGTTTCCTACAAGCTTGTCATACAAGTAGCTACGTTTAGCAGTGTTTGCAGTACATTTTATTTTGCAAATAGATTTTTAATTAATTTTTAATGTTATAAATTTAATTTTTATTTTTAATAATATTTAACATATTTATAGATTTTAAGAAAAACGCGTCAATTTATCTGCTTTTTCAAGACAGAATATTGTTGAGCGATCAAATACGAACAAAATGATATAAGACATGTCAATATTTCCACGGACTTTAAGTGCTTTTCTTTATATGAACAAATTATGGCTATATTTATGAAAAACAACTTAGCTGCCAAAGAGTTAATCAACAGGTCCATCAAGAACTTTGCAAAGAGACTCAAAAGAAGTTTTGGCACCGGTGGTGGGCACATTGAACACAAGTTGTGAATCACTATCAAGTTCAGTTCCAAACAGTTATTTGAGATATGACTTGATAAAATCATGTTTTTGTTATTTTTTGTTGCGTTACGTTTTTTAATCGTCAAAAACGGTGGGTGGCCTCACTAAAAGTGGTATAACTTTTGTTGTGCTTGAAATATTTTGATGAAATCTGGCCATCATGTGTAAATATGAATTGTCTTTAAACCTGTAAAGATTCATTTTGAAATTCTTACTTCTGGCCAAGATACTAGCAAAAAACCTAAATTTTTTGCGTTTCGTTTTTGAATCGTCAAAAAACGAGGGGTGGCCTCACTAAAAGTGGTATAACTTTTGTTCTGTTTGAAATATTTTGATGAAACTTGACCATCGTGTGTAAATATGAATTGTCTTTAAGCCTGTAAAATTTCATTTCGAAATTCTTACTTCTGGCCAAGATATGAGCAAAAACCTTAGGGATTACTTTTTTATGGCCCACCCTGTAGATAATATATATTATTAGCATTAATCTGTATATGTGTATGTATATATATATATATATATATATATATATATATATATATTTATTTATATAAGACGGATTTCGGTTGAGAAAAGACCCGGATGTCTGTTATGCCGCTCGATCATAAACCCGTGAAGAAGGTCTTCTGCAGCTTTCAAATAAATCGTCAATAGTTGTGAAATTGGGATCTAAAACCTTTCCGAATCCTATGCAAAAAGTCATATGTAAGCAGGACAACGCCTCTATTTCACTCATGAAAATTGGCGAATTATATTACAACTATTGTCAACAATAGTATTGTATTAATAGAATAATAGTAATACGATAATGTTGCGCTATTGTATCGCAGGCTGCTAACAGTCAAGATTGATGCTAATTAAGATAACTGCATAACAGTATAAGCCTTACTTAGCGCCGGTGAATAAGCTGGTCTCTCTGACGTGGCTTTTGTGGGCGCTGAGAAATTCTCGAAGATTTACATTACATTACATTACAATACTGTAGATGCGGTTGCGGTCTGTCAATCGGATTGTTGAATAAATGAAAATTAATTTTATTACGATGTATAATATTGGTAGTCAAATTTACATATGTATGTAAAGCCAGCTATATGTATGGCATTTTTCATTGAAGCGTAATGTATTGGGATCCGAAAGAAGAAAAAGACTGATGACCTCAAGTCCTGCGGAGTATAAGATTCCAGTCAGAGAGGCCGACCTAAACAGAGCAGAGAGCATCTTTAGGGTGCGCAAAAAAGCCCCCTGGGTTTTTTGCCAATATCTTGGCCAAAAGTATGAATTTTGAAATTTTAAAGTCTCAAAGACATTTTGTAATTATATACACAGGATGGCCAGATTTCATCAAAATATTTCAAACAGAATAAAAGTTAGATAACCTTTAGGGGGCCACACCATTTTTTTGACGCTTCAAAAACGTAACGCAACAAAAAGCAGCAAAACACGATTTTGTCTGATTTTGTATGTATGTATGTATGTATGTATGTATGTATGTATGTATGTATGTATGTATGTATGTATGTATGTATGTATGTATGTATGTATGTATGTATGTATGTATGTATGTATGTATGTATGTATGTATGTATGCATGCATGCATGCATGCATGTATGTATGTATGTATGTATGTATGTATGTATGTATGTATGTATGTATGTATGTATGTATGTATGCATGCATGCATGCATGCATGCATGCATGCACGTAATACTATGTATGCATGCTTGTATGTATGCATATATGCATATATGTTTGCTTGCATGCATACATACGTACATTGTACATGCTTGCTCTTCCAGGCCCTGCCCCACTCTCCTTCCTGCCTCTCATCCAGCCTTCGCTTCCACCCTATGTTGTCCTCTGGTCGTATACCATCTCACCATCCCGGGTCGACCGGTCGCATCCACTGCGGCTGCTGCTGCTGCGGCAGATGCTGCTGCTGTAGCTTCAGAGGATGCTGCGAGGAACGACGTGTGACCGGATGGAATTGGAACTGCCATGAGATGACGGATGCATATTGTTGGCTGTCCATAGTCTGACCATCTTCCATCCATCCGTCCATCCGTCCATTCATCCGTCCGTCTATCTATTCAATCATCCGTCCATTCTGTCACACTAGACGTTATAACATGAGGTCAAAGTGAAGAGCAATGTCTGCTATCTGTCAATACTCGTGTGGCAGCAACGCTCTTATGAGCATAAATCAACTGGTAAATGTATCTTAGTTTTTATATGCATGCATGAATGTAGGCATATAATTATATATGCTCCATGTCTGCAGGTATGTGTATAGGCATGCGTACAGTAAAAGGTGAACGTACATATGTATGTATGTATGTATGTGTAATATATGTATGTATGTATGTATGTAAGTCGTCGTCGGTGCCTTATTCGTACGTCCGAACTTTGGCGGCACAAAGGACGATCTGTCTCCAAGAAGATCTCTGCTGCGTTGCTCGAATCGCCTGCTCCAACGTCATCCCAGTCCACTCTCTCACGTCGTCGATCCACGCCCTACGTGGTCTTCCGCGTCTTCTCTTTCCCTCCGTTTCTCCAGTGATTATATCCTTCTCCAGACAGTTTTCCTTCCTCATGATGTGACCAAAGTAACTTAACTTACTTTATGTATGTAAGTATGTATGTATATATGTATGTATGTATGTATGTATGTATGTATGTATGTATGTATGTATGTATGTATGTATGTATGTATGTATGTATGTATGTTTGTATGTATGTATGTATGTATGTATGTATGTATGTATGTATGTATGTATGTATGTATGTATGTATGTATGTATGTATGTATGTATGTATGACATGCATGCACGTACATGTATGAACTCATGTACGCATATATTATGTATGTATGTACATATGTATGCATGCATGCATGCATGTATGAAATTATGAATGACTCTTTATGTATGCGCGTATATAAGTATATACGCATACAATGTATGCATGTGTGTATGTATGCATGCATGAATTGCTTGTATGCCTCTCTGTCTGTGGTTAGCTGTAGGCTACAACTCATTTTCATTTTGAGGACTTCGCTCATGCTCTTAAACACAGTTATAGAGTTTTTGATAAGCATTTTGTGACTTAAGTCAGGTTTAACTGCCTTCTAAATCCGTATGATATTGTTGAACAGAACGTATTTCTCTGTGGTACACCCGAATCCTAACTAGATCTATATAATTTATTACAACACACTATCGTGAGCACGATTTCTGCAGCAACGTTTATAAGCGTACAATAGGCTATACGATAGCGCGGGGCAAACAATTCCCCACAGAAAGACAAGCATTTATTATAGCCCTGTATTTGCATTCATTGTGGCCAGACACTGGTGATATCTACTGGAATGAGGATGGATCACTCTTAGCGGATTGATTGTATGAATATTTGCCTTATCGCCACTTGACTCGGGTGCGACATCGCGTGACATTTCGTGTATGCATCAGACATCGGCGAAATAGAAGATACTAGCGAATAGGAAAAGTTCTCTATCGTGTTCCCGCGGTCAGATCTAAACATGGGCTACATGAGCGCTAGTCTAAAGCCCCACCTTTATCGAGTCCCACCAGTTGCAATTTGATTTTTCTAGTTGCGTCCCTCCACTGCATGTACCATCTGGACAGCGAAGATATCCAAGAGTTAGGTCCACTATAGGGGGTGAGGGTGGGAGGGGAAATTTCACGGGCGGCGTACCGGTGGAGGTCGGAGCGTGGTGGGGTGTTGTGGGGTGGGGGTTGGGGCGGGTGGCGTGTGGTGTGGTGGTGTTGAGACCGGGAGCGGGTCGAATCCTAACTTTCCCTGGCAAAGCCGGGTACCCCAGCTAGTATAGATGTAATCATAATGTAGAGGCATGGGAGTTGTCCCTGCTCCATGGGAACTGCTCATCAATACGAGCAAAAACTCCTATAGATGCACTTAAGGACCCTCTATAATTAGACACCCACAGACCTCTCCACCCTAACTCCGGTCCTGGACGTGTCCCATAAGTAGACACGCCGTCTGCGAGTGGCCACACTGCAGCCGAAGAGTGATCGGCATGTTCAGCCATTGTCCGTAGCATCTGTCACGCGCGGAACGAGTGCGGCAAAAGGCGGAGCTGATGCGTGACATTTGCAATGCACTACAGCGGAGGCACTCATGTGCAACGTGGCGCAGATGAACCAGGGTGCTCACTGATAAGTAGCGGCCGGCAGGGAAGCGGCGCGTACGGTGGGCGGGACAAAAGTCATTCCCATCGTCCCCTACCCTCCCTCCGATATGTCGCATCCTCTTTCGTTTCAAGACAAGCGATGCGAAGGAGACTGTAGAAGAGATTTATGGACGTTGATATTAAGCGATTCGAACGGGAACTTGAATGGAATAGACGTTTGAGTGCGCTTTTAATGCTGCATAATGTGCATGTTGTGTTGGATTGTAACGGGTTTATATGGCACTTCACTTGAAGGTCTACTTAAAATAATACTTTCAACCATGAAAGTCTCACTTATCAATCAATCAATCAGTCAGTCAATCAGTCAATCAATCAATCAATCAGTCAGGCAATGAATCAATCAGTCAATCA
The DNA here is from genome assembly GCA_949752735.1 of Lumbricus terrestris. Classification (NCBI taxonomy): domain Eukaryota; kingdom Metazoa; phylum Annelida; class Clitellata; order Crassiclitellata; family Lumbricidae; genus Lumbricus; species Lumbricus terrestris. The sequence continues at coordinate 20,826,475 of OX457051.1, read as the reverse complement.
ATCAGTCAGTCAATGAATCAATCAGTCAATCAATCAGTCAGTCAATGAATCAATCAGTCAATCAATCAGTCAGTCAATGAATCAATCAGTCAATCAATCAGTCAATCAATCAGTCAATCAATCAGTCAGTCAATGAATCAATCAGTCAATCAATCAGTCAGTCAATGAATCAATCAGTCAATCAATCAGTCAGTCAATGAATCAATCAGTCAATCAATCAGTCAATCAATCAGTCAATCAATCAGTCAATCAATCAGTCATTCAATCAATTACTCAATAAAATCGTAGCATTTTATTTAGCGCCGTTCGAGATATCTACCGGCCAATCATAGTTAAGGCTCAAATGGTGACGAGGAAGTAGGGAATTTTAAAACGAGATGCTATGTTATATGGAGGAGCGATTGGTTTCCTAAAAGATCGACACAGTACGTGGATATACAGAACAAGTCATTGGATCAGATACGCATTACGCAATGAGCTGAAGTCAGAACTATAGGCAGTTAGGCCCTATAGTCTGCCAGAAAAAATCACTAAAGAATATCATACATGTATGCTTAACGTAGTTAAGCGAATGTGTAAGGCATTTTATTAAGGAAAATATAGGCTATTGGAGATTCCAGGGATGAATCGGTACATTTGAACAGCTTTCAATGGTGACTAATGTAAATCACCATAGTCTATAATAGCCTATTATTATAAATATATGAGGAAATCACTGAGAGATGTCCAAGGATGGGTGAGTAGGCCTACTTTTAAGGTAGCTTTCAGTTAGTGACTAATGTAAATCACTAGCCTATTATTATAAATCATGAGGAAATCACTGTGAAATGTCCAAAGATGGGTGAGTAGGCCTAGCCTACTTTTAATGCAGCTTTCAATTATAGTAACTAATGTAGCCTAATTAAATCACTAGCCTATTATTATAAACTATGCGGAGAGCACTGGGAAATGTCCAAGGTTGGGTGACTTGGGTCAGTACTTTTAAAGCAGCTTTCGATTAGTGACTATGCAAAAGGCCGACTGCAAGCAATTATCTATAGGCTACACATTCTGCAACATAGCATCTAATTACATCCTCCATATACACGCTGCTGATTGATTCGGCCGGATAAATCGGTACCAGCTACCCAACAATAAACAAGCGGCACTCTTCCCGTTTTATTGGTTTGCCAATTTGGACAGCCGCGCCAGGATTTGAACCTCGAATGTAAAGGTCGTTGGTCGCGTCGTTATCTCTCGTTTACTACCGCCAGTAGCAAATCCCCAACATTTGCCGGGTAGACCCGCCGAAATGAAAATAAATTACGCCGACGCTTCAGCGAGAACACCGCATAAAACATCAACGGCAGCCCTCAGTAGCACGTCGCCTCCTGAATTCTAGATATGCCATGCAGGCAGGGACGCCACTCTTGAATTTTCAAAAAAGGCCAGGTCCAACATAAAAATGCTAAAAAAAAGCTAGACTTGTTTTATATATATATATATTCGTTTAATGACAAAACCAAGTGACACACCGCACATGGGTATACATAAAGAGATATAGAAAATAATATAACTATAATATAGGCTAACTATAATTATAAACTCGTGTAATTTGGCTAAGGTTCTGATGAAATACAGATTTAAGACACATAAGAACTTTGAACTGCACTCTGCAGTCTACTGCTTAGAAATAGCGTTCATATGTTAAAATGAAGAACTTTGAACTTCGATTACGAAATATTTTACAAATCTTCAATGTAGAGTGTCGATTTAGCGAAAATGCCTGGAAAAATCAAGAAATATTTGACTAATCGCTGATAATGCGCGTGTTTAACGTGAAAAAGCTTAGGCCTACACGGAAAAGCTAGACCGCGAAGAAAGCACCTAGAAACCAGTGGCGGCGCCAGGATTTCAGTTTGGGGGGGGGCTGAATCTGCGGGGAGAAAATTTTCCATTTTCAGTCGCCAAAATTTCTGACGACCTTTTTTGTCATTTGGCCAAAATCTCAAGAAAATTTTCCATTTCAGCCGTCAAAATTTCTGACGACCTTATTTTAGTCATTTGGTCGAAATCTTGGAAATGGTCCCTTTTCATCCGCCAAACTTTCTGACACACCTCGTGCATGATATTATGTTTACGTTTAACTTTTTTAGGGGGAGGGGCTAATCGTGCAAAAATTTCATTTTTACATGGAAAAAAGGATGGCCTTTATAGGGACTTAGCCCCCTAGACCCTCCTGGCGCCGCTACACCATAGAAATCTAGACAAGAGCGAAAAACCTAGTTCTACGTGGAGAAAGCTATGAGTGGCATCCCTGTTCTCGTCGCACACAAGCTGGAGGAGTTACTGTAGTAGACCAGCTCGGTGACCGCGATAGATGCCCGCAAACCACTCGCCAGTTTATTACGTATTGACTGCCCGTCGCTGATATATATCTATGTACATTTCTCATGAAACTGACGCAGACTACTGATCACCGCGGAGTGTTGCCTGAGACAACCAACTGTCGACTGCCGTATAAACTTATTAAAATACCGAGACTGCAAGGACTGCTCATAGTGACTGCTCATGATGACTCACAGTTTGTTCGTTAACACAACAAAGGATATTAGAATTTTCCAAAAACTATGTCTTTCACCAATTTTTAAAGTCTATAATTATTATACAGTCTACTTGTATTCAAATGGCATTTTTGCAAGTTAAATTCTCCAACTTTTTTAGGTTTTTTGGTAGGTTCTTACTTCGCAAATTTCTGCCTGCAGGCATGTGACGTCACTGACGTGTCATGGCTGTTCATATTATGGCCATATGAGAATTATAGGCGATGGCCCACACCATGGCCCACACTATCTTACATGTACGACATTGTAGGCTACGTAGATCGCACAAGGTGACCGAAGCAGGGGCGCAACCAGAAAATTTTCCTGGGGGGTGCTCAGAATTATTGTAAGCGCCGAAGGTGCGAAGCAGCGAGTGCCGAAGGCACGAGGTCAATGCCGACTAGGGGGTCTGGGGGAGTGTCGTAAGCTCCCCCAGCGGGGTCTGGGGCGGATCCCCAGAAACCAACGCATTTTTTACTTTTGCCATCAGCTAGAGCGTGTTTCAGGCTCTTGTTTGCCAGCTTTATTTATGAGCGAAAAGTCATGAAAACTTCTAAAAACATATAAAAATAATGTCCTTTCCCATTTGTTTAGATAAAACAAAGGGTCTTGGTTCTTCTCTGCCCGCGAGTGGCAGAGCTAATAACCAGTGTTTAATCTAGCCCCTCCCCAATAACCTGTGTTTTGCTAGTCCCTTCTCTGGGAATGAAGGTTTCTGGGGAAAGGTGAGCATCCGACGGCAAATCCCCGAAGCACGTGGCGCCGAGAGGGCATGGGCTTTTGGAGGGGATGTGCCCCTCTACATCAGAAATTTTCCAATTTCCACACTGCAATGGCAGCATCTTAAGTTGTCATCTAAAGCAAAATTGTGATACTAGCCTATTTCATTGCTGACAAGAGTGGTCTAAACTTCAATGAATATACTCACGTTTATTTTGGTACCATTCTAAGATGTCAACTTAGCAAAATAACTCTAAAACTTCCGTGCTGATAAAAAGAGTGATTTCAGATTTCAACATAGGTCTAGCAGGGGAATGGGTTTGGGCAGAGGGACGTGCCTCCTCCCCAACATAGAATTTTTTTATTTTCACACTGCAGTGGTATCATAACTATCATTTTAGGGTGTCATTTTAGCGAAATTTATCATGATTTCATTGCTGAAAGACATGGTGCAAGATTTCAATGCCCCTCCCATTGTTTTATTTTTTAATTTCCATACTGTAATGGTAGGCTTTTAAGCTGTCATCTTAATAAAATTGCTCATTTTCAATGCTGATAGTCATAGATTTTAATTTAAAATTTCAGAGTGTTGTCTCAAAATTACTTAAAAATTTTGGGTTTTGCACAGTGCACCGTGACTTTTAAAGCTGTCATTTTTACAAAATAACTCATGATTTTGGTGCTCAGAGATGTGATATAAGATTCCAATAAATGCCCCTCCCACCGTCTAAGAATTGTTTTTTAATTTACACACACACTGTAATGGCAGCGTTTTAGGCTGTCGTCTTAAACAAATTGTTCATTATGGATAAACAGTGGATAACATTGCAGAAAATTTTAATAATATTTAAGAAATATTTATGACATATTGGGGGATATAAGCATATCTCCGTCCCCTTACCACAAACTATGGGGGTTTAAGACTTCAGTCTGTTGCCTGACAATTACTTACGTCTCCCCTATCGCAATAAATATCCGCCAATAACAGTAGGCTACCGTAAGTTATAATATGCACGTTATAATATCATATGATGGTATCATAATTATATTATAATAATAAATAATAAAATTATAATTATATAGTAGGAAATAAGATCACGGTAGGCCTATAATATGGCAGTTTATGTAAGACAATAATTATAAAAAAAACATGCAGCAACTAAAAACATAATCATTTTGCCAAATTGTGCACAAAAAATTGCACACACGGCTCTATCAATTAAGTCGTAACATATAATCAATAAATTGTGGAGATACTGTAATGTAAAGGCACAGGATAGGCAAATTCTCGAGACTCAGACAAACTCAGGTAGATCAGCTAAACACTAATCAAGTGATTTATGAACCATGAATTTGACTAAAATTATAATACAGAAGAATGGAGGAACCTGCTTGATTGTGTAATCTGAAAGACTGAAAGACCAAAAGACCCCTACCCCCCCACCCACCCACAAAAAAACTCATGGGATTTGGAAAAATTGCGTTGGTCACCTTTTTAGCCCTGGGGGGTGCTCAAGCACCCCCCAGCACCCCCCTGGTTGCGCCACTGGACCGAAGAACCGAAAGCACTTAATTCTCCATCTTACGATCTGGCATCTTTAAACCTCGCTTGACACACACACACACACACACACACACACACACACACACTCACACGCGCGCGCACACACCGCGGCACACGCACACACACGCACGCGCACACACACGCACACATACCGCCCCTAGCTGCACTCTGCCAGTGCCAGCAACAAGTCAGCCACATAGGCTTAGAATGCAACATTGTATAATAATATTGTATTGCATTGTAATAAGACATTTATGAGGCGCCTCTAGAAAGATGGGCAGTTCATAGGTAGCCTACTCCCAGTGCCCACGGTCAAGAGAGAAGTAGTCTTAAGAAAGAATGTAAGGCCATGTGAGGAATGTAAGGAGGAAGTGTTGCACCAGCTATAGCAGCTGAGATCGAGCAGATGAAGATGCAGCGCGTTCCTGAGAGAGGAACTGATTGAGAATATTAAGGACTGGGACGGAGCCATATAGCTGTCAATAGCTGTTCAAGTATGACGAACCATAAGATCAATATTCAATTAGGACGAACTAGAAAATCCATATTCAATTATGAAGAACTAGAAGACCAATATTGAAGTATAAGGAAGTAGAAGATCAATAGGCCTATGTTACAATAGGCGAGCATACAACAGATATAGTGGTGAGTTCGGTGCCTTGGTACCAGGTTCGAACCCACCTCAAGCCGCCGCGTAGGACCGTAATCAACTCCTTCACCCGCATTTTCTCGAGCGTGCGTTTCGGCATGAAACTTCGATGCAGTGACCGGTCTGCAGTCGGGAGAGCCTCTGAGTACAAAGAGCTCGAAGGGGCGCTATAACAAATGCGAACAATAAATAAATAAATAAGAGACTATCGACGACTACGTTGAGCATTAATGGTGCATTATTGTGAGAGGACTTGTCCAAGATCCAAACATAGTCACCCATAGCCTGTCAGTCCGTGTGGAGACCTTGCAATGCAGGCTAAGCATTTCAACCAGTCGGCTACCATGAAGCGAATCTACAAGCAGGGGCGGATCCAGAGGCAATCCGGTCATGGCTCCCATTCAGAGGTTTGCACAGGACGTGGCCCCATCGGGTATCAAGCTTTCAGTCAATGCAGCGGGAAAGGGTGATAGAAAAAGAAGCGTATGACTAAGAAATAATGTCATCAGATTTTTGGCAAAAGTCCAACGAATTGTTTTACACAAGACCAACAATTTTGGCCCCCTTCAAAAATGTCTGCATCCGCCTCTGTCTAAAAAGGCATGTAGGCCCTATAGGGACGGATAGCGGACTCTGTTTAAGTATATATACGAAGGATTCGAACATACATAGGCCTATGTAATGATGAATGACAATATTACGTGTCTCAACAATCCGTTCAATTGATTGTAGGCTACATCTGAGATTACACTCGATGCTGTGATGACGCTGGATATTCGCCGCCTCTGTCTCACTGGATATTCGCCGCCCCTGTCTCATTGGATATGCGGCACTGAATCTGTTAGATTTAGCTCATTTCTTTAGCGTATACGTAGGCTACAAACAGGGCTTTTTTAAACGTGGAGTTGTACGCAAAATGTAGCCTACAGTTGCCATATACAAGCAAACTTGTGCAGTGAAAATCGTGAAAAAGGTCGACACTGTCAGCCGTTCCATTTGTGGTAATTTACCACAGATGATCGGAATAGAACGAAGAGTCGCGCAGTGAATTTTTTTATAGGCTACATTGTCATTGTCTTTTTTGGGTAAGCTCGTTGCTGCTTCTACGCCATGCGTCTTTGTTGTTCTTAGCCGAGCTTCAAGCCGCGTCCAGCCCAGCATACAAAATTCTGTGTCCGCCTCTGACAACCGTTGTTCCATATACATGTAGGTGCACCGTTCCCAACGTATAAATACATACACAATTTCATTTTGCCTTGGCATATTTTCGCATGGCAGCAACGCGTATAAGCTTATACGTTGTAACCAATTGTCCTCAGCGTTAACATGCGAGTCAACAACGTACAACCGTTGTTCCATAATAGGCTGCGTCGTTCATTCTCATAAATTATAGATTCTGTGTCCAAGGGACAAGATCTGTCACGGTGTCACACCGTCACACACCGTCACACACTGTGTGCACACGGTGTGTGACTACATGGGGTGAGTTGTGTGAGACGATATGAAAGTCAGAGGCTGCAATACATCTCGATCAGACTACAGCAGGCGATTCCTTAACCTGGATGATATCATGATCTTGCTGCTGTACATTGGATCCGTCCAATCGATCATCCAAAGCGACGATAAACTATCCGAGAAAATAATAAAAGACGCTTCTTCCAAATTGAAAAGAACATGGAGAAGTTTAGCCGAACATGCGAATGTATGTATGCATGTTTGTATGTATGTAACTATGTATATGTATGCATGTTTGTATCTATGTAAATGTATGTATGTATGCACGTATGTACGTATATATGTAGTATGTATGCATGCATGCATGTAGCCTATGTATGTATGTATGTATGTATGTATGTATGTATGTACGTATGCATGTGTATGTACGTTTGTATATATGTATGCATGCATGTACGTTTGTGTGTATGTATGTATGTCTGTATTCATAATTTCTACACCGACCAAAAGCGAAGTCGCTATAATTAGGATCGTGACATTAATTGTCGCAAAGATGCTTCTAAATGTTAATTTCTCTGCTTCACTGTGTGTGACTTAATACATGTAGGCCTGTCATAAGTGAAGAAATTAGTTGCGAAATTAGTTAGCAAATTTAGAGCGAATTTGTTAAAAAACGAAAGTGATAGTTAGAAAAGTGGTAAGAGGATGAGACATCAAGACACCAACACACCTGTATTGTAAATTTGTAAGTTCTAAATGTCGTCGAGCCCCTGGGCATTTCACTCCTCCCGCTCTCCTCTTTGCTGACTCTCGGGCTTCCCTTAACTGACAACTCTTATCCTATTGGGCTAGGCATTTATAAAAATAAGAGCACTAAAGTGAACAACAGATTGAGTATTAGATTGTAACTGCACATCAGAGTTTCAGAGGTAATATAATGTCTTGAAATTATCACATTAATATCAAAGGATACTTACATCTGCATAGTAGTTATAACTACCACAAGTTATATAAATAAGATAGTCAGTTCTGTGTATAAATAAATACCGATAATCACATATATAGATATACGATGAAATTGATAGACGTTTCCGATGTAGTATATAACAACAATAACAAGCCACTGAGCGGATGCAGTTTGAGCATTAGAACTTGGCATAATCAGATCTTTCCCTATTCTTGTCTATTTAATAATTATACGCAATACGAGGGGCGCTATGTCCTCTCGCACCTATTGTCGTTTTCCTTGACAAAACCCTGTGTTAGTGCTGCTGTTACTGTTTGTAATGCTTCGTTTTCAGTATCTTGTTGGCTTCACTGATTCTTTCTCCTCTCGATTCCTTCTATGTACATCAACTTTGGCCGCATGTTTATCCACCTGAAATCAACGCAACCGTAAAATTACCACCAAGCAAAGGTGGCGGCACATGCGCTCTGCATAAAACGCAGATAAGCATGGATTTTTAGTAGGCCTATGCAATTCTTGATAAAACGTGCAATGGTTCTAGATGGATTTGCAGTTGTAGAAGCACTTATGTGCAGCTTGAAATAGTAAAAAAGGTAATTGTCATCCGATTGGGAGTACTTTCCCATGGATGTTGAGCCCAGCTGTCAGTTTCAGGTCACAACACATTGTGGGGCGCGGTGGTGTAGTGGGTATGTTCGTCGATCGCCTTGCAGCCGACGTTCGAATTCACCTCAAGTCGCCGCGTAGGGACCTTGGGCAAGTCCTCACTCGCAATTGCTCAACGCTTCGGCGTGAAACTCCGATGCAGTGTCCGCTCTCTAGTCTGGAGCGCCTCTGAGTAGCACGCTTGAAGGGGCGCTATAACAAGTGCACATACAAACAAAATACAAACAATTACAACCGTCTCAGGGTCATAGCTGAACCCGTACTGCGTAAAAATGCATTGATCAATGTCATAAGAGACGTCAAACGACGGCGAGTATAAGCATGAAGAACTTTGAAACAAATGCATCTTCATTACACTACAAGATGATGATAAATACGCCGACGTGCATCGGAAATCCGTACAACGTACACGCGGGGTATACTCCAATGCGGCAACGGAACACCCGAAGAGAGCTCGAGCAGGCTATCCGAGCCACTCGGAGCGCACAGCCTCGAAGCGGACACTAAGTGATCAGTGCACCATACCACCGAACGGAAAGTCGCAGCCGTCGTACTGTCTAGACGTTGGACGATCGAAAGAAGAAGAAAAAGAAGGGTATACAGTCAGATATCATCCCACGCGCGTCCTTCAGTTGAAAATCGAGAACAATCCGTGCCAGTAGTAGTCGCAGAGAAAGCAGTTGCGTATGGAAGTGCTGAGCAAACACTCCATTCATATTCACGCTCGGCTCAGCTCAGCTGGCATATCATCCCCGAAGTATACGTATACGCGTCTTCTCGGCTGCTGCTTCTGATTCTGGTGGTGGTGGTGGTGGTGGTGGTGGTGTAAGTTGCCCGTTTAACAAATATAACCAATAGGTTCTTTCGTGTTGTTTTGAGCCTCTAAATTTCTAAAGCGTTGCTCGAAAGCAGAGAAACGGTTTATTCATGAGCGCTACGCCCGCTGATGTAGAGTGAAGATCCAACCAAAGACAGACAGACAGACAGACAGACAGACAGACAGACAGACAGACAGACAGACAGACAGACAGACAGACAGACAGACAGACAGACAGACACAGACAAACACACAGACAAACACACAGACAGACACACAGACAGACACACAGACAGATATAGTATATACACAAAATTACATAGACAAAGAGATAGAAATAGAGAGATAGAAATATATAGCCTGTATCATTATTATGTATATATATATACAGAAAGAGAGAAACAGAGATAGAGAAAGAAAGAGACAGACAGACAGACAGACAGACAGACAGACAGACAGACAGACAGACAGACAGACAGACAGACAGACAGACAGACAGACAGAGAGAGAGAGAGGCAGAGAGAGGGAGAGAGAGAGAGAGGGAGATAGAAAGAGGGATATGAAAATATTATATACACCAGTGGCGGCGCTAGGGGGGCTGGGGGGCTAAGCGACTCGAGCAAGAGGCTCAGCCCCCCTAAAAAAAGGCCATCCGAATTTTTTACATTGAAAAATCCACGATTTTCGGTCGATGACTTAAAAAAAGGTTGTCAGAAATTTTGACGGATGAAAATGTGAAATTTTCGCCGCGAGGCTTCAGCCCCCCCAAACTGAAATCCTGGCGCCGCCACTGATATACACGTAAATAATAATGTATAGGGAGAGAGACAGATCCAGAGAGATACGGGTACAGCAGCTGGTGATTGCATGCATTGCAACTACTTCAATTCAGTGGCCAAAATTCGCGGAAACTAACATTCAACACTGACATTCAAACAAAACAACGTGAAACGAACGAAATGAACGCATACCATAACTGCTGTACACGTAGGCCTACTATACAATTTTAGAGCACAACAAAAAGCAGATGGTGCAACGATTTCTGATTAAACTTTCGAACAAAGTGAGGGGTCGTCCATAAAGAACGTCCGCAGCGAGGAAAGGGAGTAGGGCCATCCATAAAGCGGACGACAGACGGTGTTAGCCATAAAACAGATGTCCAAAGAATCTAAATCTGCACACATCCATAATACGCAGTTGTATTTCGGCACATACTTCGTATAACCCGCGTGTTATATTCGCGAAAATACGGTAAAAGCCGTGCCTTTACACTTTAGTGACGATCGAGCGAGTACTAAAAGCGACTGGGAATCCAATGCAGTCCACTGGTTGTTCTCTGCCAGTGCCAGTCCCAAGCCTGGATAAAGGAGGAGGGCGACACTAATCATCTTTGATATGGCAGTGTCGCTAAACATGTAACAAGCAACTAATGCAGTCTGTCATGCTATTAAAATGTTAAACAGCAACTTCCGCCAGAGAGCAGCACCATTTGTCTGTAGGACCCAATGCTCTGCTGGTTAAAGGATCATGAGTCCACTTACTGGGATCTGGCAAATGCACAAAGCAACCCTTGCCGTCTACGTATGCTCGCCGCGTTAAGCGCTCTTCGTATGAAGGACCAACTCCTCCTAGTCCCACGGGCTTGCTTAGCTACCACCAGGCAACGCTGAACTTTCTCGGTTGTACGGCCGTCCATCTATTCTAGAATGATGGGCTCCCTTCAAAGCTGCGTTTTGCGTTTATTACATCTGACCAATCAAGCTTTGCTTCATAAATCTCTCCAAGCCTTTTTATTTTGCTGTGGCTGGGCTGGGAGCGCTCCATAGTAGGTTTCTTGAAGGGCCCTATATAAGTCCACAGAATTAATGTATAGGCCTATAAATACATATATATTAAATATATATAAAATATATATTTATATTATATATATATATATCATATATATTATATATACATGTATATGACATCCTCACAGTCCCCTTGGTCACTGTACTGGAGCTGTCATGGCTTTGCCTCAATTGGTTCTTTTCATTGGAATGCGCTTTCTCCTTCTGTTTGCTCCACACTTCTGTTTGTCATTCGCTCTTCCTCCTTCTTCTCTCTTCTCAAACAAGAGACTCGGACCTCCTTCTGACTACTATAAGCACAAATCCCTCTGACTCGTGAATAAGCTGGTGCCCTGCGCTTGGCTTTCAAGCAGCACTATAGAAGTTCAGAGCTTAAGCACCCTGCTGCTCTCCAAGACCAACATGGCTGTCTAGGTAGGTCCTATCAGCCCCCTGTTGGCGTACGGACATTCGCGGAAATGTCATTAATGGCAAATAATAATAATTGCAAACGACGGAAGAAGTTAGACACGAATGCGTTAAAAGTATGCAATTAATTCATCTCCTTTTTTCATCTCATGTCTTTGTGGACGACCCCTTAAAATCAATTAAAAATTACACACACGTCACAACAGCAACATGCAAAAACGAAAGATCTTTCACGAACGTTTCTGGAAATAAAAGAGTTGAGAAAATGGAAGGTCAAATTTCAAAGTGACTGAATTTAAGTCTTGCACCAAATAATTTCCTTATTGAGATTTCTAAGAGCAAATGCTGACAAAGAAACTTGGTTTTTGGGACGACACGGCAAGATTGCCTCTGGAAGAGAGCTTGTAACTGTAATCTTAAACTTATATATGCCTTATAGCACTATTTCAAGACAAACAAATCACAAGGGACTTGAGTCTGGTAAAACAGAACCACAGTTAGGTTGAATGGCTTTGAAGCACCTCTATATATATAGATTTGACATAATATTACTGAATCACTAAATACCATTGTTCTAGTCAAACCTGACTGTGCCTTGTTTTCTAATGCATTTTCCCCCTATATAGTAGTTAGCATTCATTAAAGCTGTCAACGGCTGTATTGATAATTAAATGCTTAAAGATACCTCACATGACAGATAATTTGAATTGTTTAACTTAACTTGGCAGAAAGAGTTTGAGAAAGATCTTTCATGTTTCTTAATAAAAATAAACTTTAAACGAACTTAACGAACACTTCTGAAAGTAAACAAAACATAATAGAAATCATTGAACATGCAACACAAAATCAACGTGGAATAAACCAAACACTGAACACAATGGCAGAATCCGCATTGTCTTGCCTGTGATGGAGAGAGAAGTAAAGAGACAATGGTTAGGAGGAACCAGGCTTCTTCTTTCCATCATCATCATCGTCATCATCCGCTTTCTTCTCCTTTCCATTCTTCTTATTTTTGTCCTCTTCCTCCTCCTCATCCTCATCTTTGTCCTTAGGCTTTGACTTTTTGTCTTTATCATCGTCCTCCTCTTCCTCCTCTTCGTCATCCTTGTCCTTAGCCTTATGCTTTGGTTTTTTGTCCTCTTCCTCCTCTTCCTCCTCCTCCTCCTCATCTTTGTCCTTATGCTTTTTCTTTTTGTCCTTATCATCCTCTTCTTCCTCCTCGTCCTCCTCCTCTTCATCATCTTTGTCCTTACGCTTTACTGGTGCAGCCTTTGGCTTTTTGTCCTTATCATCCTCTTCCTCTTCCTCCTCATCCTCCTCCTCTTCATCATCTTTGTCCTTATCCTTTTTTGGCAAAACCTTTGGCTTTGGCTTTTTGTCCTTATCATCCTCTTCCTCTTCCTCCTCGTCCTCCTCCTCTTCATCATCTTTGTCCTTTTGCTTTTTTGGCAAAACCTTTGGCTTTTTGTCCTGTTCATCCTCTTCCTCCTCGTCCTCCTCCTCTTCATCATCTTTGTCCTTATGTTTTATTGGTAAAACCACTGGCTTTGGCTTTTTAACCTTATCATCCTCTTCCTCCTCCTCCTCCTCGTCATCATCTTCCTCTTCATCATCTTTGTCCTTATGCTTTAGTGGCAAAAGCTTTGGCTTTTTGTCCTTATCATCCTCTTCCTCCTCTTCTTCCTCTTCTTTGTCCTTATGCTTATCTTCCTCCTCTTCATCTTCATCCTTAGCTTCCTCATCCCTTTCTTCATCTTCGCCTCCTTCCTCCTTATCCTCTTTCTCTTCCTCGCCATCCTCCTTCTCTTCCTCGCCATCCTCCTTCTCCTCCTCCTCTGCATCATCTGGCACCAATCCCTTCTTGCCCATTTGCTTCCTTAGGTTTTCCACCTCCTGTTTCAACTCCTCCAGCTGGAACAAAATCAGTGGATGAAAAATGATTCCACTAACACTGCATCATTTCCATAATTAAAATTACCATTATTATTAATTAGTGACTTCTATAGCACCAGTGACCTATACACAAAGCATTAGATGATGGCATGCCAAACAGAGCCATAATTAATTAGGCCATTGACATAAATATAACGTTGGGCATGGTGGCGCAAGGGTATGCTCGGAGCCCTGGATACAGAAGGTTGCAGGTTCGAATCCACCTCAAGCCGCGCGTAGGGACCTTTAGCAGGTCCTTCACTCACAATTGCTCTTGCGCTTCGACGTGATCCAGTGTCCGTGCTGCAGTCGGGAGCGCCTCTGAGTAGAATATATTGAATGGGTGCTATAACAAGTGCTCATACATACATATAACATTGAAACCTAATTTGAATGTACCAGAGTCATCAAAGCATAGTGTGAACTTGTGAAGACTGAAAGAAGCATAAGTTTGATGAGCTTTGCATCAGAAAACGAATTTCAGTTCAACAAATTTTACTAACTATGGATTTCTTTAGTGCCAAAAAGGTAAATTGTGAGATTTCATGTATAATTATACCTGTATGCAGTACATAAATAACGATGTACGTTATGATTTAATTTGTACATTTTATAACCAAACATTACTTCCATGTATTAGAATGATGTTTCTATGTCCGATTGTGCATTTGCAAGTGGAGTAATAAAAGAGAATACTTACTTACATAACTGAATTTGATAAAAATTTCTGGCAGAAATCTATGCTGCTCTAATCCGTATCTAATGCGCATTTTAACTTATTGAACAGTAAGCATTGTCAATTTGTCACCCACCATCAAGAGCAAGCAAGATCATTCATGTGTATTCATCGCTGTGAAATTGCTAGCATCAGAAATGAAGATAAAGATAATGATTTGCACCAACTATTTGAACTGCTAGTAATCTGTTTGAAAGGTAGGATTATTATAGGATATTCAAGTATGTTACTTACTTACACACTCACTAATTTTGTAAGGGGTAATTTCAAATTTTAGTCATATACCTAGCTACTATTAATCTGCTTTAAGGATGTTATGATTAGGATATTCAAGTAAATTGCTTAAATACATACGAAGTTTGGAAGGGGTAATTTCAAATTTCAGACATATTAATTTTGGCTGCTATAAATCTGTTTGAAAGGTAGGATCAGAATATTCGTGTACCAGTAAGTTATACGCATAGAATGATAGAATAGAGTGGAATGTGTCATTCCACTCTGTTCCTTAAGAACCTAAAAACTGTTTTATTTAGCCGTGGTTGGGCCGGGAGCACTTCTGAGTAGCCTACCTTGAAGAGGAGCTATATAAATTTCTTAAATAAATAGATAAATAAATACTTATGAACTGTGCAATGGACAATTGCAAATTTTAGTCGTATTGCAAAGCATTGTAACTGACAGAAGTACTCACTTGTTCCTCCTCCTCTTCCAGCTTTTCACCCATCGATGACTTAATCGAATCGATATTTCCAGATAATATACCGATTTCAACTCGAAGCTAAATAAAGAAGAAGAAATATTACGACAACAAATTATCCACTGCATCAACAGAATTAACTAATCTTTACTTGTAAGTCACATTTATTCATTTTAACTCCGCCGCTGGTTGCATTCTGCCCGTGCCAGTCCCAAGCCTGGATAAAAAAGAAGGGCATCGCTAATGATCTCTGTTATCACACAGTGACGTTAAACTGCAACTACTACTACGGTACTACTAGATCAACCTGATTTTAGATATGAATTTTACTATATAGAATACAGTATTCCTGTAAGTTGATAATGATCATTTGTTATTTACTGTCATCGTAACCTAATATTGTCATCATGAATCATTTTCATGGTAGTGTTATTGTTACGATATAAAATTATACTTTCTGCCATGGTAGAATTACCGTACTGTAATATGACAAACTAAAAATTTTCATGGTAAAATTATTGTCATGGTAAAATTATTGTCATGATAGTGTTATCATCATGATAGAATAAATGCCATTTTCTAACGCCTTAAGTCACCTCGCTCAGTTTTCTCGCATACTTTTGACTCTCTGCTAAGCTTGTACTTGACATTTGCTCTCGCAGTGACGACACTTCTTCATCTCTACAAAAGAATTTATAATATTATTACTGAGTAATTCTGAAAAAATATGGAATATCTATACTCAGTGTTATTCATTAATCAAAATGATCAACAACTCATTATGTAATCTTGGAAATGTGGCTCATAATTATAAATTAATTGTCAATGAATCAATAATCAATTAATGACAGTATGTACACAACAATAAATTAGTGATTATTTTGAACAAGTAGAACAGCTGTAGAGGGGTGATACTGCACATATGTTGATCTTCAAGTGACCACACACTACTCACTGATCATCCTTTAACAATATTTCTCCATTGCTGTCCGCATGAGTGGGGCTATTGTAGCCAACAGATTGGAGTGCTCGACTTGCAAACTGACGGCATAAGCTTAAGTCCTAGAAAGACAGTAACTGCACAGAGGCCTTGAGCAAGTCCTCACATGCAACTGCTCAGTACCACCCAGGGCTTAAAGTGTGGCTGGACGGTCATGGACGGCGTCCATGCACTTATTTTGGGAAACATCTAGCAATAATAATAATAGCAATAAATGCTATGTTTTGGGGAGGTTTAGGGTTTAGAGTTAGCAATCCGGCACAAAGAGCACAAGGTCGCTTCCCGCTAACCTCCCAAAAGGTCCACTCAACCTTCTATTCAGCAGATGGCGTTGGTAAACTGAGCAATAGGACGTAATGGACGCCTTGCATGGCTGCCAGACAGTTAAATTCGACTCCTGTAATAACTTGTGATCATCCGTTCATTACTGATTATAATCATACTACGTTGCGTCAGTTTGAAATAAACAAAGAGAAATTATTATTGTTTTAGTCCAAAATTCAAATATCTTAAACTCAGTTAATAATGGGATTCAATAATTTATCGTCTTCTGTCACAAAGATTGCATGACCATAAACGAAAGCAGCTACTCTAGCCCGATAACCAGCATAATGAAATCAGAAGAGTCAAAACATCTCTGTCGCAATGAGCAGTAAATCAAGGGATGTAATATCATAATTAGGATGATTTATAAAATCTACATGAAAACCAATCCGGATAACATCATTTTTCAAAGTCTGCCCAAATAAGACAACCCAGATATAAACAAACTGAATCTGTGAGCGGTGCTATATAAATGTTTCAATTACAATTCAATTACAATTACAGAACTTATGAAGACTATCTTAACTCACACAAGAATTGTTATATTTTTTAAAACTTTGTGTAAGCCAACATCATGCAGTCTGGTCAATAAATAAACAATATTCTAATATTCTATTTTAAGTCCTTGATCTCTTTAATGCAGACATTTCTCTAACCCCCTTATCGACCAAGTGTATAGCATTTCCAATTTACTACACTTTGGTCGGTAAAAGGTTAAATATAATCTAATCGCTATTATCGCTTTGATCACCTCTGCTTCGCTTCCTCGGCCAACTGGGTTCGTAATTCTTCGATGTATTGGTTTCGAGGATCTTGTACAGCGATCTAGAAAATCAAACTAGAAAATGAAACAACTTCTACTCTCTCAGTACTACCATTACACAGTGTTTAATCTAGTCCCCCTCCTCTGGGGGGGGAATTGGGGTTTCTGGGGGGGGAGACATTTGAATGTCTGAAGGACGCTCGTGATGCACGTAGCACCGAGACGGGGAGGGGTATGGGGAGGGGATGCGCCCCTCCCCATCAGAAACGTTTTGAATTTCCACATTTCAATGGCAGCATTTTAAGGTGTCGTCTTAAGAAAATAGCTGTACTTTTTCAGTGACCCATTAGAAAATTTTTGAATTTCCACATTACAATGGCAGCATTTTAAGGTGTCGTCTTAAGAAAATAGCTGTACTTTTTCAGTGACCCACTAGAAAATTTTTGGATTTCCACATTGCAATGGCAGCATTTTAAGGGGTCATCTTAACAAAATAGCTGTACTTTTTCAGTGACCCATACGAAACTTTTTGGATTTCCACATTACAATGGAAGCATTTTAAGGTGTCGTCTTAACAAAATAGCTGTACTTTTTCAGTGACCCATACGAAACTTTTTGGATTTCCACATTACAATGGAAGCATTTTAAGGTGTCGTCTTAACAAAATAGCTGTACTTTTTCAGTGACCCATACGAAACTTTTTGGATTTCCACATTACAATGGAAGCATTTTAAGGTGTCGTCTTAACAAAATAGCTGTACTTTTTAATTGACCCATTAGAAAATGCTTGGATTTCCACATTGCAATGGCAGCATTTTAAGGGGTCATCTTAACAAAAATAGCTAGCTGTACTGTTTCAGTGACCCATACGAAAATTTTTGGATTTCCACATTGCAATGACAGCATTTTAAGGGGTCATCTTAACAAAATAGATGTACTGTTTCAGTGACCCATTAGAAACTTTTTGAATTTCCACATTACAATGGCAGCATTTTAAGGGGTCATCTTAACAAAATAGCTGTACCTTTTCAGTGACCCATTAGAAAATTTTTGAATTTCCACATTACAATGGCAGCATTTTAAGGTGTCGTCTTAAGAAAATAGCTGTACTTTTTCAGTGACCCACTAGAAAATTTTTGGATTTCCACATTGCAATGGCAGCATTTTAAGGGGTCATCTTAACAAAATAGCTGTACTTTTTCAGTGACCCATACGAAAATTTTTGGATTTCCACATTACAATGGAAGCATTTTAAGATGTCGTCGTAACAAAAATTAGAGCTGTACTGTTTCAGTGACCCATACGAAATTTTTTGGATATCCACATTGCAATGACAGCATTTTAAGGGGTCATCTTACAAAAATAGCTGTACTTTTTCAGTGACCCATTAGAAAATTTTTGAATTTTCACATTACAATGGCAACATTTTAAGGTGTCGTCTTAACAAAATGGCTGTACTTTTTCAGTGACCCATTAGAAAATTTTTTTGAATTTCCACATTGCAATGGCAGCATTTTAAGGGGTCATCTTAACAAAATAGCTGTAATGTTTCAGTGACCCATTAGAAAATTTTTGGATTTCCACATTGCAATGACAGCATTTTAAGGGGTCATCTTAACAAAATAGCTGTACTTTTTCAGTGACCCATCAGAAATTTTTTGGATTTCCACATTGCAATAGCAGCATTTTAATGGGTCATCTTAACAAAATAGCTGTACTTTTTCAGTGACTTATTAGAAACTTTTTGAATTTCAACATTGCAATGGCAGCATTTTAAGGGGTCATCTTAACAAAATAGCTGTACTTTTTCAGTGACTTATTAGAAACTTTTTGAATTTCCACATTGCAATGGCTGCATTTTAAGGTGTCATCTTAACATGATAGTATCATATATTATAGTAGTAAAATGATGTCATTATATTCATATAATAATAAATTATATCACGATATATTATAACACTTCATTTAAAACAATGACGAAAGCAGTAACTAAAAACCAATATAATTTCGTCAATTTTTTCTGGGGGGGGAAATGTCAATCCTGGGGGGGGAAAGTTCCCCCCCCAGAGACGTCTAGATTAAACACTGACCATTACACACAAATAAATCCATACACAAGTGCACATGCATATAAAGTAAGTAAGTTATCGATTTCTGGTCTTTCAAGGTTGCTGGCTTGCATGTTCTACGCATGCAAGCCAGCAACAATGAAAGGCCAAAAATCGATTTATGTGTAATGTGTATGTACTGCATGTTATTGTATTCAAACATTTATAAGAAACTAGTCAAAGGTCCTCCCAGTGCGCAAGGCCGCAATAGAAGAAAAGCAAAGATATCAATTCAAGTGGCCAAAGGCCCTAACGTTAAAAAACTAGTTTAAAATGTACTTACTTGCTAAGTAACTCTTACAAAACTATCATCATTAAAACAACTATGTACACTGTTATAATTACAACAACTACACCTTCATAATTACAATAACAATTACAATATTTACACTTATTTACATCCATATAATGGAGAGAATGGCGAGGACTGGTCATGGCGGTCACTAGAGTTCCACGAACCGACAGCACAAGGTAACAAGGTACATCCACACAAACAAATATACTGGCAAGAAAGCACCAATTAGCATGTATTAGTATTATTATAAAATCAAATCATATCACAAAGTTGTACGGTCATCCGCTTCTTGCAAGTTCCGTCATTTATACGAAGCCCATTTTTGAAGCCAGCAAAATGTAAAACGCCAAACCACACAACATGAGGACCACGGCGTAGCATTCCTTACCAGCAATGTACTCAGTCTTTTGTCGAGCTCAGCAATAGTTCTCATCTGCAATTCCTGAGTTTGTCTCAGCTCCTCCATTAAGTCTTCCTTCATCTGAAATTCAAGCACAGTGCCATTTCTCATGATTTATAAATATATAATTATATGTATATATAAACTTAATGTGTGTTGAAGAGTTATGTCTATAAAACAGAACAATAGCCTTGCAATTGATTCCTAGGCTTATAAGCTGCTTAAATTCTACTTTTTTAGCTGTGGCTGGGCTGGGTGCACCTCTGAGTATGTCTCTTGAAGAGGCGCAATATAAATTCTCGGTATGAATGAACAAATAATTAAGTAGAGGAATTGGAAAACCAATGACAATTAAAAATAATATAATAGCAATCATTGACTTATAAAGACAGGTGAATTTAGCCTCGGCATAAGTTGCAAGGTTAGTGGGAAAATACAGTTGAATAAAGTTCTGTGGCAAAGAGATTATGTGTAAATATTTAAAACTTGAGTGAAAACTGTCCGTATCTTTAATAAGACAACTCGAACAAGGGTCCAATAAAATAAAACATTTTTGTAGTAATCATAATCTTTATAGTAATCATAATCTAAAATTTCACCTGCTAAGTGCTGATCCATCCTACTCCTTCTCATTTTTACCATTGCCCATAGGGAGCGGAAGGCAGAGAAAACCTCATGGAGGCTATAGCAGGTATCAAACATGCACGTCATATAATTATATGCTCTTCATGCCTGTGTAATACCATTCAGCCATCTATTGATGGACACAGAGATGATGAGGAGGATGGTTAAGTATTATTTCAAAAGTGGGACCTTAATTTGCAGTGGGCAGCACGTGAGGTACAGCATGCGGGATGATAAGTGCCAGTGACTAGAGCCCTGCGGTACCTGAGCCTGATTAGCAACCCCAGTCATGTTGTCCTGTAGGATCTTCACTGTTGTGAGTAGCTTCTCTTCCAAGTCAATGATCTTCGACATCAATGTGCTTTCCATTAACTTCCTATGAACACAAAAATAAATGTCATGCAACAGAAAAATAAAGTCCGTTCAAGTGTTACGCTGAAATAATTAGTCAAAGAAATAATTAGTCAAAGAAATAATTAGTCAAAGAAATAATTAGTCAAAGAAATAATCAGTCAAAGCGGAAGACATTAACAACTAACAGGTCTTTCTCATCATTCCATCTGTCGGAGGGATTGCATGATCATGAGCCCATGGGCGCCCGCACACAGGGGCAAGAGGAGGCACTTGCCCCCCCCCCGGAAAATTGACACCATTTTTTTAAAACTAATACTCTTGGGTGACATTGTATGAGCCCGTGAGCGCAGGCGATAGAAGGTGAACAGAAACAGAAGGAAGCATACAAAACAGAAGGATCAACTTAAGCAAATGTGGGGTGTGGTAGTGTAGTGGTGGGTTCGGTGCTTTGAATCCACCTCATGACACCTCGTAGGGACCTTGGACAAGTCCTTCACTCGCATTTGCTCGTGCGCATTGCCGTGGAACTCCGATGCAGTGTCCGTGCTGAAGACGGAAGCACCTCCGAGTAACGAGTTTGAAGGGGCACTATAGCAAATGTGAGATATAAATAAATAATAAAATAAATAAAAGAGATATAATGGGAGAGAAGTGAAGAAGGTAACACCTTGACTGGATTTCAGCCGTAAACAGTCTGTCCTGTTGCTTTTTCGACTCCTCCAGCTGTTGCTCTAAAAGAATCACGGCATCGTTCAATTTGTGGAGTGTTTCATTCATCTTCTTCTTTTCATTCTGCAAATGCAAACAAACCGAAAACACATTTCAACTGTAAAGACTTCATTCACAACTAAATCAGTAATCCACTATCAAATTAAATAAATGAACTAAAAATACACAAAGACGGTAAAAACGATACAAAATAATTACAGTGATCCGAGTGCTGAAAACCTCTGATATTCAACAGAAAATATGTAGTCACAGGAAATAATAATCCACACATACGTAGGCTATATACGTAAAATCTACTCACATACAAGCATACATAAATACATATAAACATTTTAAAGGGATGCAAGACATTGTAAGCTAGCATATGGGCAACAGTCTTCATCAGATGTTAAATACTGAAACTAAATGCATATAATTAATACAGATACATAAAAATACACATAAACAGACAAAAGCCAGACTCAGTAATTAATTAGCTAGTAATTAGCTAGTTAACATATTAATTAGTAGCCAGAGTAACCTACAAGCTAGGGATAAATATATATATATGGCAATGGTGCATAATGGTTCCTTTCACTCGCTCCGCAACAATGCAGAGGCAATCGTTCTCTGTGGTTGGTCCAACAACCTGGAATGGACTTCCCTTGACTATGCGACACCTCCCAAGCTGTTCTCAATTTCACAAACTGTTAAAGACTGGTTTTTTTCGCTTGATCTCGGTCGTGAGCGCCTCTGAGTGGGTACCTTGAAGGGGTGCTATATAAATTACGATTGATTGATAGTTAGTTGGTGAATGCTGGTCCTCATCCTTACCGCATGAATCTCCTTCATATGCTCCGTTTCTTCATTCGCCGTCTTCCTCACCAGTTCCAAATGTGATTCCACGTCATCCTTAAGAACTCGCGTAGATCTCTCTCTTGTTTCGATTTCATTGGCAAGCGCCTTCAGAACAAGATGGAACGAAGAACAAAGATCAGAGAACTAGAGACACGAAGTAAATAAGGTAAGTAAGTAGTTACTATCATGGGAAAATAAATAAAACACAAAAGCAGCAAGTGAATGCAAATTACCGTAGTAATAAAAGAAAGCAGAGTGACGGCAAGAAATCATGCAATATTTGTTTATTAAATAGCTTAAAATTCTGACTATAGACATGTACTGGTGAACTTCCACAGAAGACTAACACAATAAATATTGAACTTCATGTACACCAGGACTTTTAGTGTGCAGTTCACGACAAAATGTGCAGTTCTAAATAGATTCGTGCAGTTGTAGAAGCACTTCTGTGCAGCTAGAATGAGTAAAAAGTCATTATACTCCGATTTGGAGTAATTTACCATGGAGGAAGTGAAGGGCTGTGCAGTTCTAGAAATTCATTAAACAGTCCTGATGTATACTTAATGCGGCATACTGTAGGAGAGATCTGAGGAACAATTGAATGTAACAATGTTCCTACTTATAAAATAAACAGCTACGGCATGTAGAGTAGTAGAACTTGTCAATCATGTATCTACGGTATATCATGGAAACAATTTCCTAGACGTGTGATCATGGGACATCTAGCAGCAAGCTAACAGCTGCAGATAGCAGGAATTTCTAAGCTTTGCAAATATCAGCGAGCCATTCTGGGTTTCCAATATTGAAACCTAACTGAAAAGCTGTTACGGAAAACTTTTTCATTAATAATAAATAGCATATTATATTTTTACATTAATAAAAAAAAGCAGCTTTGTCAGTAGGGTTATTCGAGGAGCAAGAGTGAAAAGTACTACAATTAATTAGTATCTCAATACTACATTGGCCAGTGCCTCGAGAAGAAGATGGAAAGAAGAGAAGATCAGAGAACTAGAGACACGAAGTAAATAAGTAAATAAATTGTAGAACAATAGTACTACAATTAATTACAATTAATTAGTATCTCACCATTTCGAGCTGTGCAAATCTCGCTTGGGTCTCTTCACGAAGCTTCATGTCCTTCTGCGTCAACCTGTTGTTCAGATCTTCCGTTATCTCCGTCGTGCGTGACTGGAGTCTGCCCATCTCCAGATCCACCGCGTGGTCCCTGTCTCGCTGGGCCAACTCCATCGCAAGCATCGCCTCGTCACGCTTTCGATTCTGGTCTCCCATGTGAAGCTGCAACTCCGAAAGCCTGCAACAGCAGTGAAGGCCAAGTAAGTGATAATTGTCATGATGAAATAAATGGACAATGAGAAAAGAAGACACCAAGCGGCTGGAAGCTTTTGAGATGTGGGTTTGGAGAAAGATGGAGAAAATTAGTTGGACAAAGCATGTTACGAACGAGGAAGTGCTGACGATGGTAGAAGAGAAAAGATCTCTGCTAGATGCAATAAAGACAAGACAAAAGAATTGGGTGGAACATTTGCTGCGAGGTAACTCACTGCAGAAAGAAATAATTGAAGGAAGATTGGAGGGGAAAAGGTGAAGAGGAAGACATAGACAAAACTGCTGGATGGGATGATGGAGAAGGGTTACAGAGAACTTAAAGACTTGGCACAACAGTGTGAAAGATGGAGACATTGGAAGTTTGGACCTGCCACTTGGCAGAGAACCTAAAGAAGAAGAAGAAGAAATAAATGCTCAGCATTCACAATTTAAGCAAAGGCAAGCGAATAAGTAATAAAGGAAAGCAGAGCGTCAGTAAAAACCAATACAATTTTGCATAACAGCTCAAAATTCTGACCTTATGTACATGCAGAAACAACAAACAACATAAACATCAAACCTCGTGCACACTGTACAGAGTACACTTAATGTTCTGTCATTTGATTTTCAGGCTCAAATGACACCACAAACAAGTTATGAAGACTCTAGGCATCGTCTCATAAGCTGTTCTGACACAGCTAAAGGCCATCTCAGCATTCCCATACGGAGCCCAAAGAGGATCAATTATACCACATGGGACATACAGAGTTGGCACTGTTGGCAAGATGTGAACCATTTTTGGCCCAAAGAATTTGGCTGTCCAATGTTCTCTACTGTCTACACAGTTCCTATATATGTCATGTCCGGAGCAGTGCATAAGAAATAGCTACAGAAAGCTGATCTTGATATCTGGACAAAATAAGTCAGTGCATAAGTAAGTGGTGCCAAATACAAAGAGATACATGTATCTCAAACGCCTGTAAGGTCTATCCTCTTGTTAGTAGTATATGAGGCACCCTTGTAACGGCATGGCTATGTTACGGCACCATAGAAATCGTCATAGCCATCATCATTGTCATCATCCTCATCATCATCACCATCACCATCACCATCACCACCACCCCCACCCCCACCACCGGAATGTAAGTTTTAGATATCGATTCAGTTTTAACAGATCAATTTTAGTTTGCTTAGGGCGGCCAGTCCATGACCCCGTGTAATCCAGAAAAGGTGGACTGGTAGGCAACAGCGTTAAAGTGTTATTACAATCATTATTATTATTATTATAATTATTTTACTAGATGTCTCTGTCAGTGCTCCATATAAATGACCAACTAACTGTCTCAGATACACCTTCAGTAAATGAACTGTGTTACCTTGACGCAAATCGCTGTTCCATTGACCTCTGTTCCTTCTGCTGAATGTCGAGTTTGTTTCGAAGGTCAAGAATTGCATCTCTTGCTTCTATTAACCTGAAACAACAACAACAACATGCTCAACTCAAACTCCAACATCCCCTGGTTCAGCTAATCCTTACTGCAGGATACGATCACAAATCTATTCTTACCAATCAATGTCAAATAGCTGGCAGGAGGAATTGTAAGTAAGAAAATAAGTACTTACGTTATTACTCCACCTGCAACTACATAATGGGACATAAACATTGTTATAACACATTGAAGTAATAATTGAAAAGGTGCAAAATCCATTCCAATCAACGAATCACCAGTATCTCCAGTTTATGTAAACGAGGCTAAAATTTGAAGATGATGATAGACTGCGTTTGAAGGAATCTCTTGATACATTGATTTATACCATTCTACTGATGCAAAATGGAGGGGAAGAGGGGAAGAGGAAGACCGAGGGAAAAGTTCTTGGACGGGTTGATGGTTGATGTTTCCCATATCCGTATATACGGATATGGGAAACTTAAAGAAAAGGCACAACACCGAGAAGAGTGGCGTCGTTGGGCATCTGGACCTGCCGAGAGGCAGCAGACCTAAAGAGACTGATGCACAGATTTCTTTTCAGCAGTTATTTTTCATAACTAAACAAACAGAGAAAATAAAATGTGAGCGTATTGGGAACTAACCGCTGCTCGATCAGAGATTTTAAGTGTGAGGCTGACTGCTCTGCGTAGGATTGGGTCTCACTAGTCTTTCGAATGTTTTCAACCTATAAATACAAGGTCACATAAAGCAAAATGCCAATTTATCAAACTCGTTAAAATATCAACACAAAAAGAAATTCTATTGCATTGCATTTTCATTTATGCCACATTCGAGCTCATAGGAAGTCACAAAATGCAATTATAAGCAGATCTTTGAAGCTAATCCTAAAGCACAGAAATGTAGAGTTACAGTATTTTCTATTATCATCAAGTGTTGCGTAGCTGTCAATTTACCGGTAATGTACTTGTTAAACTAATAAAACATGATATATATATAATATATATATTATCATTGTTGCCTGGAAGGTTTTACACTTTAAAATATTTAATGAGAGGCCTAAACAAATTCTTATAATGAATAAAATAGTGAATGAATGAACCAAATTGCCAGTGATATTTTAAATGCTAGCAAAGGACTATATTTAAATATAAATGCAAGCCTGTCTCCTTTGATCTAAACGTAGGCCAGGTCTAAATTTACTCCAAAAATTATAATCAGCATAATCCCTACAGTGCATTCAACAATATTCAATCAATTATACTATCTATAGTAGACTGATTTCGGAAACAAGTGAGCCCAGATATGCACTCAGAAACCTGATTCAATCAATGAACAATGCTGGATGACTTTTCTATGTATTTTTTAAATAATCAAAACACTGTAAGCCCTACAGTAATACCTAAGCAAAGATAAATACTTGCAAAAAAGTAGCTAAATCAGCTAATTAATTCATTTGTGATTACAGAGAATTTAGGTGATTCGGGAGCACTTCCTAGTCTTTTGTTCTTACCAATTAAACACTACACGTAGGTGAATACTTTGGTACATATGAACTAACAGAAACAAGATTCTGGATTTCTGTGGTGGACAATGAGGTTTAAATACAATCCGGTAACACTTACAATCCTAAAGTAGAGGTATTGTGGGACACTGGGGCATTTTGGTGTAGTAGTGAGTTCAATACCTTGGAGCAGGAGTGTTCTAGGTTCGAGCCCACCTCAAACCCCCATGCAGCAACCTTGAGCAACTCCTTCGCTTGCAATTGCTCGTGTGCTTCAGCATGAAACAAAAATGCAGTAGTAGCCGGGAGCACCTCCGATTAGAAATCTTGAAGGTGCGTTATAACAAGTGCACGCACATGCCGGTGAATACTTAGGTATAAATGAACCAACAGAAAACAAGATTCTGGATTTTTGACGTGGACACTGGACAGTGAGGCTTAAACACAATCCAGTTACATCATAAAGAGGCCTAAAATTCTTTTAGAAAATCACGCAACCTACTGCAAATTTATTTTCCTCCTCGAGTTTAATCGACTTGTTCTTCAACTCCCTCGTTGTCATGACCAAGTCCATTGACTGGCCGTCGACTTTGGCACGAATCTGCTGCAGCTCACTCGTCATTTCGTAGACCCTTCGCTCTAGCTGGTCCTTAGTTCTTACAGCTTCGTTCAGTTGCGTTAACATTTCTTCCATTCTGTAAAAGTAACGTTGAGGCATCAGGCATAGTAATGTAAACAATTCAGCAGTGTGTGTCATAATCTACTTTTGAAACTCCAATCTTGTGGAATTATTGCAATGCACACAGCAATAGTAGAAGCACTGATATAAGCGTTTCAGGTTAATTTATAGTGGTTCTAGCACAGTTCTAACACAGACTGTAGTCTTCTGGAAGACTTAAAACCCTTGTTGAGCCATACTATAATAAGTCAAAACATAGATGTAAAAACAGTGAAATGAAATAAAAAAACGGAAAAGTGGTTTTTTCGAAAAAATAAAAAACGAAAAAAAACGAAAAAGGAAAATAATTTGCCTTTGTTACATCTGAAACTTCATTTTAAGCTCAAAAACCTTGCTTATGCAATTTTATCTTAATCTGCAAATAACACAACTTTATTATTAGGCCAAAATTGTTATTTTTCTTAGAACTTTGCCAACAATAAAAAAGCACGAGACTGCCTGATAGAGGTCTAAGCATTGGGCACAAGTAGCCAACTCAGTGCACAGGAGCAGAAAGAAATCAACACTGAATAGAAAGCTTCCTCAAATAAGCTGGAGAAAAAGCCAGTAGAGAATGCTACAACAATGCACATTATCGTTTTAAAAGAAGATTGTAACACAAGTAAGACTGCACCTAATGTGAATCTGAGGCGTAGAGTCAGCCACCAGAAGATGCAGTTAGAGATACATGTGCTTGAAAGACAAGGCGAAATAGCGAGTTTTGAGTCGCTTTTCAAGGAAGGAAGTGAAATTGAGCTACAAAGAGAGAGCAGAAGTCTATTCCATTCCCTGGGTGCAAAGGCATGGAATGCACGTGAGTCAAAAACTGTTCTGCATCGGGCTCAACGAAAAAATGCATTAAACTATAATAAAACACAGATGCTGTGGTCCTAGGATGACATGCAATCGACCTGGGCAATAGCAATGTTTTCACACGAAGAAACCAATTTCCCCCCATACATTCTGTTTCATCATTCGTTGTCTAGCATTGAAATGCAGTAGATCCAGTGCTCAACAGAAATCCAAGCTAAGCGTTTGTTCCAAAAGGTCAGAATATTTAAATATTTACCATATTTATTTCTAAATTTTTTAAATTAAAAATTTAATTTTAAAGTCTCTAATTTGAAAATTAAATACTCTGCACCATTAAAGACTTTCATTTTGTATGTCTCTAAGTGAAACAATAAAACCGAAATTCGTGCATTTGACTCGGAACGTCCTATTTTATGACCAATTAACATCGCACTCAATGCGATGGGCACTCAATGCGGTGATGTAGTGGTGGGTGTGGTTTCTTTGAGCTGGAGGATGCCAGGTTCGAATCAAACTCAAGCTGCCACGTAGAGACCTTGAGCAAGTCCTTCACTCAAAATTGCTCGTGCGCTTCGGTGTGAAACTCCGATTCAGTGTCTGCGCTTTAGTCGAGAGCGCCTCTGAGTAGCGATCTTGAAGGGGCGCTATAACAAATTTGCAAGAAATAAATAGATAAGTAAATGCCGCTGCTAACCGAGCTGACTGAAGTTCCCGTCTTGTGAAAGAATCCTTCTGAGAAAGAGATGACTGCTGCTCGACGCCTCGCAGCTGCGTCGCAAGACCCGAGATGACTCCCCGGTCCTCCTGCCGCTTCTCCTCCGCTCGCTGCAGCCTCCCAGCCAGCTGGATAATCACATCTCTGCTGCCCTGCAAAGAATTCTCGACCATCTGCCGAGCAGCTTGCTCGTTCTGCAGGGCCTCTTCAGTTCGTCGGATCTGTGCTCTAAGTTCGTTTTTAGTCCGTGCAACTTCTTCTAGTAGTCCCTGGTTGGTGCGCTCGGCCAGCGCAACCCGCGATTCCATCTGGCGGAAGCGATCTTCTGCCTCGGAGCGTTCTATGCCCGGGTTGTAATTGACCGGTACCGCCACCGGTACCGAGGCACGGAGGGCCACATCTCGTGGAGTCACCATCTGGTTGTTGGGATTGTTTGTTCCACCGGGTATTCTCGGCAAGGCATTGTATTTGGTTGGAAATTCTCTGTAATCGCAAATAAATTTATCAGTTACTTTTAAATCGACTTTCACTGACATGCAAAAATTATTCTTCATAACTCTTTTTAGTATGAAACCAATTCAGGCAGATATTTTAGTATGATGGCATTTCTAAATTAACGAAACTATCAGTCTGCTACCAACAATGGAAACTGATTAGAGAAAGCATAAGAGAAGTAATGTAATGTAAATTTTCGAGAATTTCTTATTGCCCACAAAGTTATGTCAGGATGACCAACTCATTCACCGGCGCTCTACCAAATCATGTCTGCAATAGCCAGAGCTGCCATTTTCATTCTGGTGCCAGAGCAAAATCTGGGGAGGTCAAGCACAAAATAGATTTTAAATGTTATGTTCATTGCCTTGTCTGTCTTATCAACGAAATTCCAAACTTTGTAGCAAATAATTCTAGAGCTAGAATTCAATGGTGGTACACACACAACTTTCAGAGACTACATGCCCAAGCAGCTGCCTAAGAAATACTCATTTGCACTGGTTTTTTTGCCCTGAGGTACTTAATTCCCCCAAGGACTTAGAGATTAATGCTAATTAGGATAAATGATTTATAATGTCAGGACTCGTCTTCAGGGTTTGAAGAGAAAGGCAGTCACGTTATTATTATTTTACTATTATTATTATTTATTATGATGCTACAATAATTACCAAACAATGCCCCTACTTGCTTGTCAGAACACTTTTTACACTTTTTAAATAGAACTTCCTATTAACAATGATTAGAAAATATGCCCAACAAGGATCTATCACAGCTTGCAAACACAAATCTCACGTTTCTGAGTGGCATTTTGGATTGTAATGCTGTAGACCCTAAACAGAAAAATCCAAGTTCAGCATTTGCTCCAAAATGAAATACTCTGCACCATTGAAGACTCTTTCGTGTATGTCGCTAATTGAAGTAGTAAAACTGCAACATTGATGGCACGGAGTCCTGTGAGGGTTTGCTCAGGGTTCTGAGGTCTACACACTGGCCATCTCAAGAAAACTCAAACCCATCAACCAACTCCACATTGCAATCAGTTGGCTACCATGTCCTAAAAGTAGCTACCATGTAAGCCACTGGTTTCTAACGTCATGTGTCCTTGGCACAGGGGCGGATCCAGGGGGGGCCAATCCGGCCATGGCCCCCCATTTAAAAATTGCATGAAACGTGGCCCCCCCATTTGGTTTCAACAATCCATTAAATAAATGTAGCAGGAGAGAAAAACAGGACATGAGGCCCCCATTACAAAATCACACGGGACTTGGTCCCCCCCGTCGATTCAGCGGCGGATGTTTCCCAAAAAATTGGTCGATGACTAAAAAAAAAAAAAAAGTCATCAGTTTTTTCGGCAGATGAAATGGTATTTTTTCCCGGAAAATTGGTCGATGACTTAAAAAAAAGGTCATCAGTTTTTTCGGCGGATGAAATGGTATTTTTTCCCGAAAAATTGGTCGATGACTTAAAAAAAAAAAGGTCATCAGTTTTTTCGGCGGATGAAATGGTATTTTTCCCCGGAAAATTGGTCGATTGACCAAAAACTTTTTCTCCTGTCTCACAAGACCAAAAATTTTGGCCCCCCCTCGAAAATTCCTGTATCCGCCCTTGCCTTGGCAACTATATTTCTAAGTGAAGTATTAGAGATGTTGTGCGTGTGCCCTGGAATCAATGTACACTGCTCAATGAATCAATAAAGCATAAATACTGAAAAGTTTCTATATACAAATTCCTCCTCTAAATTCCGCGCAGTGTCAGTGTTCCATGTGTACAGCAATTTTGTGGGGTGTGGTGGTGTAGTGGGCATGTTCGTCGCCTTTCAGCCGAAGGGTTGCAGGTTCGAATCCACCTCAAGTCGCCGCGTAGGGACTTTGGGCAAGTCCTTCACTCGCAATTGCTCAGCGCTTCGGCACGAAACTATGATGCAGTGCCCGCTCTGTAGTCGGGAGCGCCTCTGAGTAGGGGGCTTGAAGGGGCGCTATAGCAAGTGCACATACAAACAAATTCATAATCATGTAGTATTTAATGTGGTAATAAACTTGATTTGCTTAAAACCATTTTAGAACATTATTTTTTTTTAAACAATAAAAATATAAAATGAACACAAAATCCCAAGGCAGCATAAGAAAAAAAGACACTTCTTACCTGGCTTCATATCTAGCAAAAGGGTTTGACATTGCCAAACAATGCCCTTACTTGATTGTCAGAACACTTCTTACATAGAACTTCCTATTAACAATCATTAGAAAATATGCACAACACGGAACTATCACAGCTTGCAAACTCAAATCCCACATTTCTGAGTGGCATTTTGGAGCATTGAAATGCTGTAGATCCTGAGCTCAGCAGAAAATCCAAGTTCAGCATTTGCTCCAAAATGAAATACTCTGCACCATTGAAGACTCTTTCGTGTATGTCGCTAATTGAAGCGGTAAAACTGCAATGCGTGAGTTAAATTCTGAACATCCTATTTAAAAACCAGTTAACATTGCATTAAACCTAGAGTCTGAACATTTCATTGCTCATTGCATTTTTTTATTAAAACTTCTTTCCTAAGAATTTCCTATCCACATCAGAGGTTGAGCAATATTTCTTGCATAAAAGTTTTCTTCAACACCTGTTGAAGCAGATCTCTAAATGAAATTTTATCACAATCTGTAGATGCAGAGCTTAGATCCATGTAACAATGTGACAAATGCAAAGATTCAAAACGCTGAAACTCATAATCCATTTCTTTCGCCTGGCAAATGGACCCAATAAAAAGTTCTCGACTATTTATTTTATCGTTGGTTAATAAAAACCAGACCATGCCGCATTTATCATATCACAGTTCACACATGTAGCTAGCGACAGTTTTGGACTCCACATTTAATCTATACCACATGCACGACAGAGCTACACTGTCGTCTCTACGTGTGCTTGCCGTGACATGCAATACTGGTGCTATAGTATGGGAATTCAATAACAGTGCTAATGAGATGAAACCCCTAGGCAACGCAACAACAAATGAAAACACGGAACTGAAAGAAAATTTGCATGGTCTGAAAAAACGGCGGCAACCTTTGTTAATCCTGTGCTCGCATGCAGGTAAGCGGTGAATAGTGTTCAAGTAATGTGGTTAAGCAACCAGCCGCCATACACGGCACAGCACAGAGCATACCAAGGCCTGGTACCACAATGCCTGGTCAGACAAAAGCCTTTGTAATGTATCACGTATCAATCAAACTGTTTAGCATGATAACGAATGCAGCCCTAAACAGTCCAAATGCTTAAGGCTGCTGACATGTTTATTACACGCTCTGTTTTTAAAGTCATTATGTGGATCCCATTTTAACACCCAGTTGCCACAGCAAAGGTTTGTTAAAGGCCATGGTTGCTACATGCAACAGTCCCAGTCCTGTACAGTTGCATAAGTCCCCCAGTAAGGCTTGATGAATAAACAGTCACCACAACCTATACATTATACAACCTACAGGACACTAAACTTCTTTTCTTGGAAATGACAAAGGTTGATGATAGTGAGAGGGTGTAACATCATCACTTCTGCACATCTCAGCAAAGAAAACATAATCGTCAACAGGTAAAGTCGTCAACAAGTAAATTTATGTTTGTAAGGCAAGTAATATAAATGTTAAATAACATTTCCTCAGCTGGGAGTGTAAGAATAGTTATTCCATTAATGCAATCATATCTAAGCTTCAAATTTAATAGCCTCCATACAGCCATTGTCACCATCCATTCACTCATACATTCCAAGCATTTACTGGTATATAGTGCACCACAGCACTTCCAACAGCAGAGTGCTCAGCCTATCCCACAATGGAAATAGAGTAGTTTTCAGGTATTGATGAAATGTGTACATAGCAACCCCATCCATGCAGAACTAGGCCAACACAAAAGGCACCAAACAATGGCCCTGTCACAGTCATTCAGGTCTATTATGTATCCTTACTAAATTATGGATCAAATTGTGTGTATACAGCAAACACGTGAATCGAAATCAGAGTCTATGACAATTTAAAAGTACCACTGCCAGAAATCAACTCGGTATATTAGGTGCCCTTGTAGCGGCATGGCTGTGTAACTGCACCATATAAATTGTTGTAATTATTATTATTATTATTATTATTATTAAGCAAACTATGTTAAATAAAGCATTTCCACATAGGCATAAGAACTACAAAAGCTTTATGAAAAACTGTGTGTAAATAAGAATGCCAAACTGAAACATATGAAACTAAATTATGGTGTTGCAACAAAAGGTAAACATACTTAAGGTATTCCTTCATCAAATTGGTCTTCGTTTTCTGGCATTAATATGATATCTATTAACAGATAACCAAGCTTAAGTCTATATTTTTTAAATTAAAGAATGGTGTAGAAGCTCAAAGAAATCTGAGGAACTGATATGAGTGATTATGTTTGCACTCAAAATTACATTATATATGGTTTATCACGTATGCTTTAACGTAAAGAACATTGAATGTATGCACTTGGTTGAGACTATCACAAGAGCAATTGATCAATTGATATCAGATCCAGAGGGTATTATAAACTGAGAACAATGTGTTAACAAACAGCTAAACCAGAGGACATAAATGATAATGCATTAATTTACAGTGACATGGCAATATGCAAATAACAATGAGAACATCAATCAATTTCACTGTTCACCGTTAAGTGTAATGAACTTTCATTGTTTACCATACAGGTGATTAAGTGTAATAAACTTTCATTGTTTACCATGCAGGTGATTAAGTGTAATAAACTTTCATTGTTTACCATGCAGGTGATTAAGTGTAATGAACTTTCATTGTTTACCATACAGGTGATTAAGTGTAATAAACTTTCATTGTTTACCTTGCAAGTGATTAAGTGTGATATATTGCAGTTAATAAACATGTTTGGCCAAGTTGTAAAAAAATCATTGACGATGATACTGAGGGTGCTTCAGCATTCGATAGTATTAGCCTAGCCCTGAAATCCTAAATCATCGGGTTCAGAAATCACATGACTGAGATGGGTCAACAGTCACATCCTTCAGAGGACTGGGTTGATGACACTTCTCTTCCACTTTTGTGGAACAACGGAATACAACAATGAGTGATTGAACAAAAAGTAACTGAATTAGTAATGAATGACTGGATGAATGTGTAATTGTGTCTGCAGTTCTCTAGAAACCTCTCACATTTGATTCTGTTAGCTCAACTGATGTATTGTATTGTATACATGACCATTTATAAAGTGCCTCTCTTACCAAAAGTCTTTCAGAAGCGCTCCCAGCGCGAATGACTCCAAAGAAGAGAAAAGGCAGGATTTGAGACTGAGAAAGACGAAGAAAGACTATCAGAGAGAAAGGCAGAGCAAACTTATGCCATAGAGAGAGGGACCTATGCAGACAAAGCATCTGGATTGAGCCATGGCAGTCCCAGAGCAGTCAAAGCATATAATTTAAGGCATTAAGTTCATTGACATCCACAATATTGCTCATAATAGTCAAAAGACATCATTTGCAGGTTTCAAGTCAGTCTCTATAGCAGAGCAGCTAGCTAATATTTACAACAGTTTGATAGTTCAGAGTCATTTTTCATCAACACATAAAAACGAGATCTTTTAAAGATATTTTGCATAGGACTTACTCAGTTCTAGAAAGATGGACCAGTGTAGCTTGAAGACAAATTTAAAACATAACGTTCTGAATCAGTTTGAGGCACATCACAGAATCGAGACAAAAATTTACAATTTTTATCTGCTTGTTTTCAACGCATAGGTCAAACTATTAAGATTTCCTGTTGCAGACACTGACATTGCAAAATTCCAAGAAATTATTTTAAGACATACTGCAGTACAGATAATTATTCATTTTGTGTTAGTTTGCATCTCAAAGTTCTAACTGTTGGTAAGGCAGACGTAATATATATACAGTTTTGAAGTAAAAACCTAGTGACTATATTGCATGGTATAAATAAATACAATAGCATGCACTGCAATCAAGTGCCCTAGCTGTGGTACTATCTGGGCATGGGTGGAGTTATCAGGGGCTGGGGCTAAGCCCCCCCACAAGAAGTCCCAGATTCATGTTTTTTACAGTGTAAATGGTATCTTTTTCGGGCTTAGCCCCCCCCCCCAAGAACTTTAAACCAAGTGACTAAAAGAAGGTCATCAATGTTTTCGGCTGGGAAATATATAGTAATTTTCATGAAATTTGAACCTGACGACTAAAAAAGGTAATCAACTTTTTTGGGCCGACGCCAGAAAATATTGATTGTCGGCGTCGCTCGTTCTGGACCAAGTTTTTTTTAGCTCCCCCCCCAAAAAAAACGGAAACCAAACTCCGCCCATGTATCTGGGACTTCTGGGTGGTACAATTTATTGTCCGAGACATCCACGACACTTACCCTAATACCATATCTCAGTCTTACCCAGAATATCTTACAAGGTTATGGATTATATGTGAAACATGTAATATACGGGATTAATTCACCTTCTTTCAATCAAATCACCGCCTGACATCTTTGTTTACATTGCTAGCGACGCCAAGTCTTAACGCTAACTGCCAAAGCAGTGATGCCACAGCTAGATTTTTTCCACTAGATCTGGGTTTTTGCCTTCGTCTGGGCTTCTGGTTTTTTTGTGGCAAAATTTGGGTTTATTTTGGTGAGTTGACATAATTTTTGCAGTTACCAGGGTTGCCACTCATAACTTTTTCCACCTAGATCTAGGTTTTTTCGGTCTTGTCTAGGTTTCTAGGTTTTTTTGGTCAGGATCTAGCCTTTTTTTGTCACGGCGGTTTTTTCGACTTTTTGCATACAAAATTATTATTTTTTAAGTGAAAATACACAAAAAATCTGAAAACAATCGAAAATTTTGTGAATTTGGACAAAAAATTGGAAATTTTGGAGCGAAAGACTAAAAAAATAGGTCATCAGAATTTTTTCCGGGAAGAAAAAGAGAACAAATTCTAATCATCGGACGACTAAAAAAAGGTCGTCAGAAATTTCAAGCCGGAAAATTGGAAAAATCCATGTATTTTACTTGAAAATCGTCAATCTAGCCTTTTCTAGCCTTTTTTCGACCAGATCTGACCTTTTTTCAAAATCCAGAGTGGCATCCCTGGCAGTTACAACACATGAATATTCTGTGAAATTCAATGTAAAATGTTTGTGATACAAAAACATTTCCACTAATTTTAATTTTAAACTCCACATTCAAGATCTCATGATGTCAATTCAAAAAAATTTATAACCTGGGGAATAGTTCTGCACAGAAATAAACCATTTTGACATGTCAAAATAGGTCAGGTTCCTTGTTAAACAACTTAAACTGTATTACATCTATAACATGCATATACATCCAGCCACCTCGTTCAACACGCTCCTCATCCTCCATTACACTGCTTCGCCCTCCCATCACTTCATCACTGAAATTCGCAAACCGCTCCATAGCCATTGCCGTTCCACCTCTCTGGAACAAACTTCCGTCAGCACTTCGGCAAACTTCCGACCCATCATACGAACTCACCAAAACTCCACCTCTCGCTATCTCCCCACAGGTCTTTCACTCAAAACTGAAAACATTGCTCTTTCAAAAATCCTATCCTGATTCTTCTTCTCCTTACATCCCCCGCCACTTCAACTCTAAACATCACCCACCTTAGCCGTCCATCTATCTGCCTGCCTGACTCTCCGGACTTGACCCGCTGCCTATCGATTTTGTTTTGATTGAGCGCCTGTGAATAAGCTGGTTCCCGCGACTTGGCTTTTGTGGGCGCTGTAGAAGTTTCGAGATTACGATTACGATACAGTTATACACTGTAGGCTAGTTCAATCCTCTAGTGGTATAATAGCCAAGTTGTTGCAGAGTATTAATGTCCTAGGTGGTTAAAACGCTGATATTGTTGGTGTATTAAGAAAATTTGGCTGGAAATCTGGGACAACTTTAAAATGTGATTACAATTCTGGTAGACTCGATCCGCTGCGCGTGCGCACGCGAATATATATATCGACTAGATGTGTAACCCGGCGTTGCCCGGGAAATTTAGGGTTTTAAACACTACTCCCCTATGGTACCCAACGTTGACCGCTAAATTTCAGGTTTTCGCCAACCCTCTACCCCACCCCGCTTCCCCAAAAAGCAGTGATGTGGTCTCGAAACCGCGGTCTTGGTCTCGAGACAGTCTCGAGACCAGAAAATTGCGGTCTTGGTCTTGTCTTGAATGAGGCGGTCTTGATCTTGGTCTTGGTCTTGAAGGTCCGGTCTTGGTCTTGGTCTTGGTCTTGAAGGTACGGTCTTGGTCTTGGTCTTGAAGGCAAAAAAGGAATGTCATAAGAATTTTTCGTGAAGGAAAAGACAGCAAATTTTAAAATTTTAATCATCGGGCGACTAAAAAAAGGGTCGTCAGAAATTTCAAGCCGGAAAATTGGAAAAATCCATGTATTTTTCAGAGAAATCATCAATCTAGCCTTTTTTCGACCGGTCTTGGTCTTGGTACACTCGGTCTTGGTCTTGGTCTTGGAACACTCGGTCTTGGTCTTGGTCTTGGAACACTCGGTCTTGGTCTTGGTCTTGGTCTTGGAACACTCGGTCTTGGTCTTGGTCTTGGTCTTGGATTTTTGATCTTGTGCACAACACTGCCAAAAAGCCAAACCTAACACGCCCCTGCGGGGCGCTAGGGAAATTATTACTGTGCTTGTATGACGTCATTCGGGCTGTAGGCTCTTTTACTAAAGCTCGATACTGTTTACCAAAGTGTGAGCGATGAAATCTGTCTTAAAATGCTTCTGTCTTAAAACGCTAATAACTCGAGTTCTAAAGAGAAATTTAGGGTTTTAAACACCACTCCACTCTGGTGCCCATCGTTGGCTGCTAAATTTCGGGTTTTCGCCAACCCTCCACCCGATCTCGCTTCCCCAAAAAGCCAAACTTGACCCACCCCGCGGGGCGCTACCGAAATTATTACTGGGCGGGTATGACGTCATGCGGAGTAGACTCTTGACTAAAGCCCTAGCCTGATCATTTATTGGCGAAATCTGTCTTAAAACGCTAATAACTTTTGTTTTAAACTGAATTAAAACCTGAAAATAGTTGCGATGACCTTATAATTTGGGTAAGAATCGATTGCAATAATTTTTTTTAACCGACGCTGTTTCATTTCCGAGCCTATTCTGCAGGGGAGAGTCAAAAGCGAACAAACAAATAAACAAACATATGGAAAGTGTTTCAGAATTATAATATAGATTAAGCTTATTGTCAGTACCGTGACAGTATGGATCTCGAGTCTCTGACAACTTTAACAATTGCTATTTTTAAAGTTGTAATTACATTTTATTCGACTCTTTTGACGAACATTTAGTTAATCCTCAAGCGAACAAGCGAAAAACCAACTTAATTTGAACAAAGGGGGTCCAAAATAGATTATATGAATGGTCTGCGTTTTTCTGATGTTTTTTGGAAGGAAATTTGGGTTTATTTCAGAAACCTCAGTGGCAACCTTAGGTGGCAACACTGTGCCAAAGGGATCGATCATAATAGTTCGACGTGAATTCCGCGGATTTTCACAAATTCTGTCAAGTGTCGTGATTTTCGTCAATGTTTGCGATGTTGTAAAATTAATGCAAAACGAGTTTCGGAACTGGCATAAATGATTCTGCCTAGCGACAGAGTTTTACAGA
Source organism: Lumbricus terrestris (assembly GCA_949752735.1). NCBI lineage: Eukaryota > Metazoa > Annelida > Clitellata > Crassiclitellata > Lumbricidae > Lumbricus > Lumbricus terrestris. The sequence continues at coordinate 20,787,317 of OX457051.1, read as the reverse complement.
CGAGAACTTGGAGCTAGACCTACACCGTAGGCCTAAATGTAGGCTAAGACTACAATGATGGTCTACAATAATATTGCAAAAGCTAATGAACGTTGACTTTGACTCAGCGCCACTGGTGTTGATAACAACGTGTTTGAACCGGTCTAATATTTTTGTTAGTAGGCCTACAATTCTTAATAGAATTAGTGGTACTTGTCGGTTAATTCACCTGCAGAATGTTCGTCTGTGTACCTTGTCGCTTAGTTGGCATAACTCCGAACGGCGGTCCCAAATTAAAATATATAGTCCATATCGTCAAATGTTGTAATTGTCACACAACAACTTGAGGCACTTTCCGAAAATAACCGACTTGTGGCTAAAGCGCCACTGGAAAGCATCATGCTGATAGGTCCAACGTGTTGATGAAATAGAAGCTGGATTTATGGATAAAATTAAATGGTTTTCTAGGTTAAATAGAACTGCATTGATGATTTTCATTCATGTATTTCAACATGCGTCCAGCTTCTACTTCAGATCTACATGTAAGAACGCCTTATATTTCTCGCTCGTTATTTTCGTCAACCCAGCTTCTATTTCACATGTAAAAGAACCGTCATCCAGATTCCATTTCTTTTACGTTTTTCAATCAATCCAACCTCTATTTCACCTGTAAAAACTTTCATCCAGCTTCCAATTCTCAACCGCTGGACCAGTTGTTTGTAGACCAGTTGTCGTTAGACGAATTGAGCAAATATACCTACAGAAATAGGCTGTGCGCAGCAACGGGGGTGTGCGCAGTATGAAAATAGCATGGAAAACAGCAATTTTAATTTGGGATCGCCGTTCGGAGTTATGCCGGTTAGTTCACCTGCGTAATCTGCCGTATTTTTACTCACTGTTTTTTAGTGATGTGATGTAATGGCGACATCCGATGAACTTATAGCACGTGTTTACATTTCGGACGCCCTGAATTTATAAAAATATCTTAATCCAGCTTCCATTTCAGATATAAACATACCTTAATCCAGATTCCATTTTTTGTGTTTTATCATTAAACCGGCTTTCATTTAAAAAATAATGCAATTTGGATTGATGAAAATGTCCTTGCTTAAATTAAAACTGGATTGATGAAAATGTTCTTGCTTAAATTGGAACTGGATTGATGAAAGTGTTCTTAGATTGTGCTTAGATTGGAGCTGGATGGATGAAAACGTTCTTGCTTAGCTTGCAGTTAGATGGATGACAATCTACTTGCTTAAGTTGGAGCTGGATTGATTAAAACATTCTTGCTTAAATTTGAGCCTGGTTTATGAAAATGTTTTTGCGTATATATATATATATATATATATATATATATATATATATATATATATATATATATATATATATATATATATATATATATATATATATATATATATATTGAAGCTGGATTGGTGAAAATAAATGTTGGTTGAATACTAGAGGCTGGGTTTATGAAAATATCGCTTGATAAATGGAAGCTGGATTAAGGTATTGTTACATGTTAAAAAGAAACTGGATCATTGATAGAACGCTTGAGAAATGGAAGCTGGATTAAGATATTTTTATATGTGAAGTGGAAGCTGGATCAAGGTCAGTGTTCCTAATTTGAACAGTTCTTTCCAATGTCAATGTTAAATGCGCACAGCGAATCTATTAAATTTGTGATGTAACCGACAGGTGAATTAATTTTTGCACGTAAAATTGCGTATAATGGGTTTTGGTGTCTGCAGGTGAATTTACCGACAAGTACCGAATCAGACGACTCTGTTTAAACTGCTGACGCTGCAACATGGCGGGACCCAGCAAAGATTCAAATTTAAGGCAACTCTTTTCCAAACTAGGTCACAGCCTGGAGGAAATCAGAGTCCGTGCTCTACAGAACATCTTGTCGAAATTGGAGCACAGCTTACTTTGTGATGCTGACCTTGTTCAGGAAAAGCACCTTCACATTCGTCTCTTAGAATGGTTCAACTTTTCCTCCTGTCCTCACCAAGAGTTGGTTCTTGGTCTGTTACTTCGCCTTTCGCAGCATCCATCGGCAGGTGCCATCTTGCTGGACGTAGGAGCAGTTGAGTTTCTGACACAGCTTAGGACAAACCTTGATCCTGTGCATCAGAACACAGCTGATGCCATACTGAGTAATTTGTTTCACTTGCCTGCTGTGGAAACACGTCAGCTTCAGTCTGAGTGTGTTTATTATCCACATACTCTTACAGGTTCAGATTTTGGTGACATTAGTTTGCACCAACAAAGCAATCAGTCCTGTGGTCTAGAGCATACACCTTTTCCATCAGATGTTTTGCTACATCGAGAGAAGTCTTTGTCTAGTCCACCAGATCAGAACCAAGGATACTTTGTGAAGATTTCAAGTGACAGAGAAGGGCTAAATTCAGTTCGTAGTGAACCAATTTTTCGTGCTAAATGCTTCAGGTTTTCTACGTTCCCGTGGATTGCTTTGACTCCAACTGATAGACATGTGCTATCTTCAACTGATGAGTCTGTTAGAAGTAAAGATCTTTCACTGGTTATCAGTGTATGCGAGTTCCTGAGTGATGTTGTGTTTCAAGACTTTCCTTCAGAGGTCTTCCTGCAAAGACCAAGCATTGTTAAGAGTGTGGTTTCACTGTTGATGGTGGACAACGTTGAGAAGTCCGGTATAGCACTGAAGGCCCTTCAGACACTGCGTGATCTTACTGAAGCTATCCTGTCTCGAATTTTCTCCCATCAGGATCCAGCTTTGTACACTCCAAAACAGGAATTTCAGCTGAGTGGAACAGATATTTCATTGCACAGTCCGGCAGGTCATTCTGCTGATTCTTCTGAGTCACAGTCTTCATTTGCTGGGCAAGGAGAAGCAAGACATAGAGGTGATGGTCAGGACATTGATAACTCCAGCTCTGCTTCCACACCAGCCAGAAGCTTCCAAGTGCGTGCAAATATTGGTTTGGATGCAGTGGAGCAGATGTCCTTTGACGATGTCTGTTCTCTCCAACTGATGCAGTGGACAATACCCCAGTTTTGTATGGAAATCCTGGAAAATCTAATTCCATGTCTCAAATTGGATAGTGAAATAATTGTTGTTCATAGTCTTGATTTGTTGCACCAGATTACAGCACTGCTCAGGGAGTCATTGTTACCAGATGAATTGTGGACTGATGAGAGTTTACCAGCAAGAGATTTGACTGAAAAATTCCATGACATTCTGGATATTGTTGCAGAAGTTCTGTATCACCATCATCACTTTCATGGTCATCTCAGCAAGTCGACAGCTCATTCAGAAATTGTTCGTCATCGAGTTGCTTTTATTGGCACTGCTGTGCAGGTCATGAGTCTCTTGGATCTTCTTGTTCCTACTGAGAAAATTTCTACGGCTATACCAAATGAGTTTGGTTCTGTTCTGGCTCTCATCTATCAGGATAAATCTCTGTCATATAGTCATCCAGATCTGTGTGAGAAGGCGCTAGTGTTTGCAAAGGCCATCGACAGCATAAGTACAAGCCTTTACAGTTGCTCACAAGCAATTTGTCAATCACTCTCCAGCACAGTTGAATTTCTTATGAAATTTGAAGAGCTAAATGATGAGACACTGTTGTTGCTGGTCCAGCTTTCAAGTGAATCTATTGCTGGGCTTTCATTTCATAAAAATTTGCAAGCAGTCGAGGCATTTGTGCATCTGGCATCATTCACGTGTAAGAAAATAAGTCCCAACCCTGCTGCTGTTCTGGAGACTCGTGGTCTTCTCTTGAAGCTGCTGTCTTTCCCTTTGGAAGAGGTTCGTCTGACTACCTACTGTACAATGTTTGACATCATCAAGGATGCATTTGGCATTGACCATGTTGTTGAACCAACTTCTTCTGCCACGATGGGAGCCATGTTCATCGTTGATTCAAAGATACTTTACGAATTCTGTTGCTTTGGCATGAATGACTGCAAAAAGATTCAGGAAATGTCTGAAAAGACTATGCTTTATTTACTTGAAAGTCGTTTTCTCATGCCATCTGCCAGATGGCAACAGATTCTAGATGCAGTCATTCCTATAATGGCTCTTTTGGAGTCTTGCGATGCTGGATCAGCACTTAGCAATTGTGTTATGGGGCTGTTGGAAATGGATCTGCAAAGTGACGCTGGTTCTCTGCCGGTGTTTGAGAAATTCAGAGGCAGCCTGCGACTCATGTTCCATAAAGGAGACAGATTGCGTTCTGACGGAGTGGATCGTGTTGTCAGTCTGTTGTCACGAGAGGAGGGCTGCCTTCAAAAGCTACCATCTTTCTGTGACTTAGACATCAGAAGTCTTGATGATCTTTTTCGTGTGAAACTGCCACGATCTCTTATCAGAAGAGACATTTCGTCGATGATCTTTCAAATATCAGACCTGAAGAAAGTCTACGACATATTTGTTTCGGACACTGTTGAGATTGATGTCAGGAAGTCTGCCGCCAAACAACTTGCAGTGATCATGCAGGACGGCAGCCTACACACGGCTTTTCTTCAATTTTCTGGTGTTTCAAAATTGTTGGATATGTTATCATTGGGAGTTAGCATCAGCCAGGAAAGCAAGCAATGGAATATGCTAACTGGCCTGCTACCATCTATGGTCAAGATTCTGCGCTGTCTGGTGGAGATGGACACGGAACTACGGCATCAGTTGGCACATGAACCCAGAGTATACTATGCAGTCCTAAGATGTGGAATTATTCACAAGAAGGATGAACTGTGTCAACGAGATGTCTCAGAGTTATTTGCGTTTCTACTGTTTGATGAACTATCTTCAGCTGAAAACTGGGGTCTGGGAACAGACAGCCCACAGCCTTTGTCTGACTTCAGCCTACCATCATGTATAGTTGAGAGGTATGCATTGCCATTTAAAGTTCCAGTTCATCATCAGAGTAGTCCGTGGAGGTTGGCCATTCCAGCTGATTCTGACCCTCTCAGACAGGGACTTCTACTGGAAATGATGAGGGTGACATGGACTGTTGCATGCCATGGTGGAGATTTGGAAACCACAATCAAGAGTGCTCTTAGCACGGAGAAAGGAGTTGGACCAAAGCTCTGTGGTCTAGAAATGACAGTGATGGATGGAACTTTGCTGTCAGCAAGCTATTTGCCATATGCTCTTTGCCAGTGCATCTTTGATATACAAAATGCGACTTCTCATGCTGCAGTGTCACAAGGCATTTTGCAAATGTCATCATACTTGGTTACATATGGGATAAATTATGTGGAAAAGTTGTTTTATTCTCTTCATTGGAGGGAAGCAATTTCAAAGTTTCTTTCATTGACTCCTTGTTCTAAATCGGATGAGTTGCTCTTGTATGACATAGTTGAATTGCTGCAGTTGGTGATTTGCAGCCATAGCAATATTCCTGTGGATATAATGAACTGGCTTGCTGACAAGATGCTCAGTCCAAAGGCAGCCTTTCAGACCTTGTTGGCTCAAAGTGATGCTGAACTTGAAATGGATCTTTCAGAATCATCTCTGATGGCGCGCAGAAAACTAAGTCGGAGCCTTCTGAAGTTTGTTGCTGCATTTGTTGGAAGATATCCATACAACCTGTCAGTCAAAAGCACTGTCTTCCGATGTGTGCATGGTGATCTGGCAAAATACATTCTTGCCAGAATCAATCGAGCTGATACGGTGCAGTCATACAATCTGTCTTCACTTGAACTGACTTTGTCCTGCTTGATGCAGATCACAGCAAGGCCTGGATGGAGCATCGGTAGTTCAACATCTGACTGCCTATCACTAAGTCTTCAGATGCTTCAGTCACTTCTTGAGATCGTTTCGGCCTTCCATGTTGGTCGTGGTGGGATGTCCATGTCCTACATGGGAAGAGGAATTACTAGATGCACTGCATTGTGCTTGAGACATCTGGCACAAGAAATGGCCAAACAGCTTCACAGTCAGGACTGGCCAAGGAACTGGTTGTTCACAAGGCATGCCATGGTTGACAGTGTAGGAGAATCCGGATTGCACTGGCTGTTCCCACTCTGGTGTTATAGAGACACAGAGGTTAGAGCTGCCGGTGTTGGTATCGCAGTGGCTTTGGCATCCACGGAGTCTGGTCGAATCACCATGACAACTCAGTGCCATAGCATTCCAGGAGGAATCTGGGCAATGGCTTTTGGTGTACTTCTTGACTCCTTGGAGTGTAGTCTGGTGCGACAACAGGCGGCATTGTTGTTGGTCAACCTGACATCTCAATCAATGCCAAGTGGCACTGTGCTGCAGACAACACCTGACACTGTCTGGCAAGGTCCTATAGTAATGAATGAAGAGACACAGACATCTCTAGTTGGTCTATCTGCACTGCTCATCCTCTTGCACCACACAGAGTTCTATGACAAAGTGCGTGCACTGCTCAACAGCATCTATACACATCCTATGATCCATACCACTTCTCGGAATTTCTCTAACTCAACTCATCTGATGACCATGGACTCTCAGATTACAGTCACTACATCTGGTTCAGCCACTCCTGATGTGAACACGAGAATGCTTGTTGACCTTGGCTCTATATCTCAGAGTGGAACTTCTCTCACGATCAGCAATAACAACTCTTTGACAGCGAATGACAGACTAAATGAAGTTCCAAAGCACGTGTTTTCTGTGAACAGCGATGAAAAAATAGGACAGGGCCACCATGTTTCTGCCGGTGGAACTTCATCTATGATGCAAGGCGTGGATTCTTTTTCTAACCTATCCTCTGATTCCAATGCTACTGAATGGCAAAGTGTTGTCACTCCAGGCCTTGCTTCCAGCATTTGTCTTCTGCTTTCAAACTTGATTGGTTTGGCACCAGAAGATACTCTGAGCTGCATCAACAAACAAGGCATTTTCAAGTCTCTGGTCAGAATATTAGATTCCGGTTTACTGGAAGCCTATCAGTCTGGCCTTGCAGAATCTTCAAGGAATCATCTTGGACATTGGACTTTGACCTTTCAGCAGCTACTAAATCTGCACTGTGACGTAATGCATCTTGTTAAGGTCTGTACATCACGTGACACTGAGTTATTGCACCAGTTTTTGGAGGATGGACTTGTGCTTCGAGAGCTGGTGATGATGCTTGGAAGCGCTTACCCAGATGATCCTGATACCAATTCTTGTTGTTTGAGTCTGTGGGAGATGGCCTTTAGTCTGCTGTCCAGCATACTGATGACCAATGGTCAAGAGGCTTTTATGGCTCTTTGTCCAGTTGTTGTCAAGCACTGGAAAATTATTGCTGGTCGAGTTGTAAGCATCTTGCAGGAGAAAGTGCTTCAAGATTCTGAATTGTGGCGTGTGTCATTGGACTTTGTTGCGCTTCTGCTGACAGAAGAGGCTAAGTTGAAGGCCAAGGTTCCAAGCCACAGACCTGCGAACATCTACTATGTGACAGATCGACTTGACGCTCCTCAGAATCAAGATTGCAATGATGATGACATATTTAGTTCTAGCACCGGTACTGCAATCTTGTGCCAAACATTAGTAAAGGCTTTTGAAGTTGCTATGCTGAAGTCGCATGAGTTCTATGTTTCGAAAGCAAAAGCAGTGAATGCACTCAAGTCTTTACTGGCCATAAGTCCATCAGCAAAAATAGCTGCTTTGGAAGTTGGACTTCTTGAAACCATCTTAGAGCACATGACATGTCTTCAAGTGAGAATATCTGGAGAAATGATGAATACTGTAAAAGCATCAAAGAAGAAGTTGAATCCTGTCTTGTCAGAAATGATCCTGATGCTGGAACTCCTGAGAAATTTTATTTATGACAATGAAGAGCTTAAGCTGTATGCTTGTAAGAGTGGACTGTCCAGTATACTTCATTCAATCTGGACGTGGTGTCAACTGGATTCTTCACTCATGTCCTGTGTGCTAGCACTTCTTTGCTGTTATACTGCTCACTGCTCACAAGCATGCAGTTCTCTTGCTTTTACATCTGCATCTGCTGTACATGTGACAAATCTTCCTAAATGTCCAGTTAAACCAATGCACTGTGGCAACAGTCTGGTGCATTGCCTTGTCAAGCTTCTGCAGAAGGAAATGAATGGAGGAAACAAGATGATCTTGAAACAGGGCTTCACTCTTGCTTCAATTCTGGCCCTGAGTTTGGAATGCCAAGGAATTCTATGGAAGAGCAATTTTCTTCACGAGTTTTCTTCACTGACTCCTCAGAAATCAAGAAAGACGAAGATTAATGTTCTGTTGGAGAGCCTGTGGTTGAGTCTCTTTATCAATCTGTCTTTTTCCACCGAAGGACAGAATATGATCTACAAAATTGATGACAGTATTCCTGTCATTATGGAGTTTGCATTTAATGGACAAGAGAATCAGAAGAAGTCAGCGCTTTTGATCATTAGAAATCTTTGCTTCAATCCTGCCAACAAACCCAAGCTACTCACGAATGATCGACTTCTTCCTTTACTGTTGCATTCAATTGAATCGGGTTCAAGCTACAGGAAGAGCATTTCATGTTCAGCGCTCTTTGCACTACTCTACAACAACCAAAAGGCCAAAGGAATTCTGAAAAATACATACATAATGAAAAAACTTCAGGATACTACCAGCAGCCACTTGGTCAGTGACGAGGCGTGGACTGACGAAAGTGCTCAGGCACTTAAAGATATATTTGTGCTACTGAAATTTTAGGACATAATTATGCAGTATTATGCACAGAAACTCTGCAAGTGTCAGTATTCTGTGTGCTTGATGACAATGACCATTTTTTTCATTATGTATCTTGTCTTATTCATCAAAATTACTTAATTTCTTTACCAGTGATTCATTCCATCGTGTATAGGAAACTCTGGTTAACACTGAACACTCTTTGTAAATGGAATCAGTTCGTATGATGTTAATAAAATGAATTTATACAAACAGCATTTTATAAGTAAACTGACGTTATTGCCATTGTAAAAATAATTTTTTTAAATTTCAGTGTTCCATCTTCTATCTTTGTGACTGCCTGCCTTTTACTAACACTGGAAATTGCTGTTATTGATGCATCTTAAGCTCAGCATTAGGAATGTTGGGGGGGCGGCGGTAGCGCAATGGATAACACGCTGGCGTAGAGTGCGAGAGGTAGTGAGTTCGAGCCCCGTTAGGCGGATTTGCTTTTTAGGCTGCTATTAGCGCCGTGTAATTACAAAGCTGTCTGTTCAGTTAGTAGTTAAGTTTAATTAAGATTACTGCATAACTTGTACATGTAAAGCGCAGTGCGTCTTGCAGGCGTTTAATTAAAGAAAATATATTATTATTACATAGGCCTAATTATTGGACTTAGGCTTAAGGTACAGTGGGGTTACTTTGACACTGGTGTTACTGTTACTTTGACACCTCTTAATTGCAACAGAATTTGTTTATTAAATGCCAAGGACTTTGGTAAATGCTATGGGCGCCCGCACATAGGGGCAAGGGGGCACTTGCCCCTATGTGCGGGTGCCCCCTTGCCCCTATGTGCGGGCGCCCATAGCATTTACCAAAGTCCCCTGGAAAATTGGCACCTATGTTTTTAACTACTACTTTTGGGTTTTTAACAAATTTCTTGGCATGAATTCACCAATGAAACGAATGATACAGACAGTGAAAGTCAGAAATGCACGTTTAGAGATCTCTATAGAAATAAACATGCACTTATAACTTTCTGCCTTGCATGTTCTGTGATGTTCAAGCTCTTTCTAAAAACTACCAATGACCATTGGCCTTCAATCCTCCTGCGGGCACCCATGCAAACAGCAGGCCTATCGATTATGGCCTACTTGAGTGGAATCTAGCTGTAGTGCAAATAATCAAAACTGCAAAAAAATTAAATACTAATGCAAAAATTATAAAATTTCTCAGAGTAGGCCTACACTGAAATTACATCCGGGAGATCTGCTTATTCGCCAGCATTGTAATTATATAAACCAAGTCTGCTATAAGCCAGGCTCCATTTTGTCCATTTTGCAAGCTACCAGTACAGAATCCAGGGAGGTCAAACTGCAGATAAACTGGATAAGGGGCTCTGATTATCGTGCCTCGGGATTTACAGTTTTTACACCCAAAACTGACAAAGAGATCTGTTCAAAAGAATTGATACACACACTCATCTGATCCTCAGATCCTCCACCTTCTTAAACGACACCAGCATTAACAGCTAGGCCTACTCTGGCTCTCTGACTACCAGACTCGGGCCTCTTTCTGACTACACTTTGGGATAGGCTTCTGACTCGATGCAGCACATGTGAAAAACCTGGCGCCCTGCGATTGGCTTTCGAGTGGCACTTTAGAAGCAGCTAGAGGAGCACTTGCCCTTGAAAACTGACACCTAATTTTCGTTCATTTATTCATTTGTTCATTCCATGGACTTGTATAGCGCACGTTTAAGGAACTAGGCCTATACTTCTTGGCATCTACTTTTTGATTTTTAACAAATTTCTAAGGAAACTGTGTTAAAAATTACACACAAAATGAAACTGAGAAATTTGCATAAGAAACCTCTTTGAAAAATACCCGTATTCTTAATTTCCAACTGTGCATTTTCAAGCTCCTGCTACTAAAAAATTTAACCATGACTATCATAAAAAATTTGCCCCCCTGCAAAAATTTCTGCGAGCGCCCATGGTAAATGCCTATAAATTTGGGTGTAGGCCTACGGACATTTGAACGGTGGTCATTTGAACGGACGACACTTGAACGACGACACTTTAACGGGCGATATTAGAACGCGCCGACAATAGAACAGGCGACACTTAACCGGAACGTCATATTAACGGGCCGACTTATGAACAACTCACAAAATGCGGCGCTGTAGGCCTAGGCCTACACTATGCACGTAAGCCTATACTTTGAGTTTTGACTGAATGTTGGGCGCGACATTTGGTGACACTGAATATTATGCAAAGTTTTACTGTTACTTTTAGGTGTGAAACATAGTTTTTGTTTTTACATGTGTGACATGGCATTAATGCATGGATGTAGCCCCAAAAGGTAAAACGACGCTCATACCTTGAAATTATGATTATTTGAAAGAAAAACAATGCATGGGAGGCAGAATATCATGGCGATGTCGAATGTACAGAATGATTCAGATGCAAGGCCCGACTTGTAACCGCAGACGACCAGATGGTCAGCGAAAGACAAATGGAACACACGCACTCTGGAAACTTTTTCGATAGCAAGGAAAGCCACAGGGGAAATGAAGCAATAATAATTATTATAGTTGCCACTCGCCAACTACGGCAAGTCAGAAATTTTGATATAATTATTTAAACTCAGTTGCCAATTTGTCACAAAACCAGACATTGAATTTGGTAGGCGTATACATGTCCAAGACAGTAAATGCTCGATTGCTAATAAAAATTAACAAACTATACCGATCAATTGTCCTCCGGTCATCTGTCGCCCGATCAACTGTCCAGCCGTTCAATAGTCTCGGCGGTCATCCGTCGCCCGTTCTACTGTCGCCGTTCTAGTGTCGTACGTTCTTTTGTCGTCCGTTCAAATGTCACGTAACCTAAATTTGATTGCTGTTATCGCATGTAAAGACAATATGCGCTACAGAAAACGATAAACATTAATCCAGCTACAACAAAACAATGAAGACAGTGACGTCATCAGCTGATATAAGTGTTCGAAGAGTCGACGGAGATAATATTCTTCTAAACTTCACAAATATTGCAAAAATTTAGTTGTTTCCGTAACCGTCAGCGTTCGATTCATACATCTTTTGCGAGATCAACACTTTGTGACTTTGAAGATGGCATCCGTTGAAGAAAACCCATTCATGAAACAAAGTAATCACGAATTTCCTCGTCTTTCTCGTCATCTTTAACAATTTCGCCGTTAGCCGTTTAGGCCACGTGACGGTCGCCAATGGCAACGTATCGTTTTAAGAGCTGGCTGAGAGAGTAGGTAGCTGATTAATGTACCGGTACTTGATTATAGCGACGGTATAGGCCTATTATCAGCATAATTATTATAATAATTACCGTCGACCGACCTTGTTGGTTTTTCAATGGAATGATCGGGTAAGAACCTTCACCACAGCCTGCCCGTTCGAATGCTTAATTAAACTTAAATCTTAAAGCCATCTGGTACCTTGAGTAGGTTAATCAAAACTATTCCCCAACCGCCACCTTGAGTAGCCACAGTATTTCCAAAATGCCACTGTATATATGATGTTCTTTTTGTTTTCTTTCTTTTTTAAAGTTCTTCCTTAGAACATAAGCCTTCCAAGGTTCTTAGTTTGTTTTCTTTCTCAGTTGTTCTCGTTCAAGATTAGTTTTGTTCTTTACTTATCATTTTCGTTCTAAGCTAGCTGGGCTCATGGTTTTCTTTGTTGTTTTCGTTCTTAGTTATGTTCCTCGTTTTCGTTCATTGTTATGCTCCTTTTCGTTCTTCTATAGTCGTTTTCGTTCTAGGATATATGTTCTTTCATAGTCGTTTTCGTCCTTATAGTCACTTTTGTTTTTAGTCGTCTTCGTACTTAGCCTATAGCTCTGTTCTTTCTTTTCGTTTTCGTTCTTAGTTGTTTTCTTTCTTAGTCGTTTTGGTTCTTAGTGATTTGCTTTCTTTTCAGTTTTATTTTGTATTTTGTTCGTTATTATAGTCGTTTTTTTGTTATTAGTTCTTTTATGTGTTTTTTACGTTCTTGGTTATGCTCTTTCTTTTCGTTTTCGTTCTTGGTTATGTTGTTCCTTTTTGTTTTCGTCGTATGTTGTTCCTTCTAAGTCGTTTTCGTCTTTAGTTACTTTCTTTTTTCGATTTTGTTTTTAGTTATGTTCTTTCGTGTTCATTGTTATTTAAGCTCTTTTACGAGATTGGTTTTCGTTGTTAGCTTTGTTCTTTCTTTTCGTTTTCGATTTTACTATGTTCTTTAATTTGTTATTCGTTTTTGTTCGTAGGCGTTTTCGTTTGTTAGATATGTTTGTTCTTTTCGTTTTCGTTGTTCATTTGCTATGTTCTTTCTTTTCGTTTTTGATGCTTATTATGTTCTTTCTTAGTCGTTTTCGTTCTTAGTTATTTACTTTCTTTTCAGTTTCGTTGTCGTTTCCGTTCTTGGTCGTTTTCTACTTTTTTAGGGTCTTTGCTTTCGTTATCATTACAGTTGTGGCCAATTCATTGGAAACTTCTACAAGATAAGACTTTTCCTGTGGTAAAATTATCTTAACTGAGCAAATTGCCAAGCTGCCGCCAAGCTGCCAAGCTGCCGCCAAGCTGCCAAGCTGCCGCCAAGCTGCCAAGCTGCCAAGCTGCCGCCAAGCTGCCAAGCTGCCGCCAAGCTGCCAAGCTGCCGCCAAGCTGCCGCCAAGCTGCCAAGCTGCCAAGCTGCCGCCAAGCTGCCAAGCTGCCGCCAAACTGCCAAGCTGCCAAGCTGCCGCCAAGCTGCCAAGCTGCCGCCAAGCTGCCAAGCTGCCAAGCTGCCGCCAAGCTGCCGCCAAGCTGCCGCCAAGCTGCCAAGCTGCCGCCAAGCTGCTGCCAAGCTGCCGCCAAGCTGCCGCCAAGCTGCCAAGCTGCCGCCAAGCTGCCGCCAAGCTGCCAAGCTGCCGCCAAGCTGCCGCCAAGCTGCCAAGCTGCCGCCAAGCTGCCAAGCTGCCGCCAAGCTGCCAAGCTGCCAAGCTGCCGCCAAGCTGGCAACGCCATAGAACTAATAACAGTCAGCCATAGAACTAAAAACAGTCAAACACGAAAGTTTCCATTCAATTGGCCACTAGTGTAGTATGTCCTTTTTTCGTTTTCTTGCTTGGTTACGTTGTTTCCTGTCGGTTTTGTTCTTATGTCCGTTTTTTCCAGTCGTTTTTGTTCTTTTTCGCTTTTGTTCTTAGTCAGTGTTTGAAGTGTGGAAAAATAAGTGCCTGGACGCCCCTTATCTTTCCAAATGAAGTGCCTGGACACCCCTAACCTTTCCAGTCATTGCTGGCCAATAAGTGGCTGGACGGCGTTCAGATTTTAAAATAAGTGCATGGGCGCCGTCCATGACCGTCCAGCCACACTCTAAGCCCTGTTCCTAGTCGTTTTCTTCTTAACTGTGTGCTTTTTTCGTTTTCGATGTTAGTTACCGGCACGTTCTTACTTTTCGTTTTAGATCTTCATTATGTTCTTTCTCAGTCGTTTTCGTTCTTAGCAGGGCGGTTAGATTAAATACTGTGTATACGTATGCATGTAAGCTAACATGTAGGCCTATGCATGTATATATGTAGGCGTATATACACAGTGCTTAAAGTGTCGAAAAATAAGTCCCTGGACGCCCCTTATCTTTAAAAAATAAGCGCCTGGACGCCCCTTACCTTTCCAGTCATTGCTGGCCAATAAGTGGCTGGACGGCATTCAGAGTTTAAAATAAGTGCATGGACGCCGTCCATGACCGTCCAGCCACACTTTAAGCCCTGCGTATACATATTTGACCATGTACCCGCATCAGTAGGCCCCTATAAGACCTATATGATCTCAACCGTGTTGTTCCGAGAAGTGCTCAGAATCAGACGTCAAGGGTGCCGTATGTCATAGCTAGACGATGCTATCTGAATGTAGAGAATGCTTTTACAAGCTAGAGTAATATAATTTTACGAATCGACGACTACAGACTGTCTACTTCATAGATCGGATAATGCAAAGAATGATCTCTTGGCCCTGCCTTGTAAAAGCACAGAGGATGACTACATTTAGACGTGCCTGTCTGTCTCTCTGTTTTACTGCGTGTCTAGAGATAGACAGACAAACAGAGAGAGAGAGAGATAGAGAGAGAGAGAGAGAGAGAGAGAGAGAGAGAGAGAGAGAGAGAGAGAGAGAGAGAGAGAGAGAGAGAGAGAGAGAGAGAGAGAGAGACGGAGAGAGACGGAGAGAGAGAGAGAGAGAGAGAGAGAGAGAGAGAGAGAGAGAGAGAGAGAGAGAGAGAGAGAGAGAGAGAGAGAGAGAGAGAGAGAGAGAGAGAGAGAGAGAGAGAGAGACGGAGAGAGAGACGGAGATGAAGAGGAAAATGGAGAAGGGACGGATGGATGGAGATAGATAGACATATATAGACAGACAGTTAGAGACATTCAGACAGAGAACAGAGAGGCAGAGAAAGAGAGACAGACAAACAGAAAAAGGAAGGAGGAAGGGAGGGAGTGAGTGACTCCGAGGGAGGGAGGGAGAGACTGAATGAGGGAGGGAGGAAGGGGAAGAAAGAAAGCCTACAGCGACAGATTAATTTTAGGGACAGCAGAGACAGAGACAGCGACAGGCTGTCAGGCTGCATGGCTGTTTGTCTCCGATTTGATGTCAGGTCTTTTGTAAGGAAATCCACTGATGAATGATGATGATTGTTATGTACGCGTATACCTACTTAGATTTATCTGTCTCTCAGTCTGTCTGCCTGCCTCTCTGTCTCTGTATGTCTGTCTGTCTGTCTCTGTATGTCTGTCTGTCTGTCTCTCCCTCTGTTCTCTGTATGTCTGTCTGTCTGTCTCTGTATGTATGTATGTCTGTCTCTCCCTCTGTTCTCTGTATGTATGTATGTATGTATGTATGTATGTATGTATGTATGTATGTATGTATGTATGTATGTATGTATGTATGTATGTATGTATGTATGTATGTATGTATGTCTTTCTGACTGCCTGTCTGTCTGTCTGTCTGTCTGTCTGTCTGTCTGTCTCTCTCTCTCTCCTCTCGCTCTTGCGTCCGGCTGCTTGTCTGCATAAAACTGCATTTGCCTCGCAACATGATCATCATATTAACTGCAGATTATATATATTTCAGTGTTATCTTCATTTCTTCTGGCATATGAACACCACACACGGTGTCATCAGATAGGATTATAACATATACCATGATCCTTTTTGAACCCTCTATTTCCACCTATGCCTAATAATAGTTGCTGCTGTCTTCGACAAACAGCATGGTCAACGTGTTCTCCAGTCTTCTCAGCCGAGAAATATAAGTAGCCTATAGGCTAGGACTTTTTAATGTGCCGTTCTACACAGAAAAGGCAGTTTAAGATGAAATTGTACCGCTGTAAACACATTTTGTGCAGTTAAAAAGGAGTGCGAAATGTTGACTATCACTATCCGATTGGCAATAATATAGGCCTACCATGGATGATGGGAATGGAGAGAAGGTGGTTGTGGAGATCTAAACATTCCTTTAAAAAGCCCTGAACAGAAGGGAATGAATAAAGGTTTTGCTCTACTAGTGTCCCCTAGCGAATTCAACCATAAATTCAGTGTTGAAATCGTTTTGGCTCGGCTAATAGCCTAATATGCATAGCGTGTTGACCTCTAAGCCGCCGCCATCGCCACAATTTTTCGCCGCGCCGGAAATTTGCAGAAAATATTTGGGTGTCAGCCACCAGTGTTTAATCTAGTCCCCGTCCTCTGGGGGGGGGGAATTGAGGTTTCTGGGGGGAGACAATTGAGCGTCCCAAGGACTCTCGTGATACGCATAGCACCGAGAGGGGGAGGGGTTTGGGTAGTGGATGCGCCCCTCCCCATCAGAAACTTTTTGAATTTCCACATTGCAATGGCAGCATTTTAAGGGGTCATCTTACAAAATAGCTGTACTTTTTCAGTGACCCATTAGAAACTTTTTGAATTTCCACATTGCAATGGCAGCATTTTAAGGTGTCATCTAAACAAAATAGCTGTGCTTTTTCAGTGACCCATTAGAAAATTTTTGAATTTCCACATTACAATGGCAGCATTTTAAGGGGTCATCTTAACAAAATTGACCCATTAGAAACTTTTTGAATTTCCACATTGCAATGGCAGCATTTTAAGGGGTCATCTTACAAAATAGCTGTACTTTTTCAGTGACCCATTAGAAAATTTTTGAATTTCCACATTGCAATGGCAGCATTTTAAGGGGTCATCTTAACAAAATTGACCCATTAGAAACTTTTTGAATTTCCACATTGCAATGGCAGCATTTTAAGGGGTCATCTTACAAAATAGCTGTACTTTTTCAGTGACCCATTAGAAAATTTTTGAATTTCCACATTGCAATGGCAGCATTTTAAGGTGTCGTCTAAACAAAATAGCTGTGCTTTTTCAGTGACCCATTAGAAACTTTTTGAATTTCCACATTGCAATGGTAGCATTTTAATGTGTTGTCTTAACAAAATAGCTGTAGGCCTACTATTTCAGTGACCCATTAGAAACTTTTTGAATTTCCACACTGCAATGGCAGCATTTTAAGGGGTCATCTTAACAAACTTGACCCATTAGAAACTTTTTGAATTTCCACATTGCAATGGCAGCATTTTAAGGTGTCATCTAAACAAAATAGCTGTGCTTTTTCAGTGACCCATTAGAAAATTTTTGAATTTCCACATTGCAATGGTAGCATTTTAAGGGGTCATCTTAACAAAATTGACCCATTAGAAACTTTTTGAATTTCCACATTGCAATGGCAGCATTTTAAGGGGTCATCTTACAAAATAGCTGTACTTTTTCAGTGACCCATTAGAAACTTTTTGAATTTCCACATTGCAATGGCAGCATTTTAAGGGGTCATCTTAACAAAATTGACCCATTAGAAACTTTTTGAATTTCCACATTGCAATGGCAGCATTTTAAGGGGTCATCTTACAAAATAGCTGTACTTTTTCAGTGACCCATTAGAAACTTTTTGAATTTCCACATTGCAATGGCAGCATTTTAAGGTGTCGTCTAAACAAAATAGCTGTGCTTTTTCAGTGACCCATTAGAAACTTTTTGAATTTCCACATTGCAATGGTAGCATTTTAATGTGTTGTCTTAACAAAATAGCTGTAGGCCTACTATTTCAGTGACCCATTAGAAACTTTTTGAATTTCCACATTGCAATGGCAGCATTTTAAGGGGTCATCTTAGCAAACTTGACCCATTAAAAACTTTTTGAATTTCCACATTGCAATGGCAGCATTTTAAGGTGTCATCTTAACAAATTAGCTGTACTTTTTCAGTGACCCATTAGAAACTTTTTGAATTTCCACATTGCAGTGGCTGCATTTTCAGGTGTCATTTTAACATGATAGTATCATGTGTTATAGTGGTAAATAATGTCATTATAATCATATAATAATAAATAATATCACGGTATATTATAACACTTCATGTAAAACAATGATCAAAACAGTAACTAAAAACCAATATCATTTCGTCAAATTTTTCTGGGGGGGGGGAAATGTCAATCCTGGGGGGGAACTTTCCCCCCCCAGAGACGTCTAGATTAAACACTGGTCAGCCACGAGCCGTTAACATTTAGGCCTATTTAATAATTGTTTCTTCGAGTTTGTCCGTAGACAAATAACAAATTGCACAAGATATGTTTTGTATTTCTAAAGAAAATGTGCTTAGGCCCTATTAGAGTGTTCAGTGTAGCCTATAGGCCTAGCCTAATAGTTGCCAGTTGGCCGTTCTACTGTTGGCCTAAGCAGTGGCGTAGGCAAGGAAGGGTTTCGGGGGTTAAACCCCCCATTGGCTCCGGAAAAAGTTTTTTAAAGGTTATTTGTCTATTTAAATAAGAAAAATAACAAAAAAAACAGGGTATCCGGTCATAAAACCCCCATCACAAATTCCTGACTACGCCACTGGGCCTAAGTTATGTTTTAAAAAATAATGCTGAACCTTATTTCAGTCAAGGTATCTAAATTCCAGCCGTGATTCCAAGTTTGCGCATAAATATGGGCAAGCCGGTGACACGAAACGGAGTATCCCCCTAAAAGCTAACCGGGGTTATGAATTAATCTATCCCCCGGATGGAATTAACCGGTCTATTCTATCCGGGGGGACAAACCATTCTATCCCCTTTTTTGAAACATGCGCATAATAAAAAAATTATGCTGTAATCAAAATTTAAAGTGACTCTAATTGTCTTAAGTGTCCTAAGCAATGCTAAGATAAAGGCAACTCGAATTTATTTTGTGACTCTGAGTGTACTTAAGTGTTTTAAATGTTTTAAGTGCTCTAAAAACAGGGCAAAACAAATTATCTAGTAGGAATAAACAAACCTGCTAGTGTCATTGTTCAAAACAAAGCAGATGAAAATTAATTTGCAAAAAACAATACACGCGGAAGCGGTTTTTTCGACTTTTTTATTTGGGGGATACAATTAATACGGGGGATACTCTATTTCGTGACACCGGCTACCAGCCGAAATTTTTATTCGGTCAGTCGTATTTTTCAAAATTACGGCTGGGTCTAATAATAATTATGCTATGGGGCCTACACTGTTCAATCATAAAAGAAAGTTCTATAGCTACACTAAGACACCTTTAAAACGTAGGTGCCGCCGTATATAAGTTGGCTAAGCTCTCAATTGCCACTTAATAAGTCGCGGTAGGCTACCTAAACTAGATTCAAACTGCTCAGTTAGGCCCAGGGATGGGCATTAATTTAATCGAGAAGGCCTAATTGAAATTATAGTATAGACTATCTAATTATATAGGCCTAAGTGTATTTTCAGGAATATATGTTTACAGTTTGAAGGCGTAAGCTACTTTGTTTTATAAACAGCTATTTTATTTTATAGCCGCACTAATTGACATGCAGCCCTATATAATTGCATAAAATGATACGATCAATCATAGATTAAAAAGTTGGCAATCACTGGAACCGGGTATAGGGCGCTAGACGTATACATAGGATATAGACCTATAGGCTCAGCGCCAAGCTAGATAGTTGATTTCTGTCAAGCAGAAACTAGGCGTATATAGGCCTATAGTTAGACTTGCTGTGGCACTTAAAACAATAGTCTAGATTCTATAGCGTAGGGTCGACCTGGTTTCAAGACAATTCCGAGCGGCCGAGATTTATTCTCATCAGTCCAACTTCTATTGAATCAAGAGTCATTTTCATCATTCCAGCCTATGCTCTAGCAACAATATTTTCATTAATCCAACTTAGGCCTAAGCAAAACTTTTCGTTGATCTGCTCAGAATTCCCCGTTCCTAATTGCTCAGGTAGCCTACCCTCAGTGGCGTAACTACGGGGGGGCACGGGGGGCAGCCGCCCCCCCCCCAAATGGAAGAGCTGCCCCCCCAGCTGCCCCCCCCCCCAATCCCTGCGTTTGTTTTACTTTTTACTTTTACGAGTGATAAAGAATTAAAGAATGCTATATAATTTATGACTTATTTTATTTCTTATACAACTTCCTGTACAACTTCTTATAGGGTGGGTGATTGGAAAGTGGGACAGGCCACTATAGTGCACTGTGGGACAGACAAGCTAGTGAGGCTTGCATGCGTATTATGTCCAATACTGTAATACATCCAAAATCTAAAAATATATAGTCTATGGCAATATACCGATGCCGATGCACGCTTTAATTGCTAACGGTAGCCACCCCATCATTTTAAGCTGCCACCCCACTGCCCCCCCATGAAAAAATAGCTGGCTACGCCACTGCCTAGGCTACCCTAGCTGTACCTCAGTGGTCAAAGTGGCTTGGATGAATGGGTTAGCAGTGGGAACGCCGAAGAAGATTTTTATTGCTACTGTACGTATTGCTAGGGTTCCCCTGCTTAGAGAGCAGTAGGAACGCAAGCAACGAATTTAGATAGCGCCGTTCCCACGCGTTCCTTCCCAATGCCTAATCTAGTCCGACAGAGATAGGCCTACCCTGTAGCCTATACCAGAAATTGTTTCTAACAACCTTTATTTAGTGTTTCTCATAAAAGTTTCGATTAACTTATCAATACGGATAGCAAATTCTGCGCTTTAAAATGTCATGATAATCATTTTTAGTCTTTCGGTCGAAACTTACGGCACACGTACCGATTTTAAAATTTGATGACCTTTTTAGTGCATCGATGCTGTGCTATCGAATTATTCTGGCGTGAAAAAAGTTTCACTAAACAGAAACTGTTGATTTTTTTCGGGGGGGGGGGTGAATCTTAGTGTGTCATTTTTCTGGGCGGAAAATGGAAATGGTGCGTTTTCACATGTTAAACACACCTCTCGAATTTTTCAGAGGGGAATGTAATTCCTGGTGGAACTTTCCGCTCCCATAGACGTCGCGGTTAAAAACTGGTTCCAACTCACTTTAAACCCTGTTCTACCTAAGTATAGCCTCATATCTTTAGCCCATGATGGCTCTGGACATTGTATCTGTAGATACAATATCCAGAGCCATCGTGGATATTGTATCTGTAGATACAGTATCCAGAGTCATCATATATATCATATCAATATCATAATTCATAAAATTCTATACAATGTCATATTATGTGTACCCGTATAGATAGGCTATATATTGTCTTTGTGAGTGGTCTTGCTGTGCATAGGCTATGCTATGCGTTGGATGGACTAGCGGTCAGTGACAGCGTTTAAATCTAAGAAGACGCAGCAGTCATCCATCCGTCTGTCACCATCAGCCCGTATATACATCCAGGCATCGTAGACCATCGACGGCCTTTAGCCGATCGACCGACCGACCAACGGACACACGGCTGAGTCCCTAAATGACATCAGATCAGCTTACACTCGGAGACTGAGTTGCTAACACCGGCAGAAATATATATATATAGCGTATACTAAGGACGGAAGGAGAGGCAGTCAGCATGGGCAACAAGTGGTGTGCTTCATGCAAGTCTCAATCGCAACTACTACTGCAGAAACCGGTAAGAATGTCTGTGAGATTCTTGATATGTTTAAATTGAATAGTCAGATGAAATCTATATGCTTACATATACATACAATTTTATTGATTTGTGAAACTCACGCTTATGAAAAACCTCGAACGAAGCTGGGTAATAAACGCTAGTATAGATCTACAGGGTGGGCCATAAAAAGTACCCCCTACGGTTTTGCCAATATCTTGGTCAAAAAGTAAGAATTTTCAAATGAAATTTTGCACACTTAAAGACAATTCACATTTACATACAAAGGCCAAATTTCACCAAAATATTTCAAATAGAACAAAAGTTACATCACTTTTAGTGAGACGATTTTTTGACGATTAAAAACATAGCGCAACAAAAAGTAACAAAAACGCTTTTCATTAAGTCGCAGAAATTAAGAGTTAAATTTAGAATTCTTAAATAAACCATGCATTGGTGAAAGAAGATCGGCTCAAAGTCAATTGTCCTGGTTTCATTGAGAAGAGGCAATGGCCCACACATCTCCGGAGTTGAACCCGACGAATAATCAAGTGTCGAGAGTTATGCATGGATACATATCAAAATTTGCGGATAAAACCAACAGCGATAAGAGAATTGATGATCGCAGTGCATTGGAGATGATTATGGGAAGATTTAGCTCTGGAACACATCAACAAGGTCATGCATCAAGAACTGTACAGAGATGCTCAGAGCAATTGTGCATGGTCACTGGTGGTGGACACATTGAGCACAAATTGTGAAGCACTATCAAGTTCATTTGAAAGCAATTTCTTGGGAAGTGACTTAATAAAGTCGCCTTTTGCTACTTTTAGATGCACTGTGTTTTGAATTGTCAAAAAACAGTGGGTGGACTCACTAAAATTGATGTAACTTTTGTTCTGCCTGAAATATTTTGTTGAAGATGTGCCGCTGTACGTAAGTATGAATTGCCTTTAAGACAGCAAATTTTCATTTAAAAATTCTTATTTCTGGCCAAGATATGGGCAAAAACCTTAGGGGTACTTTTATATGGCCCACCCTGTAGATCTATTACGCATTCGTGCATGCTTGCAAGCCTTACAAACATCATATACATATACATTCACATACATGCTCACACACATTATATATATAAAATACTAGCTGTACCCGGCCACGCGTTGCTGTGGCTGAAAAGACTGCCCAAGCCTCCCTTTCTACGTCCCCTCCCCTTCCCCTCCTCTTCCCCCTTCCCCGCCCTTTGCCCCTCCCCTCCCCTCACGTCCCCTCCTCTTTCCCCTCTCCTTTCCCTTCCCCGCCCTTTGCCCTTCCCCTCCCCTCCTCTCTAACCCTCCGTCCCTCCCTCTCTCTCTCCGTCCCTCCCTACATCCCTCTCTCCCTCCATGCATCCCTCTCTCCCGTTTCCTCCCCTCCCTCCCCTTCGCCGGATAAACGTTTTAAAAAGCGCCCGAAAATGGAGGGACGGATGCGTGAAAACTGTAGAAAGACGCGCGGAAAACGGCCGCAAATGGACGATTTTGTAAAAACCGACAGTTACACATAAATTTGCGCTATAGCAGACGGCCGGCTACACGTTTTGAAACGCGCCCGAAGCATGGTTTTGAAACGCGCCCGAAGAATTGGGCGGACTAATGCGTGACAGTTCAAACTCGAAATGGCTGGACTCCATCGACGTCTATAGAATGGAATTAAAAGTTGTGTTTTTTGGGTCGTAAAGATTGCGCTTTTTCCAAAAAGGCATAAAAAAAACCCGGAGGTGTTCGAATGGAACGGTTTGCGAAAATTTTCAAAGGAATCGGTTCAGAACTCTCCGAGAACCGATGTAACAAACTGTAGCTTTTTACATTTTTATTTATATAGATATATAATGTATATACACCGTGTCTAAAAAAAACTGTGCAGAATTGTTTTTGTCAGAACTTCGTCAAATTTCCACCAATCTTAAAAACTTTTGGTAGGTAGATGGCAAAGTGGCTGAAATGTTATGCTATATATAAATTTTCCCCCTCACCTGATTCATATCACCGCACTACCTTGTTAAACACAAATGTACCAATTTTTCAAATAACGGCGTCTCGAAGCTTGGATGCCCTGAAATCCATTACATCGAGCCGGATGTCAAAGTGAATGGGGTAGGCCTATAGGTCTACTATCACGACAACCTTCTTGCCCAGAAGATACCGTCAGACATACGCCGGATATCCCAGGGCGAGTTTATTGTCTTTCAACAGGATGGCGCATCAAGCGCGCGACACTTGTCTCTTTCATGGAGCGAGAGACGCCCGACTTCATCTCTCCAACACTGTGGCCACCGAATATACTGGATCTTAACCCAGTCGACTATAGCATATGGAGTGTGCTGCAGGAGGTTTACCGGTCCAGAATAGCCAATGTCGACGATCTCAAAACGCTCCTGCTTGACGAGTGGGCGTGCTTTGACCAGTCGATTGTTGATGCTGCGTCGCCGTCTTAGAGCTTGTGTCCGTATATTCGGGGCACATTTCGAGCACCAATTCTAACACTTTAAGCAGATCTGTCATAGCTATTAAAACACTGCTAAGTAAACCATATTTAACTTTACTGCGTGCTAATTCAGTCGTCAGATAATTTGTTGCAGGTAATAAAATCTATGCGTTATATGAAAAATTGGTGCATCTGTGTTTAACAAGGTAGTGCGGTGAAATGAGTCAGGTGAGGTGGAAAATTTATATATAACATGAAATTTCAGCCACTTTGCCATCTACCTACCAAAAGTTTTTAAGATTGGTGGAAATTTGACGAAGTTCTGACAAAAACAATTCTGCACAGTTTTTTTTGAGACACGGTGTATATATGAATATATAGCCTACATCACAGGCTACATTGTACAGGTAGGCTCTGCTTTGGTTTTTTCTTTTATTCGAACATCATTGTTCTTGAAGCGACTATACAGGGTGCGCCAAAAAAAGACCCCCCTAGGTTTTTTGCCAATATTTTGACCAAAAGTAAGAATTTCCAAATGAAATTTCAAAGGCTAATAGACAATTCATATTTACACATTATGGCCTGATTTCATCAAAATATTTCAAACGGAACAAAAGTTACATTACTTTTAGTGAGGTCACCCCCCGTTTTTTGACGATTCAAAAACGAAGCGCAAAAAAATTAGGTTTTTTGCCAATATCTTGGCCAACAGTAAGAATATCGAATTGAAATTTTACAGGCTTAAAGACAATTCATATCTGCATATTTTGGCTAGATTTCATCAAAATATTTCAAACAGGGCAAAAGTTATACCACTTTTAGTGAGACCATCCACCGTTTTTTGACGATTCAAAAACGAAACACAACAAAAAGTAACAAAACACGATTTTATCATGTCCAATCTCAAATAACTGTTGTCAAATGAACTTGGTAGCGCTTCACAACCTGTGTTCAATGTGCCCACCACCAGTGCCAGCACTTCTTTTGAGTATCTTTGCAAAGTTCTTGATGGACCTCTGATTAATCAGGCAGATTCCTTATTTACCAATTTGATCGTCATCTTGCTAAGTGACTTCTCAGTGACGCGCAGCTACGCTGGTGCCCTGTTTCTATTTTAAATAGTAATAATAACGATAATCTGACAATATCAAGGCTATCTAATAACAATTAATTAAGATGAGACTTAATAAAATCGTGTTTTTGCTACCTTTTTGGTGCGTTACGTCTTTGAATCGTCAAGAAACGGGGGTGGCCTCACTAAAAGTGGTATAACTTTTGTTCCGTTTGAAATATTTTGATGGAATCTGACCACCATGTGCAGATATGAATTGTCTTTAAGCCTGTAAAATTTCAGTTCGATATTCTTACTTTTGGCCAAGATATTGGCCAGAATAATTAGATTGGTTTTTGTTACTTTTTATTGCGTCGCGTTTTTGAATCGTCAAAAACGGTGGGTGGCCTCACTAAAAGTGATATAACTTTTGTTCTGCTTGGAATATTTTGATGAAATCTGGCCATTATGTGTAAATATGAATTGTCTTTAAGACTGTAAAATTTCATTTCAAAATTCTTACTTTTGGTCAAGATATTGGCAAAAAAACCTAGGGGTGGTCTTTTTTGGCGCACCCTGTACATGTATCGTAAAGATGTTGTCGTCTATTCAAAATGCAACCAGAGCTGACTTTTCCGACACTGAAAACGAAACGCTATCGTAAAGAGTAGTGTATATACATGTATACTCTATGCCTGCTTTTAAAGTCCATGCACAATAATGGTCGATGCTTTTTAACCGAGGACAAGGTGAAATATCTGACGATGATAGGTGACAAATGGTGGCGGTGGTGGTGGTGGTGTGGTGGTGTTGGTGGTGTGGTGTGGTGGTGTTGGTGGTGTGGTGGTGTTGGTAGTGGTGGTGGTGGTTGTAGTGGTGGTGGTGTTGGTGGTGGCGGGGGTGGTGGTGATGATGATGATGATGATGATGATGATGATGATGATGATGATGATGACGATGACGATGACGATGACGATGACGATGACGATGACGACGACGACGACGATGATGATGATGATGATGATGACGACGACGACGACGACGACGATGATGATGATGACGACGACGACGATAGTATAAGGTACAGTGGTACATGCAGATGTTCCTCAAGAGCAACCTAAGCATGTACATGTACATGTAAGTGAGCCATAACTATAGCAGTTTTTATCTCTGCATGAGTCACTTTGTAGGCCTAACGTACATTCGTAAACAATGTCTGCTGACGTTTTTACCATAAAAATTAATCTGCAACTGCCCTATTCGAACGGCTTATGCTTCGAATTGCAAAGCTACTGCGGAATTAATTTTTTTATCTCGTCCTTTTATATTGTAAGGTTTAAATAAGATCCACATAGGCCTACTGTCTATAAATTATAGTGTCTAATAATTAGGCTGACAGCTCATTTGTGTGGTGGCCGCATATTATTTGAAAGCTTTCCTGTCTTGTGAAAAACAGCCAGCTGCAGGAAATCCGACGGAAGACCGTGCTGAAAGAACAGGAACAAGAGCGGAGACACGTGACATAGAGGCACAACCGGTTTCCATAGCAACGACGCTCACTGAAGGCGCAAATGAAAGGAAATTGGTCGCCGCCGAGTCGGAGGTTCGACTGCATCAGGAGCCGCCGAACGACGAGGAAGGCCTCCTAGCGGTGGGTAAGGAGTAGTATGTACACGCGTTGCGAGCGAGTCTCATTATGACGGCTTCTTGGCAATCGCTTTGGGGCTGAATTAGAGACTTGCGTGGTCTTTAGATTGCAACAGACCGTGATTAAAATAGGATCCTAATATCCTATAATTATATGCAGCCATATTTAATTTCGTATCTTGGTATAATTAAATAGGAATGGTATTTAGTAGTCGACTCGTGTGAAATAACTATGTCCATGCGGTGTTCAAAAACATTTTTTAAACCTAGCAAGCCCTACAACAAACACATAATTTTAACTCAAACCCAATATTTATTTATGTTGCTTTTAAACTGAACTTATACATAAAACCTTTATAAAATTAGTTATAATATGTAACATGCTGCGTTCTGCCAGCCTGAAGTGTTGATTAAACAAAAATTGATTGATTGATTTATTGATTTATTGATTGATTGAGTGTGCACATGGATGATAGGCAGTGTTTATTCTAGTAGACGTCTCGGGGGGTGTTCCCTAGGACTGGATTCCTCCCCCAGAAAAATCGCGATGTGGTGTATGCATGTAAATACGTACAATTCCCCCCAGAAAAGTCAGTGTGTCGGATTGGCCATTCAGAAAAACGGGGCCGGGCTTGTGTCCACGCATACATGGACATATATTGGTAAATTTTTTTAAAAATTGAAGGAAAGACTGAAAGAAGTTCGTCAGAAAATTTTCGTGGATGAAAATGTCGTATAGGCGTCTCAGCGGTCCGCCCAAAACGTCCGACCAAAACAGACTTTTGTCGCCCCCACCCAGAAACCCAATTCCTCCCCAAGCAGGGGGTCTAGAGATAACACTGGATGAAAGGCCTATCGCCTATAATAGGCCTAATTAGCCTTCTTCGCTCATTCGCACGCTGTAAGTCTGTCTCCAGATTTAATTTCTTGGATTATAGACGTGCTCTTGAGGAGAGTCTTCGGCGTAGATATAGCTGCTGTCCTCCAATCAATTCCTAATAATTATTGTGACGTCTGTTATCTTCCATCATCTTTCATCATCTGCCATATTTATCATCTGCCTTCTTCCATCATCTGCCATCTCCATCATCAGCCATCATTTTCCATCATCTGCCATCTTTCATCATCTGCCATCTTTCATCATCTGCCATCTCCATCATCTGTCACCTTCCATCATCTGTCACCTTCCATCATCAGCCATCATTTTCCATCATCTTTCATCATCTGCCATCATATGTCATCTTCATAATCTGTCATCTTCATCATCTGCCATCTTTCATCATCTGCCATCTTTATCATCAGCCATCATTTTCCATCATCTGCCATCTTCCATCATCTGTCATTTTCCATCATCTGCCTGCATGCGCCGCCCTGTACTCCTATACCTTTCTCATTGATACGTGTAGCCTATACACGCTCATGCAGCCAGGTGCGACAATAAGAAAATCAATTCTTTAACCCTCGTGTACCAATAATTCTATGACAATTATATTTCTAAATTTTAACCCTGTAGTATATTGTGATTGCTAAGTTTTAACCATATACATATGTTATGTATATAGATATATACATATATATATATATATAGATAAAGACAGGCAGACAAAGACAGACAGACAGGGGCAGGCAGACAGACAGGCAGAGACAGAAACAGGGACACAGACAGAGACACAGACAGAGACATAGACAGAGATAGACATAGACAAAGACAGAGAGGCAGAGACAGAGATGCAGAGACAGACACAGACACAGAGACACAAATACAGAGAGCGCAAACAAGGAGGCGCATGAGAGATTATGAAGCCTTCTTCAGAGCCCCTATATCTGGCGGCCGCAGTGTAGGCTATACAAGTATACATAATTATACGCGTTGGTTGCTTGTGGTCGCACTCGACTTCGATGACGTGTGGTCGGATGACGACAGCAGCGCAGGAATTTTCTTGACCGAATCACGGCAACCGAAAGAGCACCGACCAGAGAAAAAGAAACAGCAAATGAGAGAGGCCTGGAGACAGACGGCTTCGGTATATATATATATATATATATATATATATATATATATATACATATATATATACTGTGTGTATATATAACATATACATACACACATATGTATTGTATATATATATAAATGCATAGTATTGCACACATAGATAGTTGCACGAATATATTTGTGTAATATTAGCAAAAACATATTTTCTATACTGGCTTGTATATACACATACATAAAAATATATGCACGTAAACATGTATATACATACGCAAAATTACACACATGGCTATATATACAACATGCATAGGCCTTAGTATCTAAATTATGTGCGTGCGTGTGGCTTAAGTGCATGAAATAAATGATAGAAGAATATTGGAGAAATCCTGCTAGACGAAGAAAGAGTCGCCTGACAGTATTCTTCCTGAAATTATCTGAAGTGCATGCTCATGTATATTTGTTTATACAGGGTGCGCCAAAAAAAAGACCCCCCTAGGTTTTTTGCCAATATTTTGACCAAAAGTAAGATTTTCCAAATGAAATTTTACAGGCTTATAGACAATTAATATTTACACATTATGGCCAGATTTCATCAAAATATTTCAAACGGAATAAAAGTTACACCACTTTTAGGGAGGGCACCCACCGTTTTTTGACGATTCAAAAACGAAGCGCAGCAAAAATTAGTTTTTTTGCCAATATCTTGGCCAAAAGTAAGAATATCGGAATGAAATTTTATAACAGGCTTATAGACAATTCATATCTGCACATGGTGTTGAGATTTCATCAAAATATTTCAAAACAGGACAAAAGTTATACCACTTTTAGTGAGGCCACCGCCCGTTTTTTGACGATTCAAAAACAAAAAGCAACAAAAAGTAACATATCGAATCATATATGCGCCTCTACAAAATAGGGTTGCGTATTTTCACGCACACGTTTAGGAAATCCTACAACATCTATAGGCCAATACATATACAATTTATACATATATGCAAAACATAAATTCACGTGTGTGCATGTAGATGTGTGTGTGTGTGTGTGTGTGTGTGTGTGTGTGTGTGTGTGTGTGTGTGTGTGTGTGTGTGTGCATGTAGATGTGTGCGTGTGCGTGTGTGTGTGTGTGTGTCCGTGTGTGTGTCGACATTTACATATATCTTTTGTCGGAGTAGCTGACTATAAGCTCGTTAATTATATTTTCATTGCTGTAGAGAATCGATTTTTCTTCCACGTCATCGGTGACGTCGGTGGTGACTGCAGGTGACGGTCGGTCACTCCTCTCCTCTACGGCACAACCACCACCAGCAGCAGCAGCAGCACCAGCAACTTCATCTTCTGTGCCGAGAAAAATCGCTTTCAAGGATTCAGATGCAAATATGGAGCAGGAGGAAGCAGAAGAGGAGGAGGAAGAAGAGGTAGAGGAGGAAGAGGAGGAGGAGAGAGAGGCTGAATTCGGCTGGAGGAGAACACAATGCTTGTCACCATCACACAAGGTGTCTTTCGTTGTATATTCGTATGTGTCTATGTATGACATTGTATGTATGTATGTATGTATGTATGTATGTATGTATGTATGTATGTATGTATGTATGTATGTATGTATGTATGTATGTATGTATGTATGTATGTATGTATGTATGCATGTATGTATGTATGTATGTATGTATGTATGTATGTATGTATGTATGTATGTATATAATTTTATGTATGTATGTATGCATGTATATATGTATGTATGTATGTATGTATGTATGTATGTATGTATGTATGTATGTATGTATGTATGTATGTATGTATGTTTGTTTGTTTGTTTGTATGTATGTACGTAGGCTACATGTATATATGTATATATATATATATATATATGTATGTATGTACGTACGTACGTGCGTATACGTACGTGTGTATGTATGTATGTTCGACGTTCATATGTACATGTATGTGATTTTTTTATAGCGCTCTCTTGCATGGAGTGGAACTTCCACAGTCCAGAACCAAGAAAACGGAATAAAATAATCTTCACAACTTGTCTCTCTACACAGTGTAATTCCCTCTCTGTTTAGCCAAAAATACCGACAACTCGTGTTGTCTGTGTCTCTATATATCACGAACGGAACAAGCACATTCCTTAAATGTTTTTTGTCTATGTCTTCCTATAATCGAGCATGATGTAGACCTCCAGAATCTATGCAAGACTCTTCGACTGTGAACTTATACAATAGTATACATCTGTATCATAATCGAAGTGACGTCACAATTGGCCTCGTTTTGCATTCCCAAAATGAGGATCTATTATTAGTAGATCTGTATCATAGTCGAAGACAACAGACACAGTTTTATATTCTCAAAATGTACTGCTGTAGTGGTAGATAAATTTGTATCAAAAATCGATTTGACGTCACAATATAGGCCAAGTTTCATTCCCAAAGTGAACTTATATAATTGTAGATCTGTCTCATAATCGAAATGAAGTCACAAAAGGTTTCATTTTCAATGTGAACGTATAATATAATACTATAGACATGTATCATAATCGCAGTGACGTCACAAAGGGCCTAATTTTTCACGGGTTGAACTTCCATAATAGTAGATCTGTATCATAATCAGTGACGTCAATAATATACCTAGTTATAGATTTGCATCAAAATCGAAGTGACGTCATAATAGACCTATAGTTTATGTTCTCACAGTGAACTTCTGTAACAATATATCATTATCATAATCGAGGTGACGTCACAATAAGCCTAGTTTTATGTTCTCAATATGAGCTTCTATAACAGTAGACCTGGATAAAAATTGAAGTATATAGGGTCATAATGCGAAATTTTTCAAACCGATTTTCGTTGTGCATCGTTTGTTTGTGAAAAGATGGAATTATCCGAATGGGATGAAATAGAAAGATGGGAAGACGACTTAAGCGAAGAGATTGAAAAGAGAGCCACGTACTTCGTCAACATCAGCATCTTCATTGCAGCAAAGGTCAGTTTGCAACGTTTCCTGTAATTAATAACCGATGATGTTTGCATATATAGGACAAAATGAGCAAGGGTGAATCGAGGTTGTGGTGGGGGTGGGGTGGGGGTGATTGGGAGGAGAAATTTCACGGGTGGCGTACCGGTGAAGGTTGGAGTGTGGTGGGGTGTTGTAGGGGGAGGTGGGGGATGTGGGGTGTGGTGTGGTGGAGTGTTGTGGTGGAGATGGGGGTGTGGGATGTAGTGTGGTGGGTGGTGTTGTGGCAGGGAGTGTGTCGAATCCTAAATTTCCCGGGCAACGCCGGTGACACGAAACGGAGTATCCCCCATGAAAGCTATCCGGGGGATGAATTAATCTATCCCCCCGGATGGAATTAACCGGTCTATACTATCCGGAGAGATAAACCGTTCTATCCCCTTTTTTGAAAAATGCGCATAATAAAAAAATGTATGCCGTAATCAAAATTTAAAGTGACTCTAATTGTTTTAAGTGTCCTAAGCAATGCTCAGATAAAGGCAACTCGAATTTATTTAGTGACTCTGAGTGTTCTTAAGTGTTTTAAATGTTTTAAGTGCTCTAAAACAGGGCAAAACAAATTATTTAGTAGGAATAAACATACCTGTTAGTGTCATTGTTCAAAACAAAGCAGATGGAAATTAATTTGCAGAAAAAAATACACGCGGAAGCGGTTTTTTCGACTTTTTTTAGTTTGGGGGATACAATTAATACGGGGCATACTCTATTTCGTGACACCGGCTACCCCAGCTAGTGTAAAAAACGATGATCGTTGAATATAGCATAACTTCCAATAACGTGAATTTATTCCATAATCAAGATCACTCTCATAGCCATCCTCCTTCCATCCAAGTCCGGAAGCAAATGGAATTTCCTGGTAACAACAGCCATGAAATATATTATGCATCTCCTACACTTACACAGCTAACTGAGAATGATGTGTAGATGGCTCACACTACTGCAGGCACAGTAGGGCCAGCACATCACATAACTTCGGGAGCTGAAACCTGATCCAAGCATAATAAGCGTATACATGTGATTATACATAATGTCAAGACCACTCCGCAGCTCAGAAACGGCTACCCTTATGCTACTGTACTACCTTGTTACATGTTTAACAACATGTACTGTCATGTCAGAGATTAGGCCTATTAGTGCCGCCCTCCTCCTTTATCCAGGATTGGGACTGGCACTGGCAGAGTGCATACATTGGTGGAGTTGCTACTATACACTGCCGTTCTGGTGGCTCTATACTTATAATGGGTCACAATACCCCTTATGTGTTTTATATGCCTATAATGTTTTCGTAAATTCGCCTCCACTGTTTGCCTTATAATTACATATATGATCTCATTTCATTTGACCTGATGTGCTGCCGTTAGAATCATGTGAATGTTGGTTTAATATGCTATTTCTTATAAATTCTTCCTGACTGGTCGTTAACTATTATTATCATTAATTTTTAGTCTAATTTTTGTGTTAATTCGTCTTGTCTGGTTGAATTGATTTCATTGGATATAATTATACAGCTCTGCAGCAGACTGCAGGTGACACGAAACGGAGTATCCCCCTGAAAGCTATCCGGGGGATGAATTAATCTATCCCCCCGGATGGAATTAACCGGTCCATACTATCCGGGGGATAAACCATTCTACCCCCTTTTTGAGAAATGAGCATAATAAAAAAATTATGCTGTAATCAAAATTTAGAGTGACTCTAATTGTTTTAAGTGTCCTAAGCAATGCTCAGATAAAGGCAACTCGAATTTATTTAGTGACTCTGAGTGTTCTTAAGTGTTTTAAATGTTTTAAGTGCTCTAAAAACAGGGCAAAACAAATTATCTAGTAGGAATAAACATACCTGTTAGTGTCATTGTTCAAAACAAAGCAGATGAAAATTAATTTGCGAAAAAAATACACGCGGAAGCGGGTTTTTCGACTTTTTTTAAATTTGGGGGGATAAAATTAATACGGGGATACTCTATTTCGTGATAGGCATGGTTTACTCTGATTTGTTTTGAATGTGCGTGTGTGTGTGACCTATAACAAGACTTCGCCGAAATATCAAATTAATTACCACAGGTTACATCACGAAACATTCCAAATAGAAAATTATGTATGCCTATGAGATTTTACAAATACTGGCATTCTCTAAACTGTTTCTCTCTCCAAGGAACGAGTTATTTTAAAATGATTACTAAAAGCTAAAAAAATATGGCATTTTGATGCAAGTTATTATAAATAAACTTCTAGTCTGGGACTGGGTGTCGAAATCAATTTTGAAGTTACACGTGTAAAATAAGCCAATTATCGCTCATAGGCTACATCCATTCTGGTAACCTGCGAAAAGCGTAATGTCTGAAGAATGATTTGCGTTTTACTTTGTTGTCATACAAGCGCTGGCTGTGGTGGCAGTTTAAAAATTAATACGAATAGATCGAGTTTGATATGATAAGAAGGTGAATTGAGTTAGAGAGTGAAGTCGTTTGACTCGTTTCTAGGTGGTAGGTCACGTGATTGTGTTTTAAAAAAGCACAAACTCCATCTACTATAGGTCTAATACGTTTAAAGACTCTTCATCTATTGTCTTCATAAATTGTGGGGCGCGGTGGTGTAGTGGTGGCGTTGTTGTCTTGAAGCCGAGGTTCGAGGTTCGAATCCACCTCAAGTCGCCGCGTAGGGACCTTGGACAATTAAGTCCTTCACTCGCAATTGCTCAGCGCTTCGGCGTGAAACTCCGATGCAGTGTCCGCTCTGCAGTCTGGATTGCCTCTGAGTAGAGAGCTTGAAGGGGCGCTATAACAAGTGCACATACAAACATACAAATTATTATATTGAATTGACAATTGCAGGTGCTGTATCCGGCCTTGGAGCGATTCAAGCAAGAACAGATTGAGACTCGACACAACATCGGTGAAGAACGAGAGCAACTGATGAGATAGAAGAAAATAATAATACGGTTCTTATAAAGACTAAATAACGACCAACAACTTAGTTCTACAACGATTGACGGAATACACGTAGGCCTATACTTCATCCCGGTTTTGTCAGACAGAAGATCGATATTGGCCTAAGATTTCGTATAGACCTATCTTAATCCATCTAATCCTTCGCCATCAAAGATTTCTCGTCTTCTATGTATATACGAAGTATACGCCTTGGCAGATTTCTTTCTCTGGTCAACATAGGAACCGGACTCAGAGCTTCTCGCGACAGTGAAAATAGGAACATGAAACCTTGAGAGGGGATTTTAAAATGCAATGTATCAGTTTTAAAAATTCGGAAACTTATTTATTCGAGGGTGGGTTGACCCCGTGACTCCCTTCCCCATTTCTCTAGACCTTCTCTGGAAACGCGACGCCCATGTAGAATATATATATATATATATATATTATATATATGTGACATTATGTGTGTATATATAATTATATATATATAGTGTTCTGCGCCTAGCTTCTAGGTATACACGCGCTGTATATACTTGATTTACACGACTGCGGTTATTTTGTTTGGGAACAAACAAATCAACAGCATAGTTCTTAAACTTAAAGCTCTCCATGCATAAACTTCATAATCATGCACGTAATCCAGTCTGAAGCCTCGCCAGGCAGAGAGCGTGACAGTAACGTGGCGTAATTCACCTCAATACAGCTGCATGCAAGCTCCATTCACGTTTAGGCTGGTCACTCTCCTTGGAACCGTCTCCTGCGGACTCGCGTTCTCGACATCAGTCCCTCACGTTCTCTGTTCCGAAAACACTTGAAGTCCTGTTTACTTGTTAATGGCACTGACTTGGATACTGAGTTTCAAATTGAAACTCAGTATCACTCACCAATTCATTGAAACTTTCAATGAATTGGTGAGTGGCGCTTTACAAAAAATGTTCCAGGCATAACTATGGTATCGGGGACCTCGAATGTCGGTTAGGGTCAGGTTAGGCGTCGTATACATGCATAAGGGTCGGTTAGGATTAGTGTTAGGGTTTGTGTCGTCATTGGATTCTGTCCAAAGAATGTATATGCTTCGATACTATAGTTTTGCCACGTTCCAGATTACGATTACGATACATCGTCTCTTCAAGATATCCTCTGTGAGGCGGAGTCGACTCGGATCTTATGGCACACTCTGTAGGTTTAGGTTATATTTTTTCTACTTGGGTCAGAAGACGTCCACAGCGAAGTCCACGAAGAAGTAGATTCACATTACACGTGATAATTTGCACAAGACGCCATGGCCATATAATTGCAGTATCGGGGCCGTGAATTTCGTTAGGGGCGGGTTAGGCGTCGTGATGGTCGGTTATGGTCATGGTTATGGTTAGGGTTGGTGTCGTCCTCAGATAATGTCCAAATATATAGCATTTGCTACCGTCTCCAATGCTGCAATTACGCCTTTTACATGTTTTAGATCCATATTTACCGATCGCAGCGCCTCTGGTGTATACATAGAGAACTAAAGAGTGAAGGTCTATTCTGAGGAAGCGATATTTTATTTCTCTTGCACCGAATAGACTTTTGGGATAATGATGTGCCTGCCATAGACTCTGCGCTCAGACTAAGTATTGGAATAGTGTATCCAGACTTGCTGCCCCAAACTTCAGTGCGGGTATTAGCCGCAGACTCCTACTAACACGAAAGAATAATATAATGATAATGTTGGGGCAAACTTGGAGCGCTCTAAAAATGACCTATTGTATTACACTGCAAGACAATGATTCTTATGACGCAACAACAGAATATTACGTCATTCTGTCAGTTGCCTAGGTTACCGCGTTGACCAATTGGAAGAGAAAACGACAGTCCACTCGCCCAGAAGGTGATAAAAGAAAGTGCATTTGCCAGTATAGCATCGTTAAAATGAAAATATACTAATACCACGGTATAGCATCGGATACGATCGCCCTCAGGAGCAACTCCTGGCAGGGGGCTTTACAATACCTGCCAGGGACCCGATTCATCGGGGTTTGTTATATCTCGATTCTCGAGATATAACGAACTCAGATGGATCGGGGTTTAAACAAACTGGTCAGTTGACCAGTCAGTCGACCAGTGTATCGACCGAACACTGGTCGACTGATTGGTCAATGGGTCGACTGCATGGTCGGTCCACTAGTTGACTGGTAGGTCAACTGGTTGACTGGCAGGTCAACCGGTTGACTGGTAGGTCAACTGGTTGACTGGCAGGTAAACTGGTTGACTGGTAGGTCAACTGGTTGACTGGTCGGTCCACTAGTTGACTTGTAGGTCAACTGGTTGACTGGCAGGTCAACTGGTTGACTGGTAGGTCAACTGGTTGACTGGTCGGTCAACTGGTTGACCGTATCGACCGACATTCCCAAACTTGGTAAAGTTTACTCCCCATGGCATGTCGAAACTCAAATTCCACAGTAAAAACTCGATTATACCAATATTACGGAGAGAGCTACATGTAATTAGGATCAAAGTTGTAGCTTACATGGCACGTAACATAGTCTTAAATCCCTACAAGTTTTGAGTCGTTGATTTTTGAGTCGTTGGTCATTAAATTTTTAGTTCAATTCTTAGCTACTTTCTTTGGTTCATACAGTTAGATCTACAAAAGTAGGCCTATATATAACTAGACTCACAGAAAATTCGTTTTTTTTCAAGTGCGCAGATATCTTTCCCAGCTACACACGTTGCGTCCAGCTGCACGCAAGAATAAGCTCTGGACCTGTATATTGAGTATACTGTACCTATTAATCAAATTACAACTAGAGTTGTTGGCTCAACTCTTACCAATAACTAGATCTTGCACGTCAGATCATAGTTCTTGTTATGAAAATAATGTAATGCAAAGAGTTTCGATCTTAAATCTTAGAAAGGCATCGGCGTGGGTAAATGACACTTATACAGCGCTGTTTGTGGCACCTCTAGCGATGCAAAGGGCGTCTGCACAATGCACCTCAGGTCTTTTATTCGGTTCTCGATCGTAAAGCAAGAATGTCAACTTTGCACCTACGGCCAGCGTTCATTACGAAATAAAGTGGGGCGCGGTGGTGTAGCGGGTGAATTCGTTGCCTTGCAGCCGGAGGGTTGCAGGTTCGAATCCACCTCAAACCGAATCGCAGGGACTCCGGACAAGTCCTTCACTCGCAATTGCTCAACGCTTCGGCGTGAAACTCCGATTCAGTGTCCACGCTGTAGTCAGGAGCACTTCCGAGTAGCGGTATTGAATGGGCACTATAACAAGTGCACATACAGACATCTACTACAAAAATAGCGCTGAATAAAAAGAGAGAGGTATCATAGTCATCAGTTCCTGACCTGCAATTC
This sequence comes from Lumbricus terrestris, assembly GCA_949752735.1. NCBI lineage: Eukaryota > Metazoa > Annelida > Clitellata > Crassiclitellata > Lumbricidae > Lumbricus > Lumbricus terrestris. The sequence continues at coordinate 20,749,371 of OX457051.1, read as the reverse complement.
ACCCAACTCCCCAATTCACGCCACTCTGACAACTGTTGTCTGTTTGCACCAGGGTACTAAATGAAGCTAAAGGAAGGCAGTGGCGATGCAAACTATAGCCTATACAATTTAACCAGATGGCATCAGGGTCGTGCAAGTTATTGAGCTGCTGGTCGTAGAAATAAAAATATGTCACGATGATATTAAAAACTTCCAGCGTATTTTCTGCAGGTTGTAAGACGTTCAATTAAGAGTAAATTAGTCAGGTCCAATGAATTGCGGCGACCTATGGTGGCGACACCACTGATTCAAGGCGACGTCGAGCTAGACCCAATTCTAAATATAGTCCTGGTCTAAGAATAGACCTAGACCTGAAGTTAGGCCAAGGCCTACCTGAAAATAGACCTAGACCTAAGACCGATAGGCCTAGACCCATATGTACTTAATGACAGACTTATAGACCTAAGGCTAGATAGACATAGTTCTGGTTTATAGAGATACCTAGGCTTTGAAATGAGCATATATCTAAAGATAGACATAGATACCAATATCTGAAGATAGGCCTAGACCTACAAATAGATCTAGATCTCAACATCCAAGGATAGGTCTAGACCTATAGAGATACCTAGATCCCAATATATAACGATAGGCTAGGACTTACAGGTGCACCTAGACCCCGACATCCAAAGATAGGCCAAGACCTACAGACAGGCCTAGACCCCAACATCTAAGGATAGGCCAAGACCTACAAATAGACCTACATCCCAACATCAAATGATAGACCAAGACCTATAGATGATCTAGATCTCAACATCTAAAGATAGGCCAAGACCTACAGACAAACCTAGACCCCAACATCGAAAGATAGGCCAAGACCTACAGAGAGACCTAGACCTAAAACATCAAAAGATAGACCAAGACCTACAGATAGACCTACACCCCAACATCTAAAGATAGGTCTAGACCTACAGAGAAATCTAGAACCCTACATCTAAAGATAAATCTATAGACCTGGGTCAATGCATTCATCTGAATCCCAACGGCCCTCGATCTACTGCTCTGAGCACACGCCAGAGCCAACAAAACCAACAGAACGCCGCATAATGCCTTCGATACATGAAATTCGACACGGTCTAAATCGCATTTCGCGCGGGTCTCGGTTTTGTTTCGCATCCTCCACAGACCGACAGACCAACCTACCGATGACCACTGGTGCCGGACTCAACTGAACACCAACAGTGACCACTGATTGACCACCAACACCAGAGGGAGCACACGTCGGATGGACGTGTAGAATTACAGCCACGACTCATCCGATTGGTTCCTACTCGACAACGAGGTTAAGCGACGACAGATCGACGCATTGATCATATTATCACCAATCCGAACATGTGGGGGCTCGTCCGGATACGGTAGAACACCACCACCAGTCTACTATGCATGTGACTCAAGTCTAGGGCACCAGAGACTAATGTCGCCATACAGATATCAGAATCAAATAATCATTTTGTGTGTGCAAAAACTGTGCATGATTATGTGTTTGTGTTTGTGTGTGTGTGTATGTGTGTCTATGTGTGTGTATGTGTGTCTGTGTCCTTGGAGGACTATACAGGCTACAAAATTATTGTCAACGTATAGAGGCTCTCGTTAGAACTATTTTTACAGACAAGTCAGTGTCAAGGCTTCTAATGCGTTGCTACACAGTATTTCCTGGCCTAACTTTTTCAGCACGTGCATTAGTTTTATATGCTGCTAGACATGAAATCATGAATCAATCAATCAAGATCAATCAAGATTTTTTATTGCAACCAATTGCCACAGTCAGTAAAAACAAAACAGAAACAAGACACGAATTAGATAACTGGTTAACCAGATGGCAAGTTAACTAGATAACTAATCAGATAACAGTGCTGTAATATGCCAAACAAATTTCTGTTCAGGGCAACGGACATGGGCGCCCGCACATAGGGGCAAGGGGGGGCACTTGCCCCCCCCTGGAAAATTGAAACCTATTTTTCTAACTACTACTTTTGGGGTTTAAGAAATTTCTTCCCATTGAAATACTAATGTTACGAATGATACACTTCAGTGAAAGTCAGAAATTTAAGTAATGAAATCTCTTTAGAAATAAAGAAGCTCTTAATTTTCTGCCTTGCATTTATTCAAGTTCTAGCTGACAACGGTAACAATGACTTTTAACCCTCCCGTGGGTGCCCATACAAATAGTGTTCCTATCGATTATGGCCTACTTGTCTGGAATCTCGCTATAGGCTAATGCAATTTTTCACAACTACGCAAAAATTAAATATCAATAAATTACACTAATGTAAAAATTTGAAATTTATCAACAGCCCATTGAAATTAAGTAATGGCGATCTACATATTCAACAACATTATAATTATATGGAATCAGGTCTGCTTTAAGTCAGGCTGCATTTTGTCCATATTGCATGCTGCCAGCTAGTACAGAATTTAGGTAGGTCAAGCCGTCTCAAAGCCCTACCTGCACCTCACCGTGGTGAGACGGTGAACAGCCAAGTAAGGGATTGCCTGGTGGGGCTATGCCATCAGTGGTGAAGACCTCGGTCGAAGACCTTGGTCAAAGTACCACCTAGGGCGTCTCGCGAGGTGGAAAGGCTCACCAGGAACCCCGAAACGGCTGGCCAACGCAGGAGGCAGGTGTTGGAAGGACACCTCAGACCGGAAGAGGCCAAAATGGCCCAACGATCTCCTTACCCTACCAGGAGAGGACTGGTCACCGCCTGGCAAGAGACCAAGAAACTCTAACAAAATGAAACACTGGTGTTACCGGTCCTCATGTATGGAGCAGAGTCTTGGTGCGTGAAAAAGGAGGACGAGAGAAGACTGCTGGTGGCGGAGATGGGATGGCTACGAGGTCTACTGAATAGATCACGAAGAGAAAAGATACGGAATGAGGTAACACGAGAAGAACTAGGACAGACAGAAACAGTAGTGGAAAGAATAAAGAAAAGAAGACTAACATGGTATGGACATGTGATCAGGATGGAGAGCGGAAGAATGCCAGCAAAGGCGCTGCACGGAGAAGTGGAAGGAACGAGGAGCAGAGGACGGCCAAAGAAGAAATGGATAGATAACGTACTGGAGGACATAGAAGACAGAGGATTGGAGCTAAGAAAGGCAATAGAACTCGCAAGAGACCGGCCGAAATGGAGAAGTTTTGTTAGAGCCTCATCGTCGGTGAACACTTGACGGAGGAGAAAGAAAGAAAGAAAGAAAGAAAGAAGCTGTAGAGAAACTTGGATAATTGGCTGTGGTTATCACGCCTCGAGATTTTATCCCAAAACCAACGTCTCCTCTGTTCAAAAGAGTTGATACTCCATTCTTCTGATCCTCTGGATCCTCCACCTTCCTAAACGACACCTTCATTAACATCTGACCCTCTGGATACAGGACTCAGACCTCTTTCTTGACTGCCCTTTGAACAGCCTGATGACTCGATGCAGCGCTTCTGAATAAGCTGGTGCCCTGACAATTGACTTTGGAGTGACACTTTAGAAGTTTAAAAATTACGATTAAAATATAGAAGTAACTTGATGGAGCACTTGCCCCTTTAAAACTGATACCTGTTTTTCGTTCATTCATTCATTATATAGGCCTAGCGCCCCTTCAAAAACCTACTTTTTAACATTCTACTTTTGATTTTTTAATAAATTTCTTCTCTCAAAGAAAACTGTTCATATTGAAAATGATGGGCCCACACACTGTGGGGCGCGGTGGTGTAGTGGTGGCGTCATTGCCTTGAAGCCGGAAGGTTCGAGGTTCGAATCCACCTCGCCGCGTAAGGACCTTGGGCAAGTTCTTCACTCACAATTGCTCAGCGCTTCGGCGTGAAACTCCGATGCAGTGTCCGCTCTGCATTCGGGAGCGCCTCTGAGTAGAGAGAGCTTGAAGGGGCGCTATAACAAGTGCACATACAAACAAACAAACAAAATGAAACTGAGAAATATGCATTAAGAAACCTCTTTGAAAAATACCCATATTCTCACTTTCCAACCTTGCAATTTTTAAGCTCTTGCGACCAGGAAATTTGGTTGTAACAAACTTAAAAATTTTGCCCCCCCCTGCAAAAATTTCTGCGGGCGCCCATGGCAACGGACTCTGCTGTCATAGACCCTGGTCAAATCTGGATCCATACATCCAATTGGATAGCCTAACTGATGGCATTAGCCTACAGTATTGGCTACAACGGGAGGACACAAAAGGGATCAGGATCCCGTCGAGTAGGGTCACTCAAGTAGCGATTACAACGTACGAATGCATACATGTAGACCTTGAGTATTTATAACCTGGTCACATTAGTGTTCGATGTAGCCTATAGCCACGCATCACTGGTTGGAATACGAGTCAGGATACTGCTGTTCCCATCTCTTCTGGACGCCCTTTCCTCGCAGGACCTTGTGCAAGCGTCGGGTTGGTGTGAACTGACCACAGAATGGTCAAGCGAGACGGGGGGGGGTCACCGGGGACTGCACGCCCTGGCGCCCGGCGCTCAGGCAGGAGAGCTGGTACATCGATTAAATTGTTTTATCGTCGAACGTTGTGCTTTGTCGACAACCACTGCGTCTGTATAGAGAGGTGGTAGAGATAAAGGCAGACAGGGAGAGAGACGTAGAGACAGGAAGGCATAGTTAGACAGGGACGCTGATGTGAAGAGGCAGACCCAGGAGAGGCAGCGAAACGTAGCCTTTGTACAATAACGGATCTACATGTATGCCATAGCATCAAATAATCCGAGACGTTTGACCTAAGAGATGCCACGAAATTTAATGGAAAGGTTGTGAGTAGAACGGTTATTCCGCTGGGAAATGGAAAAGCGAATGAGCAAGAGAGATAAATAGACAGACAGACAGACAGACGTACAGACAGACAGACAGACAGACAGACGTACAGACAGACAAACAGACAAGGAGATATGTGTGAACAGTTGCAGAGAGCCAAAAACTGGAGACAGAGTGACAGAGACATAGAAGAAGACAAGGATACGGATGGAAGGAGAGAGACAGACAGACAGACAGAGAGGCAGACAGAGATAGAGATAGAGAAAGACAGACAAACAGACAGCGAGACAGAGAGAGAGAGAGAAAGATAAAGAGAGAGAAATAGAGAGAAGAATAGAGAGAGTAAGAGAGTGATAAAGAGAGAGAGAGAGAGAGAGAGAGAGAGAGAGAGAGAGAGAGAGAGAGAGAGAGAGAGAGAGAGAGAGTGAGAGTGAGAGAGAGTGAGAGTGAGAGAGAGTGAGAGAGAGAGAGAGAGAGAGAGAGAGAGAGAGAGAGAGAGAGAGAGAGAGAGAGAGAGAGAGATAAAGACAGAGACAGAGACAGAGACAGAGAAAGAGAGAGAGAGTGAGAGAGAGAGAGAGTGAGAGAGAGAGAGAGAGACAGAGAGAGAGAGACAGAGACAGAGACAGAGAGACTAGGGATACAAAGAACTCTGCCAGTGAGATTACTGCAGCGACTGCGAGCAACAGACATAAAGACCCGGCAGACGTCGCGATGGAGCCTCATTCTGAGATGCTATTGTATGAGTCAATTGGTTCCTTAGGAACTCACTCAAATGTATTAGACATCAACCAAAACCCTCGTTCAAGTTTCCACCAGCATCTTTCATATTGAAATCAAAAGCGTAACACCCTTATTTACGCTCACTCTGGCATATATGTATGCGTGAGCCAAGCGAACAGAGATCAATAAATGAATAAACCATTGCTTGAAAACTCTTATAAGAACTCTCTACCGGCGAGAGGGTATACTGAAACTGACTGGAAAAATCAAAGCATCTCGTTCTTCAAGTGCTGAACCGTATTTCGTATAAGCTGTCATTTACCGAACTCCTGTTTTGAAGATACATTATTGATAACGAGCGTGAGAGCGAGCCAGTGAGTGAGCGAGCGAGCGAATGAACGAGTGAGGCAGCGAGCCAGTGAGCGAGTGCATAACAGAGTGTGGATGCACACTAAAGTGAGCAACTAAACAAACGACATGGCAAGTGAATATTGCTACATGTACATTGGCTAACTCTAACCGAGCAAGTGCACGGCTCAGCCCCCACCCCCTACGAAGATGACGAAGAGAGATTGATCGAGGCAGGAGCCAAACGCTCCGAGGGGATGGGACCGACCGACGTGTTCGCACAAAGCGTCAAAGCCTCCAAACCCTAAGAGCGCCGCGGCCACACGACTTACACAGCACCGCCGTTTCTCCTGATTAGCTGCGCATATCGAACTGTCCGTGCGAAAGAAATTTACGCCGATGAAGCAATTGCCTTGACCGGTCTTTGCCATCTGCAGTTGATGCGGAGACAAATGGCCATTTGCATCTCGCGGCGTCCGGTCATCTCTGCTGCTACTGCTGCAACTGGGCGATAAAAGAGAGATCGAACCGTGGAATATAACTTAGCTCGCTGTTGATGACGCGCTCTGACGTTGATACATTCGCGCTGTTAATAGTAATAAAATTAAAAGCAGTAAACTAAAACCTTATAGTAACACAGTAGTATTAAACTTTGTAATAAATTAATAGCAATAAAGCAATCAATGGTTTATTGTGATAATATCCGTTTTAGCAAAGCTCATGACACTTAAAAATATTACTAATAAAAAATAATAATAGCAACAATGACAATGCGGTAGTAGTGGTAGTGGTAGTAGTAGTAATAATATTAATGACAATAATGTATATGTACAAATATGCATATAAAGAGAGAGAGAGGGAGGGAGAGGAAGAGGGACGGAGAAGAATGGTATTCGTATAAGTTTAGCATCATATATGCCAAAGTCTAGGCGAGACGGATCCAGAGAACAAACATGCTGCATAGGTCCACAACTGCTAGACTTTTTCTGAATAAGATTATAATATATTATGCTAGAGATAATTCTGCTCATGATATCGTGTCGTATCATAATTCGCACCTCTTTGAGAATTCCCATCATAATCCATTCGCTATCCCTATAGATGCTTTCTCGCCCTCAACTGAATATTTATGCCAACGCATACATCATCGCAATGCAACTGGGAGTCAAATGCATCACCATAAAATAAATCTTAAATCTCTGGACAATTATACGTCTGATACGACTCAGCGCTCGTGGATAGGCTGGTGCCCTGCTCTTATATGCATTTGCAGCTAGGCTTTAGATATTAAATATTTGGTAGATATTAAATGCATTTTGGTGATTAGAATTGGTATTGCGATCAACTAAACTGATATTATATCAAGCATTGTATAACGAATGGAAACCCTTTAGAGGTGACAAGTTCCTGATGTATTGCGATGATGTATCTTGACTATTGTTTTTGGCTTGCAGTTGGTTTGAAAAATGATGGATGCATTGAAAGCATCGATGCATTTGCCAAATGGGAAAAAGTCTAATGCGTGAGAATGGACGATTGGACAATGGACATACATTTAGATAGACTTATACATGTATAGTTGTATACATGTACAATATTTGTATATGTAATGGATTTTCCTATTTTGTTTATTTATTGCCTACATCAATTGTCCTAAAATAATCATTGACGCTGCAGATGTATCGTTGCGTGTCCCACTTGAAAGTTCGATTTCTTAGATGGACAAAATAGTCTGGCCTAGAGGCTACATGGACTTCGCACATGTACTTTATGTTCATTTAACTAGAACCAGTTTAATTACATGTGTGCATAATTATGTATGTATGTATGTATGTATGTATGTATGTATGTATGTATGTATGTATGTATGTATGTATGTATGTATGTATGTATGTATGTATGTATGTATGTATGTATGTATGTATGTATGTATGTATGTATGTATGTATGTATGTATGTATGTATGTATGTATGTATGTATGTATGTATGTATGTATGTATGTATGTATGTATGTATGTATGTATGTATGTATGTATGTATGTATGTATGTATGTATGCGCGCATGTATGTTTCTATGCATGTATGCATGTATGTATGTATGTATGCATGCATGTATGTATGTATGTATGTATGTATGTATGTATGTATGTATGTATGCGACCGCCTGCCCATCCGCCAATGCTCAGTGGACGACTGAACCGCAGGCAGCGAATTAGCTCCACCTTGCTTAACGTATACATACCGGACGGTACACACACACATGGATCGTTTCAACAGTGGGCGAAGAAGACACGCCTTTCCCCTGGATGCAGAAGAGGGAGGGTGCGAAGGAGGATGCGGAGAGTCATGCAGAGGGACGGAGGAAGACGAGGAAGAAAGGTAAGGGAAGGGGTAGTTGCGATGGGATGGAGTGAGCCTGTGGCGTTTGTTCAACAATGCACTGCACTCTGCAGGCGCTATAATAGGCATTGGACCGTAAGGGTGCAAACGTCGACTCACTCTGTCTCTGTCTCTGTCTCTGTCTCTGTCTCTGTCTGTCTGTCTGTCTATCTGTCTGTCTGTCTGTCTGTTTCTGTCCCTGTCTTTGTCTGTCTGTCTCTGTCTCTGTCTGTCTGTCTCTATCTCTGTCTCCGTCTCTGTCTCTGTCTCTGTCTGTCTATCTCTGTCTCTGTCTCTGTCTGTCTGTCTCTGTCTCTGTCTGTCTATCTCTATCTCTGTCTTTGTCTCTGTCTCTCTGTCTGTCTGTCTCTGTCTCTCTGTCTCTCTCTGTCTCTCTCTGTCTGTCTGTCTGTCTGTCTCTCTCTCTCTATCCCTCTCTCTCTCTCTCTCTCTCTCTCTCTCTCTCTCTCTCTCTCTCTCTCTTTCTCTCTGTCTCTCCGGTTCATTCGGATGAACGACCGATTCTGGTTGAAAGGTCCAGCGAACTGTGCTTAATATCGTCGGATGCGAGCAGCTACCAGAACTCAATCAATCTCTTCGAGACAGACGCAATCCTTTGAGAGGAAGGAAATGGTTTGCGAGATGACACGCGATGAATTCATTGTGTGAATATAAGACACGAATTGTGTGGAGAAACAATTAACTTATCTTCTATGAAACTTTATTAGTCGTTTGTTAATCGTTAGTCTTACGCAATTCGACCGAGTTGCTCTGATTTAATTTGAAGACTGACTTACGGAAGCAACACCCAAAGAATGGACGTATACGCTGCAGCAAGGAAGTGATGTGTTAGTAGTCTTTGGTGACTCCTTTGTAATTGTTTGAGTCGGGTCTGTTTGTCCTCGTTCACTGTGCGGCATCTCGGGACAAGAAATTCGAGGTAAGGACACACAGGTAATTTATTATTCTATTTTGAAGATATACTTGCAATGCAATGTGGCTCATTGAGCCTCATTCTGCTGTATAATCATATTTAGTTTAATCCAATAAATGTAGATGTAAACGAGAATGAAAAATGCAAATTTACATGTAGATCTAATTGTGTAAGTGTAGGTATTAGAAATTTATCATCTCCTGTGAATCAAATTCTCTTTGCTTTGAAATATAGGCTTACACGTTTGTGGTATTCAAACTATGCGCGGTGTCAGAATGCTGGAATTTGGAAATCTTTTGGAAATCTATTTGAAATAATTACATCAGCCAAATTCCAGGCCATTTTTTGCAATTTTATTTATTTTAATATTATTGTAAGGTGTTGTCTAGCAGCTTAATCTACAATATTGCATAGTAGGCAAAATCATAAAGTATTTCCGATGGAAATATGATCACACATTGAAGACTGGTTCAAGTAGACTCGTCGTCGTCGTTGTTGTCGTCGTCGTTGTCGTCGTCGTCGGTGCCCTATTCGTAAGTCCAAACTCTGGTGGCACAAAGAACGATCTGTCTCCAAGAAGATCTCTGCTGCGTTGCTCGAATCGCTTGTTCCATCGTCATCCAGGTCCACACTTCTCACGTCGTCGACCCACATCCTATACGTGGTCTTCCGCGTCTTCTCTTTCCCTTTGTTTCTCCGGTAATCATATCCTTTTCCAGACAGTTTTCCTTCCTCATGATGTGGCCAAAGTAGCTTAACTTCCTCCCCACCACCTCTTCCCACAGTTGGTATAATAAACTAATTCTTTCCAACATACTAAAGAGATATTTTCTAGTGACTACGTTAAACCATTTCCTGAACCTAACCGACCCCACGACGCCTAATCTGACTCTAACCGACCTTCACAGGACCCTTGTTAGATTAATGGAAGAATACTTGCTTGAACAGAAGTTGGATTGATGAGAAAATTACTGATCCCTGCATAAACGGAGGTTGGAATGAGATATCGCAGTGCATGAGGTGGCGTTGGGTTCATGAAGTGATTTTATGTCGGATATTGAACCTTGGGACTATCGACGCTATAAATTACACTTTAACACAAAAGGTATGTGCATGCATAATGCATATGTAGGCCTGCATAGGATATGTTGACTTCTGTAAGAGACTCGCAAAGAAATTCAGAAAAGGAACTCAGAAATCGACATTCATGAGGAGAGTGCTATCGCGCATCCAGTCCCAGCACTCACAAGTTTTTGACGGCGATTCAAATTAAATCGGACAAAGGTCGGTGTTTGATTCAAAACCGCATTCGAATCTTCCAGCATTGCACGATTCTCGACGACAAATTTTTCTGCAGAATGCGCACCCCCAGAAAACGTATTGTCTGCTCTTCAACCAGCCTGCCAGAACCAGGGTACATTATTATTTAGTATCCAGCCTCATTACTCCTGGAGGGGGGGGGTTGAAGAGTATCGATGGATGGCTAGAATTGATTGATAAGTTGACAAAAAGATGGATATGAGGAAGACCCATGAGTGCAAATTTGAAGATGAAGAACGATGTGGATCCAGAGAAGAAGGCAACAAGAAAGACAAAGGAAATAGATGAGACCGACAGACAAATACCCAGAGCGAGGAAGGAGAGGGAGAGAGACTGATAGATAGAGAGACAGACACACAGTTGGAGAGAGACGAAGAAGAAGAGAGACACAGAGACAAAGACACACACAGAGAGGCAAAGGAAGAGAGAGACAGAAACAAAGAGAGAAACAGAGACAGAGACAGAGAGGGAAGAGAGAGAGACAGAGACAGAGAGACAGTGAGAGAGAGCGAGAGAGAGGCAGAGAGACAAAGAGAGAGACATACAGACAGTCGGAGAGAGAAGAAGAAGAGAGAGACAGAGACACACACAGAGAGCGAGACAGAGAGAGACACACAGACAATAATATGAAACAGAGAATGCAGCGAAGGAGAGGTGGACATAGACACACAAAGACACACAGGAGCACACTTAGAGGCACACAGAGACACGTAGTGACACAGAGAGACAAGTAGAGACACACAGAGGCATACATAAGAAGCACACACAGAGCCATCCAATCCTCAACAAAGACGCACAGTGATATATCATAGACTGGTATAATTGATCCGCCGCAGAACGTAAACCGGAAGAGATCCGGGATTACACGGAAGAAGAGACGTCCATATCCGACGACTTGGGATCCAGTTCTGGGGACTAAGCCTTAGCGGTGGCTGCGGCGGCATCCGCTGGCGTCGGATTCTCTCCAACGGATATTCCTCATAAGCCGCCTCCATTGCTTCTTCTTCTTCTTCTACTTCCACCACCACAGACTGACGTCAGTCCATTGAAATCCCACAACGAACTCCTATAGCATCAATCGATAGATACTCTGTGGTTACTGTAGGCTATATATTTTGAGAATGGCGATGTCTATAGATGAAAAAAACCTTCGTAGAAAGGCACGTTCCAAGATCGTAGATTTGTATAGCGCCACTTCAATAGAAACTCTTCATAGACGCTCTCGACCTGATAGCGCCTAATCACGATTGAAGAGAATGGCCTTCAAAGGTTTGCGGAAAAGTGGTAGGGTAAAGAACGACCAATCGGTTAAATTATTGTTACTACGTGACCAGAATGATAGAAAGAAAGCAAACAGTCTCTGTACTGGAAGAGACGATTGTTCGTACTCTTTCAGGTTTGGTGGCGAGCGGTGCTAATTGAGCAGCAGGCTAAATCTTCGGGGGACTTTAGTTTTAGTTACAGCGTAGCACGTGGGTTATCGTTCAACTTCAATCGCACAGAGAATTAACCCGAAACAGTTTTCAATCTTTTCTTGCTGGTTAATTGATCATCGGTTTATAATATTTACATTGTATTTATAACGATTCGCTTGTCATAATCTATTCTTCGTTTCTTGTTCTCTCCAGGCCCCTATCTTTTTTGGCCTGTCGTTCGCAACCGATCCCTTCGCCTCGCTGCGGCCAATGCTCTCCCGTCCACGATCCTCGGCGAATGATCCCTCCTTTCGTGTGGCCTCTCTTCTTAACCCCATTTCTTCCATCTGCCAATCATCCCTTCAGACCCTGCGTGGCACCAATTGCCCGCCCATTGCATCTCTCTGTCTCTCTCTATCCCTCTCTGTCTGCGTCTCTCTGTCTCTCTCTGTCTCTTTCTCCCACTCTCTCCTCTTTATATATTGGTAATGACTAATAGGCTAAGTGTTCACAGAAAATGATCTAGGCCTATAATTATGATCATTAGGCCAACAATTAATCAAATAAGAGTCATAAAACATAAAAACAATACATAGTTATAAGCATCATCGCCGACTACTCCCTCACTACATCATCACACTTTCTTTAGCTGATGGCACAAGAATTGTGTCAACAGCACGTCGTGTAGGTGACTCTTGAAGGAGAGTTCGTCACGGGTCGACGAGGTTTTTACAAGAGCACAGGCAATCGTCGCACGGCAATTATCTTAATGTCTTTTCCGTGACGTCGCCAGGCTGGCTATCACATGAATCCCTAAGTGATTTAATCTATAACATAAAGCAGAAACACAAAAAACGAGTAATATCTGTGAGATAAACATCCCTATATATCAATCATTCGCTCGTTTTCCCAAAAACCCAAAGGCTTTATGCAGACACCGTAAGTAAAGTAAGTACGACGTAACACAAACAATATGAGCGTTTTACAACACTGGTTGTTAGTGAATTAGCGCAATAGTCCATCTGCCATAGAGTCGTGCATCCCCTCCCCTTTTGTCTATGTAGCTTAGCGTTTCGTTAATTGCTTGGCAGGGTTCGCTTACACGTAGCCTATGTCGTACAATTGTAACTCGTCGTTTTCTTGTCCTTCGTCGTCTCTAATGTCTGGCGCCTTATAATGAACTTTGTGCGGTTGGGCTGTCTGGATCACATGCGCTTTGAAAGTCTGTGTATTTGATTCTTTGGCGTGCCATTGTCTCAATGGATTTATATGGTAGGATCTTGGTCCTTTGTCTGTGCTTTGTCGCAGAAGTACCTGTTGACCTGGCTGTAGTGATCTGTTGGTTGATTCATTGCCATAATAGACCTTTTCAGGTGGTCTTCGCCATTTCCCTTCACCAATGCCTCGATTCCCCGCCCAAGTGTCATCATGGGCCATCTCTAACATCTTTGATCGGTACCCTGTCGGTAGAATTAATTGCTTTCGTCCACCTCCTCCTTCATCATCTGCTTGGCTCGGTTTTCCTCTCCGAAACAAGAAGTCGTTCTCGATTAAATATCTGCTGTCTCCCTCCCTCGCTAGTTTCCACGATTCGTATAAGGTAGGGTCATCATGCTGTGCTTTCTTGAAGTTATCTGATTCGTCTGTCGTCACAGTGCTTCTGTCTTCGGTCTGCTCCCGATCAGAGACCCATTCATCGGCTGCCGTCTCCGTCGGAGATTTATGACCAGGCGTCGTGTGCGCCCCATTTGCTGCGGTGATTACCTCCTCCTCTTTCTCCTCTTCCTCCTCTTCGTGGGCCGTGTCTTTATGGTTTGCCGGCCTAGCCCCTTCATTAGAGATGGCGCCTCCCAACTCATCACCTGCCTTTTCATCGTAGCATCGGTTACTGAAATCCTCTGGTCGATCATCTGGATAATCTTTGACGGTATATCCGGCTACGGGGCATCTGTTGCTTGTTGAAGGCGTTTGAAGTGACTGACCAGGCGTGCTTATCAATTCTCCCGAGGAGTCGTTAATTGGTCTGAAGTCGGTGGTCGGGCCACCGTCTCTCGTTCCATCGGTCACCGAAGACCTCCCGTTGATCGGTTCGAGCGCTTGAGAGGATTTTATGACCCCGGTGCTTTGTCGATTAGGCGGTGGGTCATATTCTGGTAGTCGCCTTTCGTCAGGTGCGATTAAATGACTCTGTCCATCTCGGTCGTCCGCTTTGTTGATATCATTAGTGTCTTTTAAGTCCGATTCTATTCCTCCTTTCAAAGCCGGTCGCTCGCAAGGCGTCGCTACAGTCTCGTTCTCCGCCTGTCGTCCGTCGGTCGTCTCTATACCGCCCCCAGGTGTTTTCGGTTCACCGAGCGCTTTGGTCTTGTCGGCTGTCTGCTTGTCCTTCTGACTGTCACTGTCTGTCTTACCGTCATAGTCACGCCGTCTAGCGGTCGGAATTGTCTGGCCAACGTCTTCTGGCCGCCCGACGCTAGGCATATTAACCGTGTCCGTCAGGTCTGCGTTATCTGCGAATACATCATTGCCAATTATCACAGACACTGGGAGGTGCGGGACAACACATGCCCTCACCTTTATCTTCCTGTCCGTTCCAAATTCATGGGACGACATCTCAATTTCACAAACCGAAAAACACCTTATCGTGCCAAATGCACATTGTAAGCTTATCATTGCTGGATCTTCTATGGCAGATGTCTTATGTGACGCTATTTCAGAATTCACAAGAGTGACCTGGGCACATGTGTCTCTAAACCCTTGCACGTCGCAACCATTTACACATATTGGTATAAGAAAACGCTTTTGATACTCAACGACCTTATCGAGAGTTGACTTAGGTTTCACAAACTGCACTTGCGCATGCGCTTGACCTTGGGCTTGGGATCTATTATCATGACGATTGAACGTCTGGTGTTGGTAGCTTGTCCTGCCCCCTTGCCCTGAATGCATTTGTCTTGCATCCCACCGCCTATCATTGGTGCTATCTGCAAATGCCCCTTGGTTCATGCCAGTGGGCTTCCTTTCCCAAGGGTTTACGTTGTGATCAGAATTGAGCGTTCTGAACTTGTTGTTCTGTCTCTGATCACCATGGCCTGATTTGCGACCTTCAATGGTGCATTCAAAATGTAAATCTGCAAATTCAGCGACCTGAACAGCCCTTTTAGGCTTCCGTGCTTCAATAAAATAGCGACAATCACTCGCAAGAGAGTCTCTTAATCTCTCCATGATAATGTCGTCCCTTAAGGATTCAAAATCATTTATCTCTTTGCATTCAAGATAATTATCGAACACATCATTCAACTCGCCTAAAAATTGCATATAAGACTGTTTCCCTGCTCTATGCATGCATTTAAATTTGTCCAAATAAAATTTGGCATTGTGCCTACATGCTTGGAGAAGTGCACGTTTTGTTTCCCTGTAGTTGGAACAGGTGTCGAAGGAAAGTCTATTATAATGCACTCTCATTGTCGAGTTAAGCAAAGCCGGAAGTAGCTTAGCCCACTTGCTCTCCTCAATTCCTTGCAGAATGGCAATTTTCTCGAAAACGTGGAAAAAAGACGCTATATCTTCGCCTTCGTGCATGGTTGGTAGCTTAGAATAAACCGACGGACCAACGGGGTCACCAACAGAAAATGAAGGGTTTGGCTGTAGTAAACCCAAGTTTGCCTTTTCACGCAAAAGATCTAGTTCCATCTGCATCTTTTCTCGTTCCGCCGTCATCTTTTCTTTTTCCGCATGCAACCGCCTCTCTTCCGCCCGAACTAGTTCAAGCCTCGTCTGGCTTTCGCTAACGCTAGCCTGGTCTGCATCCTCGTATTCATCCACTCCATCGTCAGCACCTGATGGATCCTCATTTTCCCTCAACTTTTCGATCATGGCCCTTTTATCTAGGCCTTCACAATCTATGCCTCTCTGCCTACACTCCTCTTGCAACTCTGCTTTCTTCATTCTCTCGAACATTTTAAGCAGAAGAACCAAAGTACAACAATAAAACTAGTTCAAAAACACACGAGGTTCGATTAACCTTCAAGACGCTACTACACAAAACAATAAACTCAAAAGCAGTCTTTCTCGCAGAACGGGTTATTTCAATCACCCTTTTCATTCATCAATAACAAACACAAGTTCATCAGTTAGCATGCAGACTTCGCTCGCAATAAAATGAGCTCCGGAGCGCTTCACAGCAATCAGTAATTAGCACCTTTCGTGCTTTACAACCACATTCTCCAATAAATCAATTACTGACTCTGCAGTACAAACAATTCTCCCGCAAACACCATTCAGACTACAAACATTAACAGCACCAAGTGACTATGAGCAGTCAAACAAAATGGCTCGTGCTCACCAGGTGTTTCTCCAGGTGTCTTGGATGTGTCGCTCTCTCCGACTTCTCCGCACGACTACAGCATGGAAAGATCTCCCAGAGCTCCAAGTTGTCCGGCATCAATTGATGTCCAGTCCGAATCCTTCGTTCCGGTGATCGTCCGAATCCTTTGTCCGTTGATCGTCCGCCTCCTTTGTTCCAGCGATCGTCTGAATCCTTGTTCCAGCGAATCAGCGATCGTCCGAGTCCTTTGCTCCGGTGATCAGACGTCCTGTCTGTTGTCGTCCTCCTGTCACCAATCTCTCCGGACGTGTAGTTCCAAAGAATCCGCCGCGTCCAATGAGATCAGTCCTCGTGGAGTCCGACTGAATCGTCCGCCGTCAAATGTCGCTTTCTCGTCTGCTTCTCCGTTTGTCTGGAATCGTTGTTCCGCTTCGTCTCTTTATCAATCGTTGCTGTCGTCGCACAAAGTCTCTGCTCCGTTAAAAATTGTCTGAGATCAGCAGCGTTGAAGTTCTGCTTTCTCGAACAAAATCCCAGCTGGCACAATGTACTGGAAGAGACGATTGTTCGTACTCTTTCAGGTTTGGTGGCGAGCGGTGCTAATTGAGCAGCAGGCTAAATCTTCGGGGGACTTTAGTTTTAGTTACAGCGTAGCACGTGGGTTATCGTTCAACTTCAATCGCACAGAGAATTAACCCGAAACAGTTTTCAATCTTTTCTTGCTGGTTAATTGATCATCGGTTTATAATATTTACATTGTATTTATAACGATTCGCTTGTCATAATCTATTCTTCGTTTCTTGTTCTCTCCAGGCCCCTATCTTTTTTGGCCTGTCGTTCGCAACCGATCCCTTCGCCTCGCTGCGGCCAATGCTCTCCCGTCCACGATCCTCGGCGAATGATCCCTCCTTTCGTGTGGCCTCTCTTCTTAACCCCATTTCTTCCATCTGCCAATCATCCCTTCAGACCCTGCGTGGCACCAATTGCCCGCCCATTGCATCTCTCTGTCTCTCTCTATCCCTCTCTGTCTGCGTCTCTCTGTCTCTCTCTGTCTCTTTCTCCCACTCTCTCCTCTTTATATATTGGTAATGACTAATAGGCTAAGTGTTCACAGAAAAAGATCTAGGCCTATAATTATGATCATTAGGCCAACAATTAATCAAATAAGAGTCATAAAACATAAAAACAATACATAGTTATAAGCATCATCGCCGACTACTCCCTCACTACAGTCTCATAATAAAATTATGAATTACAACAATGTGCAGGAATCTTGCAGCATTGCAGAATTATAATATCGGTTACCAATCCCGAAGAGTTGGCTACACGCTTCCAGAACACTTCTTAGCTGTTCTTTACGAAGAGTCTGCTATAAAGTATATCCACTCAAACTTCACCCGGACACCGGTCTGCGTTTAGTTTTAAAATGCATTGGAATCCTGCACAGCATTGGAGTGTTTTCGACCGCCAATTCTGCAGAGTACGTGCTGCCAGAAAATCCCTTATCTACACTTCATGAACAGGGCCGTAACTAGAATTTTTCGTTTGGGGGAGGGGGGCTTAAGCCTTGAGCATGACGAGTGCGGTAGCAGGAGTCTATAGTGGTGCCGGGGGACATACAGCGGCTTGATTTATTTGGGGGGCTTCAGCTACGTTTGGAGGCTTAAGCCCCCCCAAGCCCAACGCTAGTTAGGCCTACGTCCCTGTTCATGAAGAATGTTCTACTAAGCCCACACGTTCTTAATTGTATTACATGCGTGCGTATACAAGTCAATACGAACAAACACACACACACACCTACTCACAAGCGTGCGTACACATAAATCGTCTGATTGATACACTATAACAAATTGCGCCAAAACACAAGTGACCGCGAGAAGGCTGTTGCAAGACGCACTAGCGCTGCATAAAATAATATGAAGAACTTGACCATTTCACCAGAGCGCGATCCGCCATGTAGAAAAGGTTTGCCGCCGCAAACAAAGACTGATTCACGATCGATAGATAGGCAAATCCCCCTCCTCCTCCTCTTCCTTCTCATTCTTCTCATTTTCCTCCAACTTCTCCTGCTTCTCCTCTTTGGCTTCTACGCCTCCTTCTCATTCTCTTTCTCCTTCTCCTCTTTCGCTTCCACAAACTTTTCCTCCTCCGTCTCTATCTTCTTCTTTTCCTTCTCCTATGCCCCTCCTTCTCCCATTCCTTCTCCTCCTCATTCTGCGCCTCTTTCTTCTTCTTTTCTTCTTCTTCTTCTCCATCTTCTTATCCTTCTTCTTCCTTCCGTCACCTCCTCTTTCTCCTCTTACTCTTCCCCTAACTCCTTCTCCTGCGTCTCTATTTTTTTTTATCTCCTTCTCTTCTTCAACATCCTCCCCATCTGCTTCCTCATCTGCCTTCCCGCTCCCTTCTCATCTGCCTCCCATCTTCCTCGTCATCTACCTTCCCACTGCCTCCGCCTCCTTTTTTCTCCTTTTCTTCATCATTGGCCTTGTCCACTTCTCCTCTTTCTCTCCTCTTCCTTCTCCTCCACCTCCTCCTCTTCCTTCTCCTCCTCCTCTTCCTTCTCCTCTTCCTCTTCCTTCTCCTCCTCCTCCTCTTTCTTCTCCTCCTCCTCTTTCTTCTCCACTTCCTTCTCCTCTTCCTTCTCCTCTTCCTTCTCCTCCTCCTCTTCCTTCTCCTCCTCCTCCTCCTCCTCTTCCTTCTCCTCCTGCTCTCTCTCCTCCTCCTATTCCTCATCGTCTATCTTTCCAACTGCCTCTACTCCGCCATATCCTCCTTCTCCATCTTCTTCCTCTTCATCTTACTCCTCCTCCTCCTTCACTCTCGATTCCTCTTCCTCCTCTTCTGCTCCTCCCTGTCTCCAACATCCTCTCTCCCTCTTTCCTGATCGATACTCCTCCTTCTCCTGCTTCCTCCTATCCACAATTCGTCTCTTTTCCTCCCTCCTTCTTCATTACCGGATCCTCTCCTTCCCATCTCCTATTATCCTTTCCCCTTCCTCAACCTTCTTCTTCTCTCCCCCATGCCGTTCTCATTCTTCCTTCTCCTCTTCCTGTAACATCAACCCCCGATGTCAATTATTCAAACAAGCATCGACATTTAGGTTTAGCGCAATGTCTACAAGACAATCGTTAGCAAAAATCGTTAGACCGACAGGCTTCACCATGTACACAATCATGCACCCCGCACTTCAGTGTGTGTATTTACATGCACCGCATAATTATACATACATGCATACATGCATGCATACATACATGCGTACATACATGCGTACATACAGCCATATGCATGTGTACATGTGTGAAGGGTGAGGGCAATGCGCGCACGCGTGATTAAAATTAAATGAGAGCTTATTTGCATTATGTTCGTTATAGCTGTGCTTCGAAATAGACAAGACTACATGCACATACGAGACATGCATAATTTAGAAAGTTGGTTTTACAAACGCTGAACTGAACAATAAGTGAAGTAGGGGAACGTAAAACACTCACAGTCAATCAGTGTATGTGTGTCTTTATCTGCTTTTATGCTTGCGTGTGTTTTTCTTGATGCTTATCTCTGCTTCTTGCGTCTGTACTTTGTTTAAAGCCCTACGAATGCATTTGCATGGAACCAAGGGCTTCACTACTCAAACATACATACAAATCCACTTGAATAGGCCTACATAGAGAAATATAAATCATACACACATATACATACAAATATACATACATACATACATACATACATACATACATACATACATACATACATACATACATACATACATACATACATACATACATACATACATACATACATACATACATACATACATACATACATACATACATACATACATTCATACATACATACATACATACATACATACATACATACATACATACATACATACATACATCATACATACATACACAGGATAATTAATAAGGAGTTGCGCACATAGCTTCACCCGGATATCCGCGTGTTTTCTAACATTCAGAAGTATCTCGTTGTAGTTCTCGTTTCTTCTGACTTCTTTGCGTTGTTCTTTAATATTTCGTGTTGAACGTTCTTTGGCTCTCAGTGCCATCAAGAAGCAGTTCTCTCAAGTCAGTGAAGAACACAGTGACACGGTCATCTTGTGAAGCATAACTGATGAGTTTGACCTGTTCTGCATATTGTACTTAGACGATTTGACGTGCGCTGTTATTATTCATGATGCTCATGCTTTTGCTGCAGACCACGTATTTTTATGCTGCTTTGAATATTCGAGGGAATTCCTCTGAGGCAGACTTAGCTATTCGTCACAATTTGATGCCGTGCATGCTTTCCGTCTCTGTCTCTGTCTGTCTCCGTCTCTGTCTGTCTCTGTCTCTCTCCGTCTGTCTCTGTATCCGCCTCTGTCTATGTCTCTATTTATGTCTGTCTATGTCTGTCTCTGTCTGTCTCTGTCTATGTCTCTCTGTCTGTCTCTGTCTATGTCTCTCTGTCTGTCTCTGTCTCTCTCTGTCTCTGTCTTTGCCAATGCTGAGCGCCGGACATTCTTGCGTTCAGCTGGTTAGAGAGCTGACTGACCTAAACAAAGTAGCCCAATGGACCAAAGTACGCTTTTAGCAAGAGACCAAGTCGATAACAGGAGACGAGAGTGAACTATAGTTGAGAAAAACTTTTTCCGTTTTTTTATTCCTCACTGGAAAATTTCATATTTAGATCTATCGGTTGGTTTTTTCTTCTCGTTTTCCCCTATTTTAAACATTTTTATGCGCTTATATTTTATTTATTTACTGTCCATAATTGTTTTCTTTAATTTATTGTCGTCTGAAATCTCTGTAGGTCTACTCTCAAGGATTCAGCTAATTTGCGTCGCATTTTTACCGTCATAGTCTAATGTCAACCTAAAATAAAATGGCGTAAACAGTGTTTTTAATTTTAAAATGCAGGAGTGCCTACAAGATGCAGGTCAAATTTAAATTATTTCTGTTCTCCGATTTTGTCTTTTTTCCGTTTTTTTTTTTGGGGCAAAAATACGACTTTTTATTCTGCTTTTTTATTCCGTATTTTATTGTTTTCAACATCTATTATTTATACCAAGATACCAAAGTAGACCTAGATAAATGCATCCTAATAGGCCTGTAGCAAGATATCAAAGTGGCATACCTGAAGCATGAACCAAAAGTAGGCTCAAAGAGCAAGACACTAAAGAAGAAGACCTATTAGGCCTATAAAGTAGGAGTTTATACATCAAAATGCGCATAATTAAATAGTTATATTTACTCTTAGCGACCAAATCAAGTAGCCTAGGTAGGCTAGCTAGATACCGAAATTCTAGGTCTATAAAAGGAGATCAAATTGGTAGACCAATAGAAACTCCGACACCGGTTGCACTCTGCCAGTGCCAGCCCCAAGCCTAGATAAAGCAGGAGGGCGACACTAATCATCTTAATTTGATACGAAACAGTGTCGTTAAAAAGCAACAAGTCCTAAATCAAAAGTCAATAGATCAAAGTAGTCAGCGTGGATAAGAAACCCAATGATGCCGTAGGAGCCCTGGCTATAGTGAGAGCCGTAATTTAAGCCTTTGATGCCACTATTTCGCAGGCTTGAAAAATCGGAGGAAAATTGCTTGACAATCAAGAAATAATAAATAAGTGTTACAAGTAGGCTGATTTGATCACCGTATAAGAGCACAGAAAGCTCACACAATTTTTTATACGCACTTCGAATAATAATTACTGTCCTCTCAAAATTTCTCTTTTCCGATTCCGAAGAATGTCCGTGGCGAATTGTCAGGCTCCGAATTGTCTGGTCGCCGAGTTAAGGGACGTAGCAAGCGAGACCCGCACGAAAGCGACCAACTTAAGGCATAATACTCGAGTGATTTGCGGGTTGAACATGGTTCTATAGATCTATGTTACTCAACAGCAGGGATCGTCTGAAATACAAAAAATTCATAGCCATTGGCGCCGAGCATTGATCAAACAGAAACCCAGTTTACCATAATTTTTCTGCGACAATCTCCTAGGAGCAGCAAAGCACAATTGGCTGATCTTAATGCCCGCAATTTTGTTTCTCACTTCTGCAAAAGATCAGCTAGACTTTACTTTAATGGGCGATATATAATTGGAAGGGAATAAATATTTTCCTTCATCTTCAACCGGTTTCATGATTTTACGCTGTGATTATCCAGCGCGTGTAATAACACAGAGGCAGCGAAATCTATAATGTCGATAAAATTCTTTAGTTCCGCAAGCAAAGTCATTCACGCGGTCGATATTTACTCCTGAAACGCGTCCATACAACATTTTTAGCATCAGCCGCAGGTTCGTTTATTTATAAATTTACGTCGGTAACGGCAGCCTATATCGGTTGGAGAGTTGGTGCTTGGTGTCAGTGGCGTAACCAGGAATTTATGATGGGGTGGGGTTGGGGATTTTATGGTCTAGCTGGATGCCCTTTCTGACACCAACCCAGCAGTATTACAGTAAATAAAAAGGGAATAAAGTAAGAAAAACAGTTGTTACTACAAGCCATTGTTTTGTTTTTTCTTATTTAAGTGGATAAATAACCTTTAAAAAATATTTTTCCTAGGCCAATGGGGGGTTTTGACCCCGAAATCCCCTTGTCTACGCCACTGCTTGGTGTCTTGGCTAAACGTGCGGATTCGAGGATATCTCGCCTAGACGATTAACGAGCAGAGACATCAACTAAGTATTTTATTGACATTTGCTACGCGTCTCACGATCAGGTCTACTGACCTATCGCCTGACATAATTACGATATATTGCAGTAGGCCTAGTGGTAGTACCAGCTATTGTTGTTGCTGGTGGTGGTGGTAGTGATGGTAGCTGACAGCTCTTGTTAATGCTGGTGGTGGTGGTGGTGGTGGCGGTGGTAGTGGTGGTGTTGGTGGTGTTGGTGTTGGCGGTGGTGATGTTGTGGTCATGTGATGGTGGTTGTGGTGGTTGTGGTAGTAGTCTTTGGGATCATACTACAGTAGAAGGCCCTCGGTTCCATTTGCTCATCTGCTTTATTCGCTGATTTTTCAACCGAGCTAATCAACATTCATTATTATTTCCTGATAATTATTGCCTACTGTTGACTCCTTTTGGTTTCACGTAATAATGACCATCGTCGTTGATCATCGGTCACAACTGAAGACCTGTATATTTGGAATGGACTTTACTTCTTCTGCTTCTCTTGCATAGTCTGTCCTCGTCTTTCTCCCGCCCCAAATCCTCCCATTTCTCTCCGGGGTCGATCGCACTTTTAAGCGCTTCTGAAAAGCTTTTGTTGGAAAAGCGCTTTATAAACGGTCGTAATAATGATACAATACAATACAATACAGTGCAATGGCACACTGTTACAGGTTATTATATTGAATGAAATCTCCAGAAGAAAGAAAAATCCAATAACGTGGATGTTATGCTGATTATGCGACTCAACAATAATATTATTCACTTCCTTCCAGGTTCGGTCGCGTAATCCTCTTCCAATTTTCCTCCTCCTTCTCCTTTACAATCGTCTTCCTCTTCCCATCATTCTCTTCCTCTTTCCTTTATACCTTTTCCATGTGGCTGCGTGTCGTATTGTGGTCTCTCTCCACTTTTCCTCTTCCCCCTCCCTCCAGCTGTCGTTTCCATCTTATTCTCCTGTAAGTCCTGTTCTCTGCCTGTAATTTTGAATACATGTAAATGCTTATAATCGGTTAGCATGTATTTCTGTATGAAGGTACATGTAGGTAGCCTATATATGTATGTACGCACGCCCATTATGATAGGTACATGTATGCATGTTTACGTATGCAGCGCATAATAATATTATATATAATTTTGACTGCCACTTTGTATGCATGCATGTATGTAATTGGTCATTTCATTACCACCGCTAACAACCACGGCCATTCTATAGCGCTACCAGAGCGTGAAACCCGAGAGAAAAACTTAATAGGCCTAGGTCTTAAGAAGAGAGGGATAATATAGACAGCCGAGTCTAACGCAGAGTGGAGGGAAAGAGAGTTCCTCAAGGAGGACCCAATAATGGTACGCAGGATAGAATTTGAATAATGGTGATCCTAACTCGTGAAACAAACAAGTCAGACCTGTCCAGAGAACGGAGAGGTCGATGAGAAGATGAAGAAAAAAGAAAATGAATGAAGATTCCGGAGATATTTCGACGCAAAATCCAGTTTGGACTCGAGGACCAGAGCAAGGACTTTATAATTATTGGACGCGGACAGAGAAAGGAAGCCAGTGCAGTTTGGTTGACCATAAACGATGATATACGAGAGTTCCGTTTTTAGGAAGGCAGGCAATCAAACGAGCAGCAACATTAAGGACAGATTGAATAGGAAATAGACGGACTTTTGGGAGACCAATAAAAGAGGGAATTGCAGTAATCAATCCTGGAGCAGACAAATGCGTGTATGTATGTATGTATGTATGTATGTATGTATGTATGTTGCAAAATCAGCGGAAGCCTTGCTAACAACTCACTGTGAAGAGATTAACTCTAAAGTAACAGCTCTAGAAGCTGAGAATGAGCTTCTCAGGGCAAGAGTTGACGAGAATGACAACTTGTCACGGCTTGATAACCTCGTAATATACGGTCTGCCTGAAACCACGACTACGATGCCTCAAGCTGGTTCATATTGGTCTACTCAGCCATCGTCGTCGCCCAACGAGCCTGATATTCACAACGTCTTGGATTTGTGTAATAACAAGTTGGGCGTGAAACTAAATGAATCTGACATCTCGTACGCGTATCGAATTCCTGGGTCTTCCAAAAATAATCAACGTCCAGTTGTCGTACGCTTCATCAGCCGCAGAATCAGAAATTCAATTCTCGCTGCACGCAGAACTCTGAAGGGGCAATCTGGTACAAATCGAATATTCATCAACGAACATCTGACTAAGCAGAATTCACTAATCTTCGCAGGAGCGAGAAAACTGGTAAGAGAGAAGGTCCTCCACTCTGCCTGGACACGAGATGGAATGACTTTCATCCGCTTCACTGACGCTGTCAGCGAGAAACCAAGGAAGATTGTCTCTACCAACAGTGTTTAATCTAGTCCCCCTCCTCTGGGGGGGAATTGAGGTTTCTGGGGGGGGAAATTTTTTGAGCGTCCGAAGGACGCTCGTGATGCACGTAGCACCGAGGCTGTGAGGCGGAGGGGTATGGGGAGGGGCGCAGCCCCTCCCCATCAGAAACTTTTTGAATTTCCACATTGCAATGGCAGCATTTTAAGGGGTCATCTTAACAAATTAGCTGTACTTTTTCAGTGACCCATTAGAAACTTTTTGAATTTCCACATTGCAATGGCTGAATTTTAAGGTGTCATCTTAACATGATAGTATCATATATTACAGGTAGTAAATATTGTCATTGAAATCTTTTAATAATAAATAATATCATGGTATATTATAACACTTCATGTAAAACAATGATGAAAACAGTAACTAAAAACCAATATCATTTGGTCAAATTTTTCTGGGGGGGGAAATGTCAATCCTGGGGGGGGAACTTTCCCCCCCAGAGACGTCTAGATTAAACACTGCTCTACCAAGAGTCTAGAGTCCATCATTCAGAAGAAGGAGCTCACTGCAATGCTTCCTCACGAGAAAGCAGGATGAGTCGCTGGGTGAGTCGCTTCAGATGCTACTTCATCGTCCCGACATCCAACCTGTACCTCCAACTGACTGTGTCTTAATTTTATCTAGTTCATACTGTCATTTAGTCACTTATGTTCATGTGACATGTTTAACCATGGGTTGGATTCTATCTAAACATTATATAAGCTTATTTCCTATATCATCTAATTGAACTATCCAACTTACTCTTTACGAATTAAATGTGGATTGATATTTGCTACAATCTGATTTTTTTAAATGCATTTTTGATCCGAGACTATCTTCGACTGTTTTGTTGCTGTAGCGCTTACCAACATATGTTTACTTCTAATCACTGTATGTTACGACCTAGTTAAGACTGTTATATGCATAGAATGTTGCTATCAATGGTACATGCTTCTGTTTGTGCCATCTCCTCTAATTATCTTATGTCTAAGGACAAGTTAAGTCCTTGCTGTTTGTGTTTACTTAATTTTGATACAGTGCCTAGGGTTGTTACCTGTGTAGTATGTAGAAATCAGTGTCATTATGAATGTTATGCTGATTCATGTTTATCGTGTGCGCCTGTGGAATCTTGGATATGCTCTCCATGCTTGACAAACATTTTTCCTTTTAATGGGATTGAAAATAATGAAAATTTTATGAGCTCTATATGTGATAGCAAAGTTAAACTACAAACAGATATTAGCGAGCTTGATAGAGCCCCGAAACTTGAAATATTTCCTAGTGACCCTGAAAACCACTCCCCTTTAAATAGCAATGATATTGACCCGGATATTAACCTATTTTCAAATCTGTCATGGGACAGCCACTACTCTACACCTGATTCTCTCACCACCCTACTCAATACTCCTCGCCTGTTCACTACTATGCACCTGAATTGTCGAAGTATGCAGTACAAAATAATGGATATAACTGATTTATTAAACACTCTCCCTGTTCCTATTCTGGCTTTAACAGAAACATGGCTGGATGCAGACTCGGTTGATACAATTAATATAGCAGGTTATCAAATTGTTCACAAATCTCGAGATTCAAGAAGAGGAGGTGGAGTAGGATTTCTCATAAGGGAGGATATTACTTACGAGCTGCTTGATCTATCAATTTTTAATATGACCCCCAAAACATTTGAAGGAATATTTATTCGTGTGCGGATGAGTAAGGGCAATTGTCTAATTGGAACTATATATAGACCCCCAGGAAATAGTCTGGAAGAGTTCACTCTTGAACTTGAACAGTTATTGTCCAAAATTGCAAATAAGGAGAAACACGTGATAATTATGGGTGACTTTAACATTGACCTGCTTAAAGTTGAGGATCACTTTGGCACTAGTTCCTTTTTCGATAGTATGTCCTCCTATAATCTTCTCCCGACCATAACCAGACCCACAAGAATTACCACTCATTCGTCAACGCTAATTGACAACATTTTCACAAATGCTTGGTCTAATATTATTGAATCTAAGATTGTTGTATCTGATATCTCTGACCATTTGCCTGTCTTAACCTCCTTTGATTTTGAAATGCCTAGTTCTAGGAACTCCTCATTTGAGGAATCCCGAATTATTAACGAAGAAGGAAGGGCTAATTTTAGCAATTATCTTTCTGAAGCAGACTGGACTCCTGTTTTTGAAACCTGTCGCTTGAAAGATGCTAACAAAGCATATGACTTGTTTATGAAAGAATATAAAAGAAACTATGATAAGGCGTTTCCAATAAAAACTAATATAAATAAAGGAAAACCCATGCTTAAACAACCCTGGATGACTCCTGGACTTCTCAAATCTAGTAAGAAAAAAGCTAAACTTCATTTAAAATATGTAAAGGTCCCTACCCTTGCCAATAAAAATAAGTTTGTTTCATACAGGAATAAATTTAAAACAATTAGAACGAAGGCTGAAAAGCATTACTATGCTGTTGAATTTACCAAGCATGTTAATAATTTAAAGAAAACTTGGACCCTCATTCGAAGTATAATTAAAATGGATGAACAACATATTAAAATTGAAGCACTAAAAATCAATGGAATAAGAAATGATGACCCTAAAGTGATGGCTAATACTTTTAATAATCTCTTCTCCGACATTGCTCATACTCTTGCCAAACAAATTCCTGCTCCTAAATCTCCTTTTAACAAATACCTTGACCCGCCACTTCCTTATTCTTTTGGCTTGGTTCCTACTTCACCCGAGGAAATAACAAATTTGAGCCACTTGATCCACGACAGTCACAGCCGTGGCGTTGATGATATCGACCCCCATATTGCTAATTCTTACATTTCTCAAATCGCAACTCAACTAGCTGAAATAATTAATTGCTCCCTCAATACTGGAGTTGTACCTGATGCTATAAAAATTGCAAAAATAGTCCCTATTTTTAAAAAGGGTGACAGGGAGAACCCTTCTAACTATA
Source organism: Lumbricus terrestris (assembly GCA_949752735.1). NCBI lineage: Eukaryota > Metazoa > Annelida > Clitellata > Crassiclitellata > Lumbricidae > Lumbricus > Lumbricus terrestris. The sequence continues at coordinate 20,721,108 of OX457051.1, read as the reverse complement.
GGCCCATATCCATTCTTCCTTTTTTTGCCAAGTATTTTGAAAAAATAATGCATGATAGGCTCAATAAATATGTAGAAAAATCTGATATTATTTTTCCATACCAATATGGCTTTCAATCTGGTCGATCTACTTTTATGCCTTTAATTGATATGTATGATAAAATTTCTAAGGCCTTTGAAAACAATGAATATTCTATTGGTATCTTCTTCGATTTAGCAAAGGCCTTCGATACTGTGAATCATGAGATCCTATTAAAAAAATTAGCTAATTATGGCATCAGAGGCATCCAATTAGCTTGGTTTGCCAGTTATCTCGAAAGACGTCTCCAGTGTGTTTCCTGCAATGGAGCTCTCTCAGACTTTAGAGTAGTTAGATATGGTGTGCCCCAAGGTTCTAATCTCGGACCCTTGCTTTTTCTTCTATACATTAATGACTTGCCTAATATATCTCCTACTCTTTCATTCATCTTGTTTGCTGATGATACAAATGTCTTCCATTCACATAAATCCTACCAGAGTCTAATACAAACAGTAAACAATGAGCTTGTCTTCATAGCCGAATGGTTCTCTGCTAATAGACTCTCCTTAAACATAGATAAAACTAACTTTATGCTCTTTCGAACTAATAAAAAGATGTGCCCCCTGAATGAATTGCAACTGTCTATCAATGATACCTCCATAACGCAGGTTAGCTCCACTAAATTTCTTGGTGTGTACATAGATCAACACCTCACATGGAACGATCATATTAAATATATCTCTGCCAAGGTTGCAAAAAGTGTTGGTATCCTTCGTCGAACTTCCCATATACTCCCTCCCACTATCCGTGTTAAATTGTACTACTCATTAATATATCCTTATCTCTCATACTGTAATTTAGTTTGGGCATCTACATATAAATCCAGACTCAATAAATTAGCACTTCTCCAAAAACGTGCAATACGTATCATAGCTGGAGTTAAGCCTTTTATTCACTCTAGTCCTTTATTTCAATCATTTAATTTATTAAAGTTTCACCAAATAATGACTTTCCAGATAGGAGTCTTTATGTATCGGTTCACCCATGATCTTCTTCCCCTTAACTTTGCAGGGTATTTCCAAAAAGGATCTGAAATACACTGCTATTCCACCAGGAACTCCTCTCATTATCGAGCCATATCCGCTCGTTTAAACTCAAGAAGATTCCATATTAAATATACTGGACCAGGTATATGGAACTCGTTTCCTAATCATGTTCAACAAGCTTCCAGTTTACAAAGAGCAAAAACACTACTGCGCAACTACTTGGTTAATGACTGCAACGATATTTAACCTTGTAGGCACTGATTTTATTTTATTATTATTTGTTGTGTTTGTTTTGCGTTCTTTAGTTAAGTTTTCTGCATTAATTGTCATCTCATGCTGTTCTTTTAGCCTATTGTTCAATTCATTATGTCAACCGTCTAGCCATCTGTTAAAATTGCATATGTAATTAGGTGTCCCTGTTAGCGGGATATTCATCCCTTAGGGCCTTCCTTGTTGCCATCCGATTATGTGAAGCATGTTATACTATGTCTATTGTGTATGTTGATGGTTGGTTACAATAAATGAATTGAATTGAATTGAATTGAATGTATGTATGTATGTATGTATGTATGTATGTATGTATGTATGTATGTATGTATGTATGTATGTATGTATGTATGTATGTATGTATGTATGTATGTATGTATGTATGTATGTATGTATGTATGTATGTATGTATGTATGTATGTATGTATGTATGTATGTATGTATGTATGTATGTATGTATGCATGTATGTATGTATGTATGTATGTATGTATGTATGTATGTATATAATAACGTAATATGCACATGTATGCGATAACTAAGTATTTATGCATGTATTAATTTCATATGAATGTGTGTATTCACGTATGCATGAACATACGTGCGTTTGTATGTTGGTTCGTGTTAAATATGTATTTATGTTTAAATGTGTGTATACAAGTATGTACATACATGTATATGCGAGTGTATGCCTGTCTATGTATACCTATGTATACATCCGGATATGTGTGTGCATATAATTATTTCCTTATTTTTCCAGAATGCATGCATTTGCCAGTATGAAATTGTGGAAAAATAACTGTGTGGATCAATCTTTGATTAACATTGTGTTGGGGGACTTAGCTCTTGAGTCCTAAGAAATACTAGAGTGTTTAACCATCAGCTATGACATTTCTCACCCTGGTCTATTTATGCAGCGTTGATTTTTTAATTAAAGTGAGTTGAGTCTTTCTTTTCTTTTTCTTCATAATTTTTGTCTCATCAATTAACTCCTTCCTTTGGTCATATTTTCTCTGTCTTCCCAAAAAAATCCCTCCTTTCGTCTTCCCACTTCAATCCATCCCCTCAAAACTGCCAAACATTTCATCATTTTGCCCATCTTTCTCTTCTCTCCTTTTTGGCAATTCCTTTTTTCCAGTGTACCAATCCTTTATCCTGCCTCTTCATTCTCCAACACTGCATCATCCTACCCCTCTTCTACTCACCCCAATTTCCCTCCTTCTGCCAATTTCCTTCCCTCTAATTATCGTAGGTCGTGTCTACTGTTCCTAACTGGTCCCAGAGGTGCCGTACTTGCGAATTGTTCCATGTTAGGGCTTCGGCGATTTACAGGCGTTTAGGTGAATCTACGGAAATGTCGAACGGAGGCCATTCCTACATGTATATCTTTACACAAACCGCCTTTGTTCTAACGATTTGTCTCTGGCGATCTATAAGCGCCAGTTTCCGCAAATGGATTCACTTAACTGAATTGCAGTAACCTCACACATTGGCTGGAAATAATATTGTTGATTCATGAGTGAATGTCGATTTCTATGCTGAGTGGTACGATGAACTTAATGTGGCTGATGTCTGGTACGAGCAAGGTCTAAAGAGAGGAGAAAACAATCTGTGAAGAAAGCTCTGCCACTGTTCGATCTCTAACAGTGCCAGTCCTTAGCCTGGATAAAGGAGGAGGGCGACAGTGATCTTCTTTGTTATGACACTGCAGTGTCGTTGATTATCAACACAGTCAAAACGAAATCTGTGAAGAAACGTCTCAATAATGCTCTGCATCTGACTGTGGCTTTCGGCCTAGCTCAGTGCACATTGGTGATGTAAAAAATAGTATTAATATTATAATTTAGCATCTCTATTGTAAAATATGATGGTGATGATGATGATGATGACGATGATGATGAGGACAATGATGATGTTGTTGATGACGGCGATATTGTTGTTACTGTTGCTGCTGCTGCTGCTGATGATGATGATGATGATGGTGGTGGTGATGATGATGATGATGATGATGATGATGATGGTGGTGGTGGTGGTGGTGGTGGTGATGATGATGATGATGATGATGATGATGATGATGATGATGACGATGACGATGACAATGACGATGACGATGACAATGACGATGACGATGACGATGATGACGACGACGACGACGACGACGACGATGATGGTGATGATGATGATAAAGATGATGCGTTATATTGCACAGATTCACCAGTTTCAAACGTCACTTGCTGCAGTTAAGCCAATCATCTCATGAACAGCGAGATAATAGCAATTAGTCTTCCAATGGATGACATAAATCCAAAAGCTAACGACGACTCCGAAATAGAGTGGGCAGCTGGAAGAAAGAACCACTTCGCTGAGAAGGGACAAAATGGACAAAATGGAGTGATGACGTTCATTCTCAAGGACATCGAGGACACCCTTTCCAGGTCGATGGAAGAACCTCCATCTCATCCATCAGAAGCGCTCTCTAGCGAGGACAGGGAAGACTACTATGTTAAGGACGACGAGGAGAAGTCAGGCGGAGACAATGAGAAAGACGAGAGACAGGAAGACTTGGTGAGGAAGTCTGAGGAGAATAATGACACTGCAGAACTAGGGGATAACATGTTAACTATTGATCGTAAAGAGAAGCATTCAATATGCACATGTTCAGTTGGATCGACGGTCGATGTTTCAAAGATGAATGAGATGCAACAGTTTGTAGACAGCGCTCTGTCCAGTCCGAAGCAGCGTGTCCGTCTACAGGGTCAGACGAACAGAAAGCCACGGATGGTCGTCAAGCCAAACCAGGATCGTCTTCCACTCTACCATCCGCACGACAGAACCCGTTCCCTCCAGGTCAGGGATGTCTGGCAGACGAAGGTCCCCTCCTCTTCTGCCTCGCCATCCTCCAGGGCGTCCGACACAATGGGTCAGCTGTTAGCGTCTGCCGGATGCTCTCTCCAAGCGGAGGTCACCCGAAGAGGAAGTGTTGCTTCGATGGACGCAAGGAAAGTGTCATCCATCTGCTGTAACCATGAGTCCCAGGGAAGCCCATCCGCTGTCGGAAGACAGGTGGCGAAGGTGCTCCATCTCCCAGTGACGCCCCCTGCCGCCGCCACGGCACCAGTCACGTGTGCCGGTCTGCTGCTGAGGGGTGGTTCCGGTTCCGGTCGTCGTGGTGCGCATGCGCACTCGCGGACCAACGATAGCGACATCTACGCGACGATCAAGGCTCCACGCTTGAAAGAAGGAGGACTCGGAGGATTGATGTCTGCCGACGAGGTCTTCCTAAGACCACGGTCCTTCTGTCAACCACCAGCAATGGATCGCTCCACGATGAGCACCATTCACGTCTACTACGCCCCGCGATCAACCGTCGAAGACGTCTTCGTTCGCGTTATGCTATCCACCGCATTCGCCCTCATAGTGGCAGCGATCGCTCTCCTCTGGACGCATCTCTACCTGTGCTACGCCCTCACCACATCCATTGTCATCAGCGGGCTCCTATTTCTGACCCTCACCCTGGCATTGTTCCTGTCGAGGGCGTGCCGTTGCGTCTCCACCCTCATCCTTCCGTCGACCTCGACCCCCGTCGGACGTCTCTCCCTCATCATCGTCACCTCGGCTCTCCTGCTGACCGGACCCTGCGATAACATCTACGGGAACGTGGAGGAGGCAGCGAGGGCGATCGGGTGCAGCGTCGAGCGTGGCTACAATCAGACACTGATGCTATTGGAACCGTTCGATGATATGATGGGACATGTCAACCGGACGATCGCCGGACTGCAGGACTCGGCTCGCGGCGTCGTCTCCGGCCTTAGACCGCTCGACGAGGGATTGGCGGACATCGAGTCGGACCTGGACAACGGACGGAGACAGCTCTTCGGAACGGAGAAGGTCAGTTCGATGCGTTATGCAGATGCCGATAAGGCCGATATTTTTTAAATTTTATATGCTTGTTGTTATTATTGTTACTACTACTACTACTACTACTACTACTACTACTACTACTACTACTACTACTACTACTACTACTGCTGCTACTACTGCTGCTGCTGCTGCTGCTGCTACTACTACTACTACTACTACTACTACTACTACTACTACTACTACTACTATTCTATTCTATTTTGGGATTTATAAAGCGCCTCTCACAGAACAACCTAATCAAAGAACAAAGATAGATACACCTTTGTGGGCGCGGTGGTGTAGTGGTGGCGTCGTTGCCTTGAAGCCGGAAGGTTCGAGGTTCGAATCCACCTCAAGTCGCCGCGCATAGGGACATTGGGCAAGTCCTTCACTCGCAATTGCTCAGCGCGAAACTCCGATGCAGTGTCTGCTCTGCAGTCGGGAGCGCCTCTGAGTAGAGTGCTTTAAGAGGCGCTATAACAAGTGCACATACAAACAAACAAACAAACAGGGCCTTAATTTGCCTGCTGTCTTACACAAGACATTCAGTTGACATTTTCCGGTTTAGAGTTTGCGCGGCGCGGTGGTATAGTGGTGAGTTCGGTGCTTTGGAGCCGGAGGGTTGCAGGTTCGAATCCACCTCAAGCTGCCGCGTAGGGATCTTGAGCAAGTCCATCACTTGCAATTGCACTTGCTCGTGCGCTTCGGTTGATGGTAGAATTGAGTTGACAGTACGTTTTATGAACAACAATTGAGAGATTGACACAAGTCCTGGCACGGATTTGTGGTTGTGAAGACCCATGAGCGCCCAATATGGTGAGCCCATTTTGTGCAATGGATATGATGGGCCTATAATATATCGTTGTTGGTTTGCACTTGTGCAGTCTCCGTCAACGCCGCCCCCATGCCTCAACCCACCCTGCCCCAGGGCTTATTCTAAGGAATTTTTAGAACTGCACAACGGGCGTGAATAATTTTTGGCCTTGGGTGGGAAAAAGTCTTGTGTCTTCGGCCGAAAATCTGACGACCTTTATTTTATTATTTTTCAAAGTCATCCGGTCGTAAATTTAGCCGTACTTTTTCAACTGCACAACCCATTTGGCTTTTCGTTCCGTTCATTAATCGCTCTTCAAGATTGCTTTTTCAAATGCACGAATTCGTTTAGGCCTGCCGATCCACATGTTCTGCTTTTTAACTGCACGTTAAAAAACCCTGCATCTATCAGATCAATCAAAATTTACTGCACAAAATCTCATGGCCATCTGCAGAAATTTTTCCACAACTACACACTTTGTGTCCAGCTGCATGTTGGAATAAGCCCTGCCATATATGCCTACATAAATTATGCAAGATCAGGTATACTATGCTAAAGAAGATAATAACTGTGCAGTCGACTTATCTGAGTTTCTAAGCATTGCAACTATAGAAGAATTTCCGACCCAGCCTCTGTTGAAAAGGACAGTTTAAGGTTGTGATAAAACGCATCTGAGCCAAACGCTATAGATATTATATTAAGACGTAAAGACAGTGGCATACCACTCAATACCATCGGGGGTCAATTACACATGTCTGCTGTACTATTACACATGTATGTTGCACTATTACACATGTCTTTGTACTATTACACATGTCTGTTGTACTATTACACATGTCTGTTGTACTGTTACACATGTCTGTTGCACTATTACACATGTCTGTTGTACTATTAAACATGTCTGTTGTACTGTTACACATGTCTGTTGCACTATTACACATGTCTGTTGTACTGTTACACATGTCTGTTGTACTGTTACACATGTCTGTTGCACTATTACACATGTCTGTTGTACTATTACACATGTCTGTTGCACTATTACACATGTCTGTTGTAGGCCTACTATTACACATCCCTGTTGTACTGTTACACATGTCTGTTGCACTATTACGCATGTCTGTTGTAGCCTACTATTACACATGTTTGTTGTACTATTACACATGTCTGTTGTACTATTACACATGTCTGTTGTACTATAACACATGTTTGTTGCACTATTACACATGTCTGTTGTAGGCTTACTATCACACATGTCTGTTGTACTTATCGCAGACGTGTCGCAATTTAGTCGAACGGTCGTTCAACTCGTGTGCGTCTGGGATTCGACACGCACGAAGTCAATGTCTGTCGGTGATAGGAGCACTTGGTTCAGTCTACCACCATGCGAGGGGAATCCTTGACACGATCAACCCGGATCGATGGGCGCCTAAACAACAGCAACAACTGCTTCAGAAACGACAGACCCTTCGTGAAAGGTAACAGATGTATAACTATTATTATTATTGTTACCGGTTTTATTATTATTATTACTATTATTATTCGCATATTTATATTATTATTATTATTATTATTCGCATATTTATATTATTATTATTAGTATCATTATTAATATTATTATTATTGTTATTATTATTATTATTATTATTATTATTATTATTATTATTATTATTACTATTACTATTACTATTACTATTATTATTATTATTATTATTATTATTATTATTATTATTATTATTATTATTATTATTATTAGGCCTACTACTACTACTATTATTATTATTAGTATTATTATTTATTATTATTATTATTACTGATATTATTATTATTATTACTGATATTATTATTATTACTATTACTACTATTACTATTACTATTACTATTACTATTGCTACTGTTATTATTATTATACCTATTGATATTATCGAGCTCGTTTATTGACAAGGAAAATGATAGACCCTCCGCTATCAGCCTATCACATGATTCAATTGATCAAATTGAATATATGCCTATTGTCTTTGACCGTGTCTATAGAATTTAATTTTAATTTAATATTTAGAATTTTAAAAGATTACACTTGTATAGAGACTCCTCAAGAGTAACCAATGAAATAAATTATTTACGACGACAGCCTAAAAGGTGCTATAGGAGTTCCTTGTGAAAACAAGATGGCCTGTAAGCTGCAGGAAATGTGCGATTTCGTATATCTACCTAACTATAAAAAATGTCATCTCACAGATTCCCGTCCATGCATCTAGCAAACCGGAGAGACAAGGCCGTAGCCAGGATTTGATTGGGGGAAGGTGTTTCTTCAGTTTCCTGTCCGAAACAACTGATGACTTTTTTAGTCATCCGGCCGAAATCTTCCGAAAATGTCACAATTCAATCAATATTTTTACATTTTTCATTTGTGGGGTGTTTTCGTGGTTTTATTTCATGGTTTTTACATCATGTAGGCCTACTATCAAATGCATTCTTTTATTTTTGGCATTTTTCATTTCGAGGGTGTTCAAACACCCAAAACACCCCCTAGCTAAGGCCTTGCGGAGAGATAGAAAGCTGGGTGAGAGGCGGACGGTGGATAAATCATGTAAAAGATAAGCGATAGCCAATATAGTATAAGCTTAGCTGAGAAGAAAACACAAAGAGCATCGTTGGCGTTTGAGACAGATAATTCATGTTGTACAATGGATACAATAAACACAGCTACGTGAAGTTATCCTTAGTAGTGTAAAAAAATACATAGGAATGCTTTTTGTGAGACAAGTAACTCAGGTACCCCGGGAGTACCAGGTGTTAGAGACTTCTAAGTTACGAAGTTGGTAAGTAGCAGACAAGAAACTGGAATGTGAATGCCAAAAACAGCTAGTAATGGCGTGGGCCGTAGTATTTTGAGAACCGAGACATTACACTCGGTGTTTGTATAAATACACGCAAACAAAAAACCTACGAACTCGAAAGGTATTTAAACAGAAAAAGAAAGAAATTCAAAACAGACCAACAGGTGTCAGAGAGGCCATAGAAACAATCAGTAAGGTAGTTTATACGTGCGAGGAAAAGTCGATACTGAGACGTATACGACAGTTATAAACAAGAAAGGCTGTTGTCAGTGTTACGCCTCGATTCTGAACGGAAACAGACTTTTGTTTGGCTTCACGTGCAGATTCTTCGTCTTGCTGCTGAAGTGCATTTGGTTGGGACGATATCCATTAGACTTTTAGACAATTCACTGTTTACCGACGCCGTCGAGTTGAGTCCGAACACACACCACCTGTGTGTAGACTCCTGGAAGATGTTGTTGCTGCCTTTGGGACATTCAGTTCGTTTTGCCACGGTTTAGATATCGATAACAGATGGTTTACGAACTCTGCATGCAGAGACTCAACATTGGTCTCCGCCTGATTTTCCATCCTATTTATGGTGCTAGAATCGACTGTCGAGTTACTGTAGTGCAACTGGTAACTCGTATGTATGTGTGTATGTGTGTATGAGTGTATGAAGAGATGGAGGAGGAGAAAGAGGAGGTGGAGGGGAGGAGGAGGAAGAGGAAAGAAAGAGATGGAATTTATGAAGAGGTGGATGAAACGTTTTAGGAAGAAGTAGTGGAATGAGTGGAGAAAGAGGCAGCGATGCAGGAAGGAGTGGAGAAAGACGAGGAGGTAGGCAGAGGTAGAGGTGGAGGTGGAGTGGAGGGAGAGATGCAGGTGGAGCAAATCTGGAAAAATGTCAGTCAGTGTGTGTGGTCTAGACTCCCCTCATCTCATCGAGGTTTCTGGAGGTTGGGTGACGAACGAGCGTCCGAAGTAATCGTAATCTTAATCTCCAAAACTTGTAAAGCGCCACTCGAAAGCCAAGCGCGGGGCACCAGCTTATTCACGAGCGCTTCGATGAGTCAAAAGGTGTGTCCGTAGGAAGTGCATTTGTTGGGACGATATCCTCCAGACTTTTAGATTATTCACTGTATCCCACCCTTATACATACCTAGATTAAACACTGACTGTCAGATGCTAAGACAACCGTCTGTGCTTGTCATTGACGACGAATGATGCGTTGTGTGTTTACGTGTATTTATGTGTATTTATTTGTGTTTATCTGTCTTTATGTGTCTTTATTGTCTTTATCTGTCTTTATGTGTCTTTATGTATTTTTTATGTGTGTCTTTATGTGTCTTTATGTGTCTTTGTGTATTTTTTATGTGTGTCTTTATGTGTCTTTATGTGTGTCTTTATGTGTTTCTTTATGTGTCTTTATGAGTCATATGTGTCTTTATGTGTTTCTTTATGTGTGTCTTTATTGTCTTTATCTGTCTTTATGTGTCTTTATGTATTTTTTATGTGTGTCTTTATGTGTCTTTATGTGTGTCTTTATGTGTTTCTTTATGTGTCTTTATGTGTCTTTATGTGTGTCTTTATGTGTCTTTATGTGTTTCTTTATGTGTGTCTTTATGTGTCTTTATGTGGCATATGTGTCTTTATGTGTCTTTATGTGTTTCTTTATGTGTGTCTTTGTGTATCTTTACGTGTCTTTATGTGTGTCTTTGTGTATCTTTACGTGTCTTTATGTGTGTCTTTACGTGTCTTTATGTGTTTCTTTATGTGTGTCTTTATGTGTCTTTATTTGTGTTTATGTGTCTTTATGTATTTTTTATGTGTGTCTTTATGTGTGTCTTTATGTGTTTCTTTATGTGTCTTTATGTGTCATATGTGTCTTTATGTGTCTTTATGTGTCTTCATGTGTCTTTATGTGTCTTTATGTGTTTCTTTATGTGTCTTTATGTGTTTCTTTATGTGTGTCTTTATGTGTCTTTATGTGGCATATGTGTCTTTATGTGTCTTTATGTGTTTCTTTATGTGTGTCTTTGTGTATCTTTACGTGTCTTTATGTGTGTCTTTGTGTATCTTTACGTGTCTTTATGTGTGTCTTTACGTGTCTTTATGTGTTTCTTTATGTGTGTCTTTATGTGTCTTTATGTGTGTCTTTATGTGTCTTTATGTGTTTCTTTATGTGTGTCTTTATGTGTCTTTATGTGGCATATGTGTCTTTATGTGTCTTTATGTGTTTCTTTATGTGTGTCTTTGTGTATCTTTACGTGTCTTTATGTGTGTCTTTGTGTATCTTTACGTGTCTTTATGTGTGTCTTTATGTGTTTCTTTATGTGTGTCTTTATGTGTCTTTGTGTGTCTTTATATGTTTCTTTATGTGTCAACAGTGACATCGCCGACTTAAAGCTACCGGATGATGAGGCTAATATCTGCGAACCTTTGAACGTCCGACTCGTCTGCCAGAGTTTGAACGACAGCGACCTCTTGTGCCAGCCGTCGAAGTGGGCAGGAGACGCCATCCACGAAGCCATCAACGCTACCCAGACTGCACTGCGCGACCTCGACGACGCCCTGCACTTCCGGCTGACGTCAGAGCCTTATCACATCATTCGACGCAACGCATCCGCCGTAACCTTCCGCATACGACAAAGAGTCCTCGAAGAGTTCACGTCGTGCACGGCTCACTTCCGATTGGTTGTTGGTATTCTCGCAAAGCTGGCACTCCCGGTCTCGCTTCTTCTCGTCCTCCGCGAGACTTACGTTTATATGAGACTGTTCCTGACGTCACTTGATTTCGACAACGTCTACATCGCGGATGAATTCCGGGCCTTGGACGGTAAGCTGCCGGAAAGGGCGTTCGGTGCAAGAAGTATCCTTCCGCTGCGCAAGTACGAACTGCGATACATGGTGGACACGCTGAGCTGGAAGCTCGGTCATACGGAGGCGGGACTTCACTGGAAGGGAATGGCTGTGGTCGTCCTCTTCTGTGTTGTTTCGTTGTCCTGTTTCGGCTTCGATCTCGTCCTCTACTGGGTGCTGACCTTGGCGCAGAAGCACAGCAATCAAGACGACGCAGTCGATGGGAGTGGCTCAGAGGGCTTGCGTCTGGTCGTCTCTGGTCAAGGCATCATCGTCGAGCTCCTCGACCTCTTCCTCAAGGGCTTCGAGCCGGATAGATGGTTGGCGCAGTACGTCGACGCCGGGACCTGTCTTCCATCGCCGCTCACTCCATCCATACAAACCGCTGTCCTAGTATTCGTCTTCCATGTCGTTCTCCTCCTGTCGGTACTTCTCAAGGCCTACTCGTTTCGAGCACGGAACCGTATCACCGGTCACTTCTACCCGGATCGACGAAAGCAGAGAGCCGTCCACCTCTACAGGACTATCCAATGCCGGCGTCCCCATCTGCCGGGCCTACTCCGCCAGGTGGCGAGGGTTAACCACCGGGTGAGGGAGCGCCTTCAATGGGACAGCCTGTTCAGCTGGTGCCTCGCACACGCCCCGTGTCAGGACTGGTTGCAGTTGAGGCGTGGTAACACCGCCTGTCTCGTCTGCGAGTGCGTCCTTCGGGAGAGCGACGGGCAGGAGTGCGTCTTCCAGCGTTGTGGTGGGACCTACTGCTTCGACTGCTTCGAGGACCTTGGTCGGATCTGTCCGGTGTGTCTGCCGCCATCGGTGGCTGCAGCAGATGTGGACCTTGATGGAGACAGCGATGGATGCTGTCTGTGGGAGGAACCATCATCAGCTGAACAAGGTCGATGCGATCGTGTGGGTCTTGACGCCCCGGACAGTCTGCGGTCGAGTAAAGTCTTCTGCAGCAGAACGATTTTCACTGATTAAATGCAATTCACGTTGACGTTGGATGGATGTGGCGTGGTTGACGTTGGATGGTGGTGGTTGGCGTTAGATGGTTGTTGCGGTGGTGGTGGTCGAAGTTGGATGGCTGTGGTTGTGGCGGTTGACATTGGATGGTTGTGACAGTTGACGTAGGAAGGTTGTGACGGTTGACGTTGGATGGATGTGACGGTGGCGGTTGACGTTGGATGGATGTGACGGTGGCGGTTGACCTTGGATGGTTGTGACGGTTGACGTTGGTTGGTTTTGACGGTGGTGGCTGACGCTGGATGGTTGTGGCGGTTGACGTTGGATGGTTGTGGCGGTGGAGGTTGACGTTGGATTTCAACTTTCGGAAACCAAAAGTGTCGAGCCCTATTATTCGCACTGCTGTACTGATAATAATAACAATCATATCGTTGTTGCTTTCGTTATTTTTATGATGACTTAATTCTCACCAGAGGTAAAAACGATAAACTTAGAAACTTAGGCATACAGACAAATTGGAAGAGTCACTCATGCTCTCGAATTAGCGGTCCACGTCCCCAATTTTATTTTCATTTATTTATTTATTTTGGAATGTCAAGGTCCCAGTTGAAAAACCTGCAGATGGCTAAACGTTTCATGGCGCGTCAAATTAATTTGGGGCAAAAGTAGGTTACAGAACGTTTACCAACACTAATGCGGCGCTTAGGAAAAGATTCAGCTAATCAGCGAAGCGAGGCATCTTCTGCAAATCATTTGTATGAAACATCAACATCTTCATCGCCATTATCATCGTTATCATGGTCATCATCATTATCATCATTATCATCATCGTCATCATTATTATCATCATCATCAGCTGCATCATTATCATCATTATCATCATTGTCATCATCATCATCATCATCACCACCATCACCATTGCCACTACCATCACCACCATCGTCATCGTCATCGTCATGATGATGATGCTGATGATTATGATGATGATGATCATCGTCGTCGTCGTCATCGTTATCGTCACCGTCATCATTATGCGTTTATTATCCTTCGCTATTTAATAATCTCAGCGGGTTCCGAACCTGTACTCTTCCACGTTTCAAGGCTTCCAAGGCTCCACTAATCAGTACATCAACGAATGCAGTTTCGGAATGAACTGAAGGTATGTTCGTTTCTGTATCCTGACTGGCGTAATTATTTAGAAGGTTTGTGTACAACCTCTTCAGAAGCGCTTCAGGTCCAACCCCAGGCAGGTAGGCCCTATACGCTATAAACAGCACAGCTCTGAGAATTATTTTCAGGGATAGAGTGGAGTATAGCCACTGGACACAATCACAAAGCGCTTTGTAAAAGGGTCTCCCAACCAAAGAGTGATTGAATCGACGCTGGAAAACCAAGATAATAATAATAATAATTATTATTGAGTCTTGGTATGGCTTTTTATTATGATTTACCCTAACTGCATATAAGTGGTTAACTTCACTCCCAAGTGTAGAATAGATTGCACGGAAAATATTGTTGAATAGTATACGGTTGCCTGTTTGGTTCATGTGAGATTTCCAAAAGACTATCGCCATCTGGTATTTGAATCGGAGTTTAAAGTATACAGTTTAGCTTGAACCGGGCTTGCCATCGTAGATTTGTAGCTGCCGCAACGTTTGAACACATAACCTTCTACCCAAACCATCACGTGCGTTGGCTTCCACTCGTCGCATGGTAAGGCATGACCTAGCTGCTAGCTTAGTATGTACTTTGGACATCTCGCTAATCGTTTGGATGCGTTTTTAGCAGAAATAAATAGAAGAAAAGTTTGCGTATGGTCTCTGGCCCTACCGTATAGGTAGAAACGCACCATCCACCTCTATGGCACTATAAAGGTTCTAGGGAATCTAGGACGAATAGTAGCGGACAAAATGGTACTGACAAAATGGTACGGACAAGATGGTACGGACAAAACGGTATGTTTAAATGTAAGCTGGATGAGGGTATTTTATTGCTGAAATAGAGGGTGGATGGCTTTTTGTGGCTGAAGTAGAGCTCTAGTGAAAAAAAAAGCTTGAGAAAAGGAGGTTGGATTGGCGAAAAAATGCTTGAGAAATGGAAGCTGAATTGATGTCTTTTATTCATGTGTTTCATGATGTATCCAGCTTCGATTTCAGCCATTAGATTCCTTAAACGAACCTCCATTTGTAATGCATCTTTCATTAATCCAGCTTCTATTTCAGCTATGAAAATACCCTGATACAGCTTCTATAATTATCTAAAGCGTTATTTTCATCAATCCAGCCTCCATTTCATATATAAAAATATCCATGCAGAGCCTTCATCCAGTTTCCATTTCACATGCGTCTTTTCATAATCCAGCTTCTATTTCACACATAAAAATTCACTAATCCATACCATTTTGTCCGTACCATTTTGTCCGCACCATTTTGTCCGTACCATTTTGTCCGATACCATTTTGTCCGGTCACCATTATAAAAGCATCTGCTAACAGCTACTGTGCAGCCACGTAGGGACTTACATGCATGCCTTTATAATTATGACATAACTTCGCTGCCAAAGTCTTGAAGGGCGCGAATAAATTTCCTGGCCGATCATCGAATCTACAAACTTGACTCATTTGTAGAATTAGCGCTCGTGAATAAGCCGGTGCCCCGGTCAAGTGGCGCTTTAGAAATTTGGACATTACGATCACGATTACGGTTCTCTACAATCTATTGTGACTTTGCAATTTCCAAATCTTTGTTAACTCCTAAATCAAGTTGATACATTTTGTCATCAACATAATGTAAATAAACTAATAATAGGTTACACAAGCCAACGTAATTACACACACACCCACGCCCACACACACCCATCCAACCACGCACGCACATTCAGTACAATTTTGTTGGTGGCGTTGCATTGTAGAAGCAAATTTATGGAAACTGCTTAAGCATAAAAGTCGAGAAGAGTGATTTATTGCGATCGTTTTAATGAAGACTAAATATGCCGGAAATGCCGCAATTTTCGAAAGACAGAAGCCCTGCCTTATAGGAAGAATCGTTCAACGGCACTCTCTGTGAAACAGTCTTCAGATAGTTTTTACACAGCATTCGGCGTTACATTAAAATAGCCGTGTGACCGTGTCTCAGATTGACTGTATTAGGCTCATGATCTTTGCCCTCTGAAAATGTGCGTGAAAAACGTGCATGCCACTATGCTTCTATCAATTGCAGGATATGATAACGTTTAAGTGACAAAATCAGTTAAATCGACATGTGGAATCACTTATAGCCTAAATAATAAAAAAAATTCTGAGCGATGAAAATTCTCAGAATTTAACGTGCCCAATGTGATCCTCATCTGATCAATGTTCTGCTAAATGGTTTTTGTCAATGCGCGCCTAAACTTAGCCTGCAGCTCATCTTTTTCAACTTGCCCACTGCTGTCCGGTTTCTGGGTTCTACGATTAATAGGAATAGGCCTACGACTTGGCTCTTACCATGAATTCATGAGAAATTGACACCAACTTGTCAAACTATTAGGCTACCTGGTACTTTGTGGATTTTTAAAACAAGTATCTTCTCACTACAGCATGTATATATATATATATTCGTTTAATGTGAAAAAACAGGTTGACAAGAACGCAACTCAGTAACATGGAAGGGAAGTTCTACGGGTTACACAGTCGCTTGTTGAGAAGGCACTTTAGAGGGCTCGTGGAATAAAGTTTTTATCGTCCTTCGATGGCAACTCAAAGTTATGCGGACGTGGTCGGAGGCAGTATTGACGCTGAATAATCGGAGGGAACAAGGTCCGCAGCACGTGATTCGGGTTTTTCACTACAGACTGTAATAAACTGTCGTCGGCTTCTTTAGCCAAGTCCGATACGCCTGGTGAGTCCTCCGGTATGCACCAACGATGCTAAAGATACATAAAGAACCTGAGCAATTACAAGTCAGAAACCTGTTTGAAAAAACCATGTTCTTAATTTTCCCCCGTTACATTTTAGCTCTTGTTAGATAGTAGTATAGTACACCTTGAAATTTACACACTTCTGTATTGATTTCCGCGATCGTCCTTGGTAAGTTCTTCTATGAATGAGTAACTGCCTTAATTTTACCTTTATGATGTTGCTGTTGAAAATTACACTTTGAAATTTTGTAAAATATCTGCGGACGCCCATATGTTTGAAGTTTTATTGCGACTTCATTCACTCGATCGATTTCTTGCCATGAACCATCACGTTGTGCATCTTGCGTTGTTGTCAGTTGATGAAATAGACTGCATGGGCAAGATCAGTTACATCAATTTTGGCACCATTCGTAGAAATCGCGTGTCGCATGGCGTCAACTGCAATCCGAAATAGAAAATAGAACGGAATGGAATAGAATGGAAAAGGATGGAAAGAAATTAAATGGAATGAAATGACATGGGTTTGAAATGGAATAGAATTATAGAATGGAACAGAAGGTATAGAATGGAATTGGTGGGATTGGTTAGAATAGAAATATATCAGTATTGAATAGAATAGAATACAACAGAAAAGAATAGAATAGAAGATACTAGAAGATAGGCTAACAGAAAGGAATAAAATAGGATAGAAGAGAATAGAATAGAATAGAAGATAATAGAATAGAACAGAATAGAATCAGTGCTTAAAGTGTGGAAAAATAAGTGCCTGGACGCCCCTTATTATCTTTCCAAAAGAAGTGCCTGGACAGTGGACGCCCTTTACCTTTCCAGTCATTGCTGGCCAATAAGTGGCTGGACGGCGTTCAGATTTTAAAATAAGTACATGGACGCCGTCCATGACCGCCCAGCCACACTTTAAGCCCTGAATAGAATAGAATAGAATAGAATACATGACATTCAACGACTATAACCTAAACATGGAGTTGAACAAAACTAATGTACGAGACACGCGACGAGCGAAAACGACGTCTTAATGGGTCCAAAAACTGTTCCATTCTCTACAGATAATCATCATCGGCATCCAAGACAATGATGAGGTAGCAGAATCGACCATCGCCGTCGTTGATGATAATTATTCCTTTGTAATTAATGCCGCATCGCTTGTCAGCATTGAAGAGCGAGAAACTCAATACGCCTTCTTCGTCTTCACCTCAGCTCGTCTTCACGCACGACGCACTACTTTCTATGCGTGCGCACGAATCCGACGTGCTTCGGTAGGTTATTTTGCTAGCGATTAAGACAATTAATTGAGTAAAAATGTCGACGAAGTAGCCTATATTACATGCGAAATCTACAGGGTGCGCCAAAAAAAGTAATCCCCTGCGGATTTTTGCCCATATCTTGGCCAAACATACGAATTTTTAAATGAAACTTTACAGTCTTAAAGACAATTCATATTTACACATGATGGCCAGATTTCATAAAAATATTTCAAACACAACAAAAGTTACACCACTTTTAGTGAGGCCACCCCCCGTTTTTTGACGACTCAAAAACGAAACGCAGCAAAAAGTAGGATTTTTGTCAATATCATGGCCAGAAGTAAGAATTTCGAAAT
>OX457051.1:20537909-20697909 GCA_949752735.1 Lumbricus terrestris | reverse complement strand
AGGATCAAATTCGGTATTAGCGAAGTTGCTTAAGCCGAAGAACAATTTAATCTAAAATTAATCATTGAAGCATTTCCACTAAAACGAAGAAAAAGAAGAAGAACAGGAAGAAGAACAAGAAGAACAAGGAAGAACAAGAAGAACAAGAAGAACAAAAAAGAACAAGAAGTACAAGAACAAGAAGAATAACAAGAAGAGCAAGCAGAAGAAGAAAAAGAAGTCAAAGAAGACAAACAAGAAGAACAAGAAGAAGAAGAAGAGGAAGAAGAAGAAGAAGAAGACAAAGAGAAGAAGAGAAAGAGAAGGAGGAGGAAGAAGAAGAGGAGGGGAGGAACAGGAAGAAGAATAAGAATAAAATGATGAAGAAGAAACAAGAACAAGAGCAAGAAAGAAAAAAAGAAGGAGAAAAAAGACAAGAAGGGCAAGGAAGAAGAAGATCAAACTGCAAAAGCTGCAGTTGTGGTCTGACGCTAAGTCCTTCCGATTGCGCGTAAGACTAACCGTCTAACCACGCAGAGAAGAATGGCCATCTGTTGCCGGTGGATATGAAATCGGAGACGGGGGCGGAAGTGGCTTAATTGGACGAGCACACGACGGCGATTGCTCGTGACCATCTCTCGGCCTATATGCAGAGGCATGTTGCCTGTCCATCGGATGGCAGCGGGCGCTACATAAACGGGCAGCTATCGCTTAAGCTCAGCAAAGGGCTTGATCGCAATGGAGAGCGATTAGTATTTGGTGACCCCCCCCCCCAACCAACAAGGATCGTATGTCCGTATACTTTCGTACACGTGCATGAACGACATTATATGGCAATCGTAGGATGACAGAATTTTTGGATACGGCACTAATGAGAGACATGGAGGGAGAGGCATTTAAGCTAGGTATAGGGAAATAGATTTGCCTGGACAGAATCAGAGAGCAAGTAAGATAACTGAATCGTCGAAAAACACCTGAATTCTTCCATGGCAGAATATATATATTCAAGACAGGGAACTTAGGGACGTAGTCGAACAGGCAGACAAATAGGCAGACAGACAAACAGACAGACAGACACACAGACAGACAAACAGACAAACAAACAAACAGGCAGATAGATAAACCCAATGAACTGTTAGATTAATTATTGATTGAAAATGCCCGATGCGCAATAGTAGGATATATTATACAGCCTGGCAGCAGACCAATTGATTACATGATTTCTAAAATATACTATGATATTCGTATCATCTGAATAGACTGTTCTTTCTAGCTCGGTTGGACGTCGCCTCTTAAGCCTGTAGTTTTAAAAGCACGTTTATTACATCACATTGCACCAAATGCACAACGATGAAATGTCATAATAATAATAGATAAATTGCAGTAATATGCAGACCTATCGATTACAGCATCATTGCCCGAGGCAGAGTTTTTCAATTCTTTAGCGCTCTACATAATCCGTTTAAATAAAGAAACACAATTATTTCGAAAAAAGCAGTTCGTTAGATAAAGCAGCCAACATTAGTGTATTTCATATTATTAGAACAACTACCTTTGCCCTCCCCCTCCATGCATTCCAACTTAGCTAAGGCAAGGAAATGTTTACAATTAATTTCGTACTCTTAAATTGGCACATCAGTTGGGTTAATTGGACATTTTGTTGCGTTTTAATAAATTAATAATAATAATAATAAATTAAAAAAAATAATAATAAACAGAAGCTGCGGAGCGCGTCACAATGTCATAGCATTCAGAGGCACATTTCAGGATGGTTGTGAAACCTGGGACGTGGCCTGATTTCTCGAAGATTCATATTTTACTCGTTGCTGAACTGTTTATACAGGCGTTTCTCTTTCCTCTGGACTTCAGCACTGAGGGCGCCTCTGAATATGTATGTGTGTATGTGCACTTGTTATAGTGCTCCTTCAAGCTCTCTACTCGGAGGCGCTCCCAAATGCAGAGCGGACACGGCATCGGAGTTTCACGCCGAAGTGCTGAGCAATTGCGAGTGAAGGACTTGCCCAAGGTCCCTACGCGGCGACTTCAGGTGTATTCGAACCTCGAACCTTCCGGTTTCAAGGCAGCGACGCCACCACTACACCACCGCGCCCCATGGAATAGTCCATATTGCGGTGGTGCTTTGTTAATTTCAAGGTATACAATACAATGCGATACGATGATGCCACGTGATATACAATGTAACTCATACAAGTTTGAGCATCGTTGATACCACTCGAAATCTACTCGTGGTTTGTTTTTCTGTCGTCTTTTCGATGCTTCAGCACACCTGCATGGACCTTCACATGACGACAGCATGTTGCTGCTTAATAACACTGACAATATAATTGTCGTGTCCACCAAAACACCTTCAAGAAGATTTTCACATCGTTGTGTAAACAGACTACAGCACGATTCATAATTATTCATTAATAATTGCTTAAGCACACATTGCTAGATCTTACCAAATGCTGTTATGTCGTCAATGCAAGAATCCTTAGTCTAGTCTACGTGTTTATTAGTTTTTTTATGGGAAATGAAGTTTATCGCTTATGCAACATGCGCCTCTGTATATACTGTTATCTGTGCTAAACAATGCGAAGGAAAGCATGGGCGCATATATGGGCAAGGGGGGAGCACTTGCCCCCTAGAAAGTTTAAATCTATTTTTAACTGCTAACTTTCGGTTGTTAAAAAATTTCTTTGCACTAAAGAAACAATATTCATAATAAAAATCATATGAAAGTGAATCTAAGAAATTTACATTAAGAAACCTCTTTGAAAAATACCCATAGATGTTCTTAATTTCCTGCTTTGCATTTTCAACTTCTTGTTTAAAAAAAAACTTTAACCGTGACCATCGAGTTTTACCCCTTCCTGCAATAATTCCATGAAGGAAAGATGAGTAGTGTCTCCTTCAGGAAGACATAAGTTTGCTTAGAAAATCTGAGGAATTTTAAGACTGCAGAAATTAAAGTGATACTGTATGGCAACTATTATGGATCTATCCAGAAAAACAGGAGCAAAATTGTTCAGCGAAGTCTTCGTTGGTTTGAACATGTGGTGTGGATGTAACTATCTCTCAAGCTCAGCCAAAACACTATCATTATTTTTTGATAAGCCTAAGTAATATTTGGATATAATAATGAAGGTCGTGTGTTTGAACGAGACTGATCCATACATGGAAAGAAATCAGCTGATCGACTCCTAGAGACCTAGATGATTCACTGCGCATGGAAGAATTAGAGGAAGCAGTGAGAAAAGGAAGAGCAGTAATAAGACTGCACCGGATTGACATGTTACAAGCGAAAATAATAGCAAGATTTGAGCTTATTAGACCTATTTAGGAGAATAATGGATTTCAACAATGACCAAAAATGATGGTGATCATGATGATGACGACGACGACGACGATGACGACGATGATGATGATGATGATGATGATGATGACGACGACGATGATGATGATGATGACGACGACGATGACGATGACGATGATGATGATGAGATGACGATGGTGATAATGATGACGACGATGACAACAACGATGACGGCGATGATTAAGAAGACGATGGCGATGACGATGAAGACGACGACGACGACGATGACGATGATGATGGTGATGATGATGACGACAATGACGATGACGACAACGATGACGGCGATGCTTAAGACGATGCGATGGCGATGATGATGATGACGATAATAATGATGATAATGATAACGACGACGACGACCATGACGACGACGATGATGATGATACTTGCGTGGTTGTGGGAGCGCGTACATGTACATGTATACATACGTCGACAATATTAGACAAAGGTGCATCGCGTAAGGTATCGATCCGCTTCGGATGATTGTGGGAGGGTTTTCGATGAGCGCGCATCCAAGGAAGTGATACTGATTTCGGCTCATTTGCATGAAGGCTAAAGTTGCGTATAAAAGTGAGCTGGCTTCCCGGTCCTCCTCCGAGCCACCTCCGATCCTCGGCCGATAAAGGAAAGCAACGACCAACGACCGTCATCCTCTCCAGATTAATTTTATGCTCGTAGAATTCGTCAATTGTTTGAGAGAAGAATAGGAGGAGGCGGAGGAAATCAGGCGATAACAACAGCCGGTGAGTTCGTTGTTTTTAAACAATGATTAAAAACGATACAATTATACATTTTATACAAATACAAAATTTTGTCTAATTCACAACTTTCAAGTTGACTCAACCACGCCTACTTTCATTACAAACAATAGAGTAGTTTTATATAATACAATAAAATAAGTTTATTACTGCAATAATTATTTGACATTGCCATTCTTACAAGGCTCAGAAGCGCACACTGGCTTTGACGATTCAACTGCAATTATACTGCAGACCAATAATAATTGTGAGTGAAGGACTTGGTTTGTTTGTTTGTATGTGCACTTGTTATAGCGCCCCTTCAATCTCTCTACTCAGAGGCGCTCCCGACTGCAGAGCGGACACTGCATCGAAGCTTCACGCTGAAGTGCTGAGCAATTGCGAGTGAAGGACTTGCCCAGGGTTCCTGCGCGGCCATTTGAGGTTGATTCGAACCTCGAACCTTCCGGCTTCAAGGCATCGACGCCACCACTACACCCTCGCGCCCCGCCATGCTCAATGTCCCTGCACAATAAATCGCTTCGGACGAGGATCGAACCCGTACTCTACGCGTTAAAGGTCGACCGCTCTAACCACTCGACCACTGAGCCTATTGAGGCACTGGAGCGGTTTAGCCATGCAGACGGGACCCCACCGGTCTTCCGTCTGACCAGAGTAATTTGCTGCAATGTTAAATTATGACTCGTTTGGTTTTTTTGCAAATAATTATAAACTCAATGGTCATCCACTTTAAGAGGCAGTGGCGGCGCCAGGATTTCAGTTTTTGGGGGCTGAATCCTCGCGGAGGAAATTTTCCGTTCTCATCCGCCAAAATTTTAGTCATCGGTCGAAAATCGTGGAAATATTTCAGTTTTGCATGCAAAAACCCCGATTGGCCTTTTTGTAGGGGGGTTTAACCACCCCGGGTTGCCTTTTATAGAGGGCTTAGCTCCCCTTAACCCCCTGGCGCCGCCACTGTTACGAAGTAAAAATAATTAATTCTCAGTTCCAAACGGTTCTCTTCGTTTTAATATTTATACGCGGAATTGAAAAGAAATTTAATTTATGATTCATTCAATTCATTTGATCACCAAAATTTGCGAATCCGAAACCAACATTGGTCCTGCTCCTTGATTGATTCACGCAATTCTCCCCACTGACCTGTGTTCTTCGTTATTGGTTGGTAGCCTACTCGAAACACATCTTGTGCTGTCTCAAAAATACTTTCTATTCTCCGGGTTCATCGCACTGGGAAAGCCTTTGATTGGTTTGCACTGTGAGAGGCGCTTAATAAATTAATAGATATAATGCACTACAATAATAATATGCTGTAGTATTTCATGGATGTCCACTTGCAAACCTAGAAAGAACAATATTTTCCGCTGGCAAAGTCGTCAATCTTCATTACTACATTCATACGCAGTAGCGGTGACCAGCAAGGCACGATTCGGACTAATCCTGCATATACACAATGTGCCCCCCCTTGACAGCATGGCGCCCGCGGAAAATTTTGCAGGATGGGGCAAAGCACAATGGCCACGGTCAATTTTTTAGCGTGAGCTTCAAAATGCAAAACAGAAAAATAAGAACACGGTTATTTTTCACAAAGGTTTAAAATGTCAATTTCGCAGTTTCACGTTGTGTATAATTAGTAACATTGGCGCTTTAGTGCGAACGAATTTGTCAAAAACCAAAACGTAGTAGTTAAAAAAAATAGGAAATCGATTTTCCATGGGGGGACAAGTGCGGGCGCCCATTCTTGACAGCAGCTACTGTGTTGTTATGCGATACTATAGGGGTACAGTTGATGTTTGATCGTATATAATATTTGTTTAATAACGAAACCAAGTGACGCACCGCACGTGGGTAGGCTACATAGAGATAAAGAAAACAGTATTGAAAACGACATCTTTAGTAACGGTCATTCAGTTAAACAGACATATAAAGATGAGTTAAAAAGGCCTATAAAGATGGGGAGGAAAAATGGTTTTTCCTTGCGTCGTTATAATATACGGGAGATGAAATTGCGGTCGTCCTTTACAGACAGCGAGAAGTCGTGTGGTCGTTGACGAAGATTATAGCAGCATCCAGTCCGTGGGGGGAAAGATGCTTCGCAGGACATGAGTGTCGCATCTTCTGAATGAACGAAAGAAGTCAATGTCGGCCTTAGCTGCACCACCGTACAGCACTGGCAGCGTCCTCGGGCAGGCATCCCATTAGCCGCGCACGACGCAACAGTCGCTCCATTCTGCACCTCTTTACTAAGCTCAGAAGTTCAGAAATGCTTTCTATAACAGTTATTGTTGTCACTTAAGTTTGTGATCCCCAGGTCTATCGTTCTGAAAGCCTATGTCATCTTTAATTTTTCAATGCTACCTAGCTAGATAGGTCCCTTTTCGCGGGACTTTGTCCCTTTGGTGGGTCTGTTGTTCCCAATCCTTTGCTATGAATCCTTTGCTATGATTGCTATTTGTTTGAAAAATCTGCTGGCTCACATAACTTAATTTCCTAGCAAATTTTCTCATTGCACCATTGTGTAAGCCATGTATGTTATTTTTATTATACTATGTGATCATAATTGCTTGTAGGCTACGTTGTACGTTGATGATGGGATAAAAAAAAACTTGACTTGAAAATTATAAATGCTGAGAGTAAAATATCGTCTAGAAAAATCGACCATAGGCGCTCAGTTTATTCAGCAAGACAATAAAAAAAATTGCTGTTAAATTGACCCAGTTCATTGTCCTCGGAAATAATTGTCTCGAATAATTCTCGATTGTTGTAATGCCCATGGAAAAACCAACCCAGCGCAATCGAACTCATTTTTCAAGTGTCGTGTAAAAAAACCGAGGTACATGTAGCACACCCGAAGCACGGGCTTCCGCACAACACTTAGGGGCAAGAGAGACACTTGCACCCACTGGGCCGGTGAGGCTGCTGTTGAGTGGCTCTGCGTGAACTGCAAAAGCTAAATAAATACTGGAAAATTGGCATCTATATATAGATCTATATATATCTATGAGCTTAAACTTTTTGGTTTTAAGAAATCTCTTCACATTAAAGAACTAATCAAGCCAAAAAATGCAATACGCAAAAGTGAGAAATTTACATTTAGGCACCTCGATGACAAATACCCATGCTCTTACTTCCCTGCTTTGCATTTCTCAAGCACGTGTTATATAGGATTGACTAACCATGACCACAGTGTTTGCCCCCCTGCAAAAATATCTGCCGGCGCCCATGAACCGAAGGCATGTCTAGCACCTATCAGACACTACACGAGTCCAGCATTGGACATGGTTGAGTAGATCGAGAAGCAGCCACACACGCGCCACGTGTCACAAGAACTGACACGTTCATTCACTGTCACATGTTTAACGACACTGCCATTATTTTCAAAGATGATTAATGTCGCCACGCCATTTAGGTCCCCGTGAACGGACCATACTAGCCCGAGATCTTGAATCTCTGAAATAGATGCCACCTTCGGGAAGCGAACCGCGGCCCGCTCGCTCTCTTTCACTGTCATTTTATTAGAGATATAGCCTACGAATTCGATCACAAATCAGACATTGGAGTGCGTGGGTTTCAAACGGCTAAATATGACCAGAGGATGTCTACTGCTCGTAAATGAGTTAATCTGCCTTAATCAGATTTAAACGATGTTTACGCAAACTGGGTCGCCTATCTGCAGCAGTATCAGCAGCAGCAGCAGCAACTGAATATTGCCTTTGCTCGGAAATATAGAAGAGCGATAACGACCGGAAGTAACGGAGGAAGATCGTCGAAAAGATGAAGGAACGACAAAGAGGAAGAAGAAAAGGAAGAGATAAGGATGATGGGTATACGTGCGGATGCGGAAGCAGAAAAACGAGGAGGATGAGGAGGAGGAGGAGGAGATATAAGAGACGATAAAGACGGTGCGAAGAAAGACGAGAAACTAGATAGAGTGTGTGTGAGAGATAGAGTGAGAGAGAGTGAGAGAGAGAGAGAAAGAGAGAGAGAGACAGACAGACAGACAGACAGACAGAGACAGAGACAGAGAAAGAGAAAGACAGAGACAGAGACAGAGACAGACAGAGACAGAGATAGGAAGATGATGAGTGGGAGGGGAGAGAGGAGTCAAGCAGCAGTACTGTAGTAGTAGCGTAGATAGTGGTTGAATTTCAAAGAGGCAGACGGCATAATGCCCACGCTAAGTCATCTCCTATAAGAATGGTGGTCGCAGACAATAGGTGGACAGACGGAGAGATATAGGAAAGCCGTTTGGTTCCACTTCGCCGCGAGAACAGTCGACTCCATCAAAGACCTGGAACAACGACAGGGAACAGACAGGAACGGCCAAAAATTGCTTTAAAGTCAGAGAACGAAATCTTTTTCAGTAAGTCACCGTTGAAGTATTTTACGTGATGTCTGTTTGTCTGTTTGAGTCTCAACACTGTTTTGGAGACTGACAAAAAAGCCTGCAGCATGAACCTCTTCAAATTTGACCGTCGAGATTTCGAGAGACTGGCGCAATATGAATGTTTCGATGAATGCATCTCTATTCTTGCCTGTTCAAAAGCAACAGCAGCATCGTTTCAGTGCTTTTGAGAAGTTCTCATTAAGGCGCTCTCTAAAAGTTCAGATACATACACATAAGCATACATACCTGCATAACTACTTACTTACAAACAAACTAGTAAACTAACATACTTACATACATACCATGTCATACATATACTTGCATGCATACATATATACATACATACAACTACATACATACATAGTAATACATACATACATACATACACACATAAATACATACATACATACATACATACATTCATACACACATGCATACATACATACATACATACATACATACATACATACATACATACATACATACATACATACATACATACATACATACATACATACATACATACATACATACATACATACATACATACATACATACATACATACATACATACATAATTATAGATACAAGTCATACGTGCATACTTGCATGCCTACATACATCTGTTTCTAATTGCCATCTATTGACAGCGATGGGTACATGTATAGAATCTCAATTTTCCTCTGTCATCTGTCAAATCCAGTCTGTCCTTCTCAATCTCAGCAAGTCTTCTTATTCTTATTACTATGTCCTGACTTACATTGTCTACTCATCGCAGTTACTGTGTTCTGTTTACTCACGTGTTAACTTCTAAAGATGCATGTCGTGCTACTGACACACCTGCAGCTGCTGTGTAACGACAGTTTACTTAGATGTCTATACACGCGTGCTTTTCAGTGTGTCCAACTCAACACAAGTGTCTCTCTGTATGACACACTGTAGACTACTTACACAATGCAAGTATGCACGTATGAATTGTATCTATAATTATGTATGTATGTATGTATGTATGTATGTATGTATGTATGTATGTATGTATGTATGTATGTATGTATGTATGTATGTATGTATGTATGTATGCATGTATGCATGTATGCATGTATGTATGTATGTATTTATGTATGTATGTATGTATGTATGTATGTATGTATGTATGTATGTATGTATGTATGTATGTATGTATGTATGTATGTATGTATGTATGTATGTATGTATGTATGTATGTATGTATGTATGTATGTATGTATGTATGTATGTATGTATGTAAGCCTCTCTGTATGACACATTGCTAACTGCATCTTTGTCTGCGTGTATCTGTGACCACCTCCCTCTTTGCATATCTGTTCTCCGTGTCCGATTCCAGGACTGCCTCTGGTAAGACTGTGGGATTAAGTCAGCTTCGAGGACGCAGTTCTTTTCCAGTGGATACCAATCCAGAGTCCGACTAGCTAATTTATCTCGGTGGAAATCTTAAATCTGGTGGATTTGGGTTAGTCAGTCCGTCCGGTGCAAAACGTTTCTTTTCCTTATTAGATCACCACATACCCTTCCCATCACCATCACCATCACCATCACCATCTACTCACGGCCTCCTTTCATTTCTCCTATCATACACCTTTCCATTTCACCATAGATGTAAAAAACGCTAAAAATAAAATAAAAAACGGAAAAAACGTTATATCAAAATAACTCTTACAAATTTCATATCTTGTAGGGATCTGCTTCATGTATTTCTCAAATGACGACTTAAACAATTACGTAATGAAACTATATATTGGCTAATAGTTAGCTGAATCCGTGAGACTACGGTGAAAACGTATGGAATATCAGACAAAAATTAAATTAGGGAAAATAGTAATGGACAGTAAATAAATAAATAAAGTTACATAAAAAATAAAAAACGATAAAAAATTATGCGAAAAATTAGGGCTGTTGACTTAATCGCGTTAACGCGTGCGATTAACGCGTTAAGAAATTTAGCGATTAAAAATTTTAACGCGTTAATCGTACGCGTTAATTAGATCTGATTAAAATGGAATCAGAGTTTGAAAAACTCGTTTTAAACGGAAGGCTCATACTAAAAGCTAGCGATGCATTCTTTGGCAAATATTCCAAAAAAGAATTTGAGTATTATCGTAGCAATTCTTTGCTCAATTATCGTCTGCATGCGAATCAAAACATGCGTTTATCGCTAACGAGGAACCGTCGACATCGGTCGCATCGCATCGTCCACTAAGGTTGTTTCCTCACCCCATCAAACTACGCTGGTTGAACTCCAGAAGATGGCAAGACCAATGGATCCAGGATTCAAATGATAAATGTTTACAGAAGGACAACGGAGACGAGGTTTGGCAAGAACCGCAACCTCTTGTGAAAAATTGTGACTAAAGAATGAGGTTCAATATGGTAGACCTACCAGGCCTATTGTTAATTAATAAGAGCATCTCTTGAACTGACCAATGTAGGGCCTACATAAATTGGTCTGCCTATACAATTGGCTGAATAAATAATTAATTTTGATAGTCAGAAAACGGTTGTCTCATTTCACATTTAGGCCTATGGCCATTTTAGTTGAAGGTGGCTCAAATGAAAAAAATTAACGGATGTTGAGCAGTTGAGTGATTTTCACAGTGTTTCAATTCTGTCTGTCATACAAAACTGTTCAATAAACTAAAGCAGAAACTCAATAGGCCTAAGCCAAAGGTGATTAAATATGTTTGCAATAGAAAGAATGCATTCAGTCATTAAAATTGTATGCTTGAGGTGTCCTTAGAAAACAGTAAGATTAGTATATTTTAAGGAAATGTATTGCGATTAATTTGCAGTTAATTGCGATTCAAAAAATTAATCGCGCGATTAATTTTGATTAAAATTTTTAATCGAACAACAGCCCTACGAAAAATATAAAACAAAAAAAGAAAAGAATAAAAACGGGAAAAAAGTTTTTTACAACTATTCATTTCACTCATCATACAAACACCATTCTCCCAATCTTCTTTCACCATATTTCCACTTTACTCCATTCGTTCCCTCATCTTCCTCCATCCTATATTCATCCAGCCCTTTTCCAGCCGTTCCACATTTTGTCGTCCTCCTCCTTATCGCCATCCATTTCTCCGTCTCCTTCTCCTTTGCGGGACATCGCGTTGCGTCGGATTTTCATTTCCGCCATCATTATTATTATTGTTATTTCTCTCAATCTCAGCAGCTGCTTGGGTTAAAAGCGTGAAGCTGATAAGATTATGACGACTTCAGTTTTTAAATATTTATGGAAACAATTCTCAGCAGTTCCTGCTTCAGCTGCTTCTGCTGCTGCTTCTTCTTCTGCTGCTGCTGCTGCTGCTTCTGCTGTTTCTGCTGCTTCTGCTGTTTCAGCCGCTTCAGCTGCTTCAGCTGCTTCAGCCGCTTCAGCTGCTTCAGCCGCTTCAGCTGCTTCAGCCGCTTCAGCTGCTTCTGCTGCTTCTGCTGCTTCTGCTGTTTAGTCCAAAAACTATACTTTCGCCGTGCTGTAGAGTCCAGACCGGAGCGCTTGTGACTAGTCGCCGTGAAGAGGCGCTGTAAAAATGAATGAATGAATGCATAAGAGAAAATATGCGCAGAAACGCGCATGAATAGACCCATATAACTTAGTCAGGAAAATTGTTTAGCCTATGCAAAAGTATGCCTATACCATGATGTACATAGAGAAACAGACAGATAGAGAAGCATAATTGGGCTCATAATAGGCTATATTCTGGGCTATTCTTGGCGATGATTTCTATCATCGATGACAAAGTTACGACCACGCATTTCCGGGGGAAGTGGAATCGTTGTTGTCCAGGAACATTTCTTATTATATTTATTTCCACTCGAATTATTGCTTGATTTGATCGGCAACGAGATGTCTCGCTTCATTAGCGAATTTCTCATGAGACCTTCAAAGCCAAACCCAGAGATATAATAGTTAGAGCGGTCAGACTGTGCAGTTCTTCGCATACACGAAGAAACGCAGATGAGAAAGAGATGGACGAGTTTTTTTGTCAAAGTTGTCAAAACCTTTGGGACGTGAGGCGGTTCTCTGGCGTCATCGTGGAAACTCATTACAATTGTGCCATCTGAATCAAGGACAATCCTTGCAGATATAGTTCTATCATGTGCATGATTATTAAGAGTATTGGTAGAATTCTTAAAATTCTGACACCGTCGAAATATAACCGGTTTTCCATGATCTCAGTAATAATCTGCACTTATTCTGTTCCAAAACAGTTTTCA
The DNA here is from genome assembly GCA_949752735.1 of Lumbricus terrestris. NCBI lineage: Eukaryota > Metazoa > Annelida > Clitellata > Crassiclitellata > Lumbricidae > Lumbricus > Lumbricus terrestris. Next base: position 20,685,164 of record OX457051.1, on the reverse strand, counting down.
ATTACGTTTTTCGCATGGCAGCGACGATGATTGATTGCCATCTTTTAAGCTTCGAGTGTCATTCGTTTATTGTCTTTGCTTGAGTGAAAAGAGATTCTTGTTTTTATTACAATGGCTGCTAAACAGTTAAATCCGACTTATGATCGTACGGTACGAGCTTGTGATCGTACGGTACGTTCAATCGTTCATAATATGAATTTTACTTAGGCAGCGGTATGTCAGTTTGAACTGACAAACGAAGATTATTAGAGTCTATTCCAGAACCGGGAATCAGTTAGGCGTAGTAGCGGTGCCAGGGGGGCTAGGGGGCTAAGCTCCCTAAAACGTGACAAGCCCACCCCCCTACAAAACTGAAATATATGCATGAGATTTCGATCAAATGACTTTTTTAAAAGGTTGTCAAAACTTTTGGCGAATGAAAATGGAAAATTTTCTCCGAGAGGATTCAGCCCCCCAAAACTGAAGTCCTGGCGCCGCCGCTGGTTAGGCGACTGACGACAATATCTAATGATTCTAATCCCTATGCACGTGTGTAGACTAGGCTACAATATGCTATTATGCTTGTGGGCTGTCATTTATATGAATGCCAAACACGTAAATCGCATGTAATACAATGTAGGCTAAGCTGCAATACGCATACTTACTATTGTGTATGCGTTGTTATTTTATAATTTGAAGTAATTGGAACCTGGCGAGCGAGTGTCCATTTTACTTGAAACCTTATCAAATGTTTTGTCGTCTGTTTCTTGACTGCAGCTGACGAGAGGCAAGGTGTCAATGGCATCCTTGTCTTTCTTCTTCGGAATTGTTGGTCTTCTGACGGCGCCCAGTCACTCCACGAAGCCATTCCATGCAATGGGTCAACAGCAAGTGACTGAAGACAATCCGGATCCAAGGGAGGATCTCCAGCGGGCCATGGAATACATCGCTGCAGCCAGAGTTCCAGATGGCTCACATTCCACTGAAAGTCTATTCCTCGACTCCCAACCGAAAGACGGCGGTAAGGAAGCGTCCTTTCCAGGTCCGACTGACGATGCCATGGAGGATCCTGGATATGGTGGATCTCAGGTGGACTTGACTGGGGTGAAACGACGTTGGGGAGACGCGAGTCTACAGTTGTGGGGAAAGAGGAATTTTGATGGAATGAGAGGAGTAGGCGGATCGCGAAATGCTTCTCTTCCAGACACCCAAGAGGAAGGACTGGTGGATGATCAGGATCTGGATGAGGAACAGGATGAGTCACCCTTACCACGTGACTCCAATGGAAACATTCCTCTTGGTGGTACTCCTCAAGGACTAGATTCCAATGGGGACGAGGCTACTAAAAGAAAATGGGGAGACAACAGCATGTCTGTGTGGGGAAAGAGGAAGGCTTACGGAAAGCGAAAGTGGGGTGATAACGCGGTGACTAGCTGGGGGAAAAGGGACGATGAATCTGTTGAACAGTGGGAAAAGCGAAAATGGGGAGATAACAGCATGACTGTTTGGGGAAAGCGAAACAGTCAAGATAAGAGAAAATGGGGAGATAATAGCCTAACTGCCTGGGGCAAACGACAAAGTGAAGATAAACGAAAATGGGGTGATAATAGCATGTCAATTTGGGGGAAAAGACAAGCTGCCGATAAGAGGAAATGGGGTGATAATAGCTTGAGTGCTTGGGGCAAACGACAAAGTGATGACAAGCGAAAATGGGGCGATAACAGTATGTCCATTTGGGGCAAGCGCCTGAGTGACGACAAACGAAAATGGGGAGACAACAGCATGTCCATCTGGGGCAAAAGAGAAGCTGACGAGAAGAGAAAATGGGGAGACAACAGCATGACTGTGTGGGGGAAAAGACAAGCCGATGATAAGAGGAAATGGGGCGATAACAGCATGTCTATATGGGGGAAACGAGAGAGCGAAGATCAAGATCAGTTGGTTAAGCGAAAGTGGGGAGATAACAGCATGACCGTGTGGGGCAAGAAGCGAGCCAACGCTGCAGCTGGTCGGACAACGGACGACCTGCAAGGAGCATCACTCCAAACGTGGCTTCGTAGACACTCTGATATGATGCTACCCTTTCGATCTGGCCACGAAGAAAGTCATCCTGGCACCGACCGCATCCCCCTAAGCGGTAACATCCTCTTCGTGAAAGAACCGACTGCGGTGGACACCCTTCAGACGACCGTAAAAGACGCATCTCTCTCACCACCATCCACTGTGGACAGTCTCACTTCTCACGAGGATCAGACCGATCAACAAAGACCTCCGACGACCGGTAAAGACTCAGAATCCACGTCACCCAACCGGAGGTCCATCGCAAAACGCAGCGTTTTCGGAGCTCCCGACGTGCTCAGCGGCACATCCTGGCCGAAGCGGAATCGAGAACGTGGTTGGCGTTTTTGGGGCGCCTACGTCAACCCCTATGGGGGACCGAAGAGAAATTGGGAGACGAATACGATGAAGGTGTGGGGCAAAAAACGCGACGACGACGACGACGATGTGAAAGAGGCGGATGGATACACCGACTGGGCGACCACTTCCGCCGCAAGGGACGACGGGATATGGAAGAGGATATGGACGAGCGACCATTCACTCAGAGTCTGGGGCCGATAACTGTGGTGATTACAGAGAATCAGAAATAGCTCCAATTACGGATAATTAATTAATTAATTAATTAGACAGACGATCAAAGTGTGCTATTATAGACGAAGAACAAGCTTAGGTTTCGATGCGTTCAAATCGGCCAGACATGCTGCAGCGCGAACTCTGACATATCATTACTATGGATAACACTGTTCAATTATTATGGATAACATTGTTCCATTATTATATGGATAACATTGTTCCATTCTAATTGTTCTTCTTCATTGTTGTCGTCGTCTGTTTGCCTTCAGAATACAAACGATTGAATAACAAAAGAAATGTTCATTTTTTTACATTTCTAACTTAATGAAATCTCTTTGACATAATTATAGCGCTAATCGCAAATCCGTTGGTGTGTTTACAATCAATGAACAATTAACCAAGAATTTTTCTATAGGTTTAGTTTGGGTCCAATGAACGAGGTCTATACGACCCGGACAGAACTGAATTTCTCTGAGAGATTCACACTGACGCATGTCAAATATCTTTCTGTAGCCTAGGCTATAAGTTTTACATTATTCCAGCGCACATTGCACTTACGCAACTGGGAAGATGTTAGATTAACAGCAATGCATGATGCATCGGCAACCCTCTTGGGAAATTAACACTCATTTGCGACAACGTCTGTTGGTCTTTAACTAATTTTCCCACAAAAGAAAAGGATACTTGGTGGAAGTTGGTGATAGGCCTACACAAAATGGAACTGCGACATTTAAACCTACATCTAGAAACTCCGATGAAGACTTCCCATGCTCTTAGTTTCCTGCGTTTTCAAGCGTGTGCTAAAACATTCCACCGTGACCCTCGTGTTTTGAACCTTCCAGCAGAAACATCTGCGATCTCCCATGTTGATAGCTTCTACGCTAGCCAGGGGCGCTCCCAATCCAATCCGAAACCTAAAGGAACGGTTTCTTAGGACGAATAAAAGACCGAAGAATTTTCATTGGTAGCAGACGCAGATCTATTTCCAACGGAACGCCGTTCCCAATAGTCGAATACGAGATGGGAAAAAAACCATGTAGTTTCGTTTACATTATAACTTTGGCTAACTGTAGTCTAGCTTTGATTTTTTAAGTAGCCTCCTATGGCATTATATAGGCTACTTAAACAAGATGCACGCATACAAGAGGTCACAAACACGCATACGAGAAGACAGCCATAAACCAATTTAAAACAAGTATTGCCATATTCTGCACGGAACCACCACCTGCGCATGCGCGCCCTCCTCGATCAGCAAGGCAGCGTATCGCAACGAACTTTGGCTTCGTCTAATCGCCTTCTATAATAACATCGATTACTCTTAACAAGCGCTACACTATATATTATATATATTTAACAAGTGCTTGCTAACGACTGCTCTCTCGCTCTCTCTCTCTCTCTCTCTCTCTCTCTCTCTCTCTCTCTCTCTCTCTCTCTCTCTCTCTCTCTCTCTATATATATATATATATATATATATATATATGTATGTATATGTATATGTATATGTATATGTATATGTATATATATAGTGCATACATACATACCATATATATAATGCATACATACATACCATATATATATATATGTAATATTATGTATATATATAGCGTAAACCGATGGATTAATGGTACACAATGAGAATGAAGATCGACCAGTTTGTCCAGAGTTTAAAGAGGATTAGCGCGTACCTTCAGGTCGCGTGACATCAACGCCAACCTTGGTGGACTATAATATACAGTGGCGTAGCCAGGAATTTATGATGGGGCGGGGGGTTATGACCTGGCCGGATGCCTTTCCGGACACCAGCCCAACAGTATTACAGCAAAAATTAAAGAAGACTAAAGTAACAAAGGGAATAATGCAAGAAAAACAATTGTTACTACAAACAATAATTATTATTGTTTTTATTTTTTCTTATTTAAGTCGCTAAATAACCTTCTAAAAAACATTTTCCTAAACCAAGGGGGTTTAACCCCTAAGCACCATTTTCTACTCCAATGTATCTATATATATTCGTTCAATGAAAAAACCAGGTGACACACCGCACGTGGGTACATAAAAAGAAAAAAAGAGCAACGAAAGTGGAATCTTTAGTAAGTGTCATTCAGTTAGATAGAATTAAAAAGATGAGGGGATGACTTTTCTTCACGTCGGTATAATATACATGGAATAAAATTGCGGTCGTCATTTCCTGGCAGCGATAAATCGCGTGGTCGTTGCCGAATAAAACAAAGACTACTACACGGTATACGCCATTGTCATTTAAAACAAAGACTACTCCACGGTACACACCACTGTCTTTTAAAACAAAGACTACTCCACGGTACACACCATTGTCTTTTAACACAAAGACTACTCCACGGTATCCATACTATCCACTATCCACCATTGTTTTTTAAACAAAGACTACTTCACGGTAGGCCTATACACCAATTATTGTCTTTTAAAACAAAGGCTACTCCACGGTTGCACACCATTGTCTTTTAAAAACAAAGACTACTTCACGGTATACACCATTGTCTTTTAAAACAAAGACTACTCCACTGTATACACCATTGTCTTTTAAAATTGCCTTTTAAAACAAAGGCTACTCCACGGTTGCACACCATTGTCTTTTAAAAACAAAGACTACTTCACGGTATACACCATTGTCTTTTAAAACAAAGACTACTCCACTGTATACACCATTGTCTTTTAAAATTGCCTTTTAAAACAAAGACTACTACACGGTATACGCCATTGTCATTTAAAACAAAGACTACTCCACGGTACACACCATTGTCTTTTGAAACAAAGACTACTCCACGGTACACACCATTGTCTTTTAAAACATAGACTACTCCACGGTATAGACCTACACCATTGCCTTTTAGTACACGATCGGGCAATTAGGAACAGACAATGCGTGCTATATAGGCAATCGATCGGAAGGTACCCGGGAGAAGGAATTCTCATATCGACGGACGAATGAGTGATGGCCAACTTTAATTGAATCATTTCACGGAGGAGGATGGGGATTGGCAATGACCGGGAATTGAAGATGACCTGCGATCGGTGGCACGCGTCTGTATAGTCTATACATGCTCAAGCGCAATACCTCGTAGCAAGGCCGTAGCTAAGGGGGTGTTTTGGGTGTTTGAACACCCCTCGAAATGGAAAATGTGAAAAATAATATAATGTATTTACGAACATATGACGTAAAAACCATGAAATAAAACCATGAAAACACCCCCCGAAATGGAAAAATGTAGTTTTTGGGAAGGGAAATTGGTGAAACACCCCCCGAAATAAATTCTGGCTACGGCCTTGCCTCGTAGCCTATGGCAACAGAATAAAACATAGGTTATAGCCTAGTACGTTAGCACCGCAGATGTCTAACTACCGGTACCCTTAAAGTTTGTCTTAAACTTAAAGTATATGCGAGGCAATGAAAATAAACACAAGATCTAATGCAATCGCCCAGAGTGGCGGTTTGTACTCCATCCATATGAATATAATAGGGGGCGTGTCGGTAGACGCCGCATGTCGTGTGGGTATGTGGCTCATTGGCTCACTCCCTTTACTAGCGCCTGATCAATCCTCTGAAGTCGGGAACTACTCATTCAAAGTATAGTTATTTGCCTTGCACGATTGTTGGATTTTCACGCTCTGTATACCATGAGCCCACATGATCATGCAGTAGTTATATTCTATAGGTATACGTATAATGCACCATCAAGAACGCTGGCAACATTAGTTGCGGATTGAATCTATATACAATGTCATGCATACATACATATCTAGTTTTGAGGGTCAAGTGCCACTACACATACATACCATACAGACATCTTAGGCCTCATGTATGCCTAAAGGACCGAGTAAATCTAGGTCATCGCGCCCGACTTCTTGATGATCATCCAATCTCCTCTGGCATCTCCGAACCAGCCACTTAGTCTTCTCAAAGTCTTGTCAGCAGAAACGAGACTTGCAGATGTTCCTAACATAATCCCGTTGGCGTGGGACAAATTGGCACTATACACGACGGTACGTTAGACAAGAGATTCCTAACAGGTGGGTCGTGACACAATAATTTTTATATACTAGCCATTGCGTCGACAATCGACCGGCAGTGTCGCGTAAACATTTTGTGCCGTTGGTGTATTGTGAGATTTGTTCAGCACACCCCGTCATTCTTGCATTGCAGTGACCTACTTCCTTCAGCCATTTCTGGAAAAAGTTATCTTCACGAATCGGAAATGGAAATTTTCGGAATCTGCAACAATGCTGATGTAAAATGATCGTCGGTGACCGATTGCGCATTGCAAATTTTTAAAAAAACTATTTGTACTCTATAAGTTGACGTAGAGTCGCAAAGGCGAGCTAGAATCGTAGAATCGCATTAGCAGAAATTTGAATTTTAGAATCATTAGAAAATAAAAGCATTTAATGTCAACGTCTTCATTTTAGCAACAAAAAATCAATCAAGTGAAATTTAAATGAACTTGTTTAATTTTAGCAGTGTTTCAATGTTAACATGATTCAGACGATTCCACGATGCCTTGCATATTTTTTGTCGCGAGTTTAGTTAAGTGGAGTAGGCTACAAAAAGGGTCAACACTTTGCCGACCAAAGTGTAGTAAACGGTATGGAAATCCTATACCCTCGGTCCTGAGTCCGTAAAGGGTCAAGAACCTCTGCGGCAGACTGTAGGCTATAGACAGTGGTGGTTTAAATGTATGCACATGCATGTGCATTGCACATGCATGTACGTGTAGTTATGTATATGCGCAATTGCGCATGTTATGTTTGCATGCAGATATCATGTAATGCATGAATGTATGCCTAGGCTACGTATGTAGGTTATGTATAATGTGGGCTATCTATATAATGTGTCCTCGAATGGTTCATAAGTCGTTAAGAAGATATGTGCTCAAGATTTGATAAATGTAGACCCACATACATAATATATAGGCGATACCTTCTTGAGAACATGATTAATTTTAGATCGTACGGGCCATGATACCAATCGCCCCAAATATTTACCTTTGGCTCTGGTGTCATGTACCAAGTACTAGCACTTTCTTCCGCGCGTACATACTACATAGCATATAACCTACACTCTCACCATGCATCTACAGGCAACTCACTTGAGGCTATTATTGCATTGATACATGGCTAGAACCACTGACACCGAAAACTGATCAGGTACTAATCGTCCATCCATCATTCTCAACTTCTGTCTTCTTGTTGTTGGTACCGTTCGTGGACAACGCTTCTATTCGTGTCCAGTAGGCGTAATTACTATTAAGGTATGGTGCGTAAAACGCAGCCAATTGGAACAATCATGTTCCCAAGTTCCAGTGTGACTGGCGCGTGAAAACCTAACAGAAAATAATGTCTGTTAATAGTCGACTTGGAATCCAATGGCTGTTGAAGGCGGATCACTAACGTGTGTCTTACAAGACGCTCTTTATACGGTGAATAATTTGTCCATCAGGAATCCACTTTGGTCTTTCATTCTATGGTCGCCCTTGCAATAGGATGCCGCGCTTTCGTTGTAATCGGCGCAGCGCCTTTTCTTCATCTGACCTCGTCTGATTGTTACAAGTAATTGCGTCTTGTGTCTAGATTGACTAGACATTGCAAGACCGAATTGACTCATGTTAGGTTAAGCCTGCACAAGTTTATGTCAAGTAAAGTTAAATTCGATTAAGTTCGTCCATGCGAGATTTAATTAGAATAAAATAATCAGGCCTTTGACATACTGGATAAGGCAAAAATCAAATTAGATTTGAATTGATAGGGCCTATGTCTTGAGGAAATAATGCCTAAGAAAATTATCCGTAAAGTTTTGTGAAATCACAATAATTAGGCTACCGTGGATTAATGCAGTAAACAACGACCAACACAAATTCTTAAGCGCTGCAATAGTTCGTATTGAAATGAGTAATGATGAAATCAATGATAAAGATATAAAGATTGCTTTTAATGATAACTAACGGCATCAGACAAGAGACAGGCGTAAAGGCAAACCGCAAAATAGATGGGCGTAGGATAGGCATATTACATGTATATATAACAGACGACTAGTATAGGCCTATTTGGGGTTCTGTTGAAACTATTGTCTTGGAACAATAATTATGCCTCAATTTATAAATAATTGCTAAACTAAATGAAATGATAACAGAAGCTTGAGTAACTGAAGGTAATGCCAATGTGTCCCTTCCCGGATGCGGGGACAGTCATAGGCGCAACTGCCCTATGGGACCCACGGGACGCGTCCCCCCAACTTTTGAGTGGTCCCCTAACTTTATTATTATGGTCCCCCAACTTTTAGGACGTGATTCATAATGGTCCCCCCAAATTTTAGGACGTGATTGCACCTATGGGGACAGTCTTCAGACAGACAGAGACACAATTGCCACATCTCCAGCTATATGCGTGACGTTCTCCACTGGCTCTCACTCATGCAGCGAATTGAGTATAGAATATCTACTCTAGTCTAGCGTTGCATGCTAGGCCTTGCTTTTGCCTACCTTTGTGTGCTATGTAGCCCTACTCTTAGTTCTCAACATTTCGCACCCTTCGTTCGACTGAACAAAGTCTGCTCTCAGTCCCTTTTGCTCGAACTTCCACTATGCAGAACCGTGCTTTCTCGGTGGTATAGGACCATCAACCTGGAATTGTCCTCCTCTGACCCTCCGCTGTCTTTGTAAAAATCCTTCCCAGCTTTCCTCTCTCTCATCCTAAGACAGTTTTATTTGGCCGACCTGAGGTTGGAAGCACCTCTGAGTAGCCCCCTTGAAAAGGCACTTTACAAATGCATCTAATGAATGACTGAATGAATGAATGAATGAACGAACGAATGAATGAATGAATGAATGAATCGCAAAGACAGCAACGGAAATAGAGGTTGCAAGACGCAACCTGAGCGTGAAAAGATTCTTCTTCTTCTGCTGCCGTCTCATGTTGCGCAACTCAACATTGTTTGTAGAGGCGCCCTTGTAACGGCATGTGCTGTGTTACGGCCAAGGCCGTAGCTAGGGGGGTGTTTTGGGTGTTTGAACACCCCCCGAAATGGAAAATGTGAAAAATAATATAATGCATTTACGAGCATGTCAACACCCAATTGACCTTCAAAGTTTTCTCCCGTTTTTTCCCTTGTGTTCAGTAGCGTAGCCTACACCTAGCCTAGTCACTGTATTTCGTTATCTAAAGCTAGGGTATAAATCTCTAAAGTTCTTAACTTGTTCAATTACAACAAAGCTCTGTTTCTTGTATTTTCTTCTTCTTCGTTCATAACACACGCAGATAACACAACAATAGATCAACGACGACAAACGCTTGAATTCTACGACAGCAACGCAACTATTATTATCTAAACTCCACTGTTCTCTAAAACGTCTTCTACTCTCTCTCTACTATCAACGCCTTCTTCTACTACTTCTTACACTGTCTGGGCGTACACTCTTCCCCTGGCCGCTCTGTCCTTCTCTCTGCCTCTCTTCGTGTATCTGTCCGTCTGTCTGTCTGTCTCTCTCGCTCTCTCGCGCGCTTCGGCGACGGTCGGCCGAGCCGCGCTAACTTTCCCGCCAGTCTGGCACCTGCAGGCCTAACTGTCTAGACGCTGACCTTGAGCTGGTCTAGTCGTACGCCTAAACATCAACTGACTAAATAGACTATACAAAATTAGCTCACATTACCTCCTTCCTTTCTTTTAAAGAGAGCTAATTATCTATAAAAATTAGCGAACGTACCTTAACTAAATAATGCAAATAGTCCATAACATAATACATCATAAAATATCTTATACTACAATCTAGACAGACAATCAGCTACTACATTCAATTTACCTTTCTTATAGTTCAATAGAATGTCAAAATTTTGCAATGATAAAGACCATCTGACTAATTTAGCAGATTTCGACATTGATTCAGTCAAATAAACTAAAGGGTTATGGTCCGTAAACACATTGATTTTAGAACCAATAAGAATTTCTTTCAACTTGTTTAAAGCCCATATGATCGCATAGGCTTCCTTCTCAATCGTCGCCCACCTCCTCTGAGTATCTGTCAGCTTCTGACTGATAAATGAAACGGGACGTTCTATCCCTTCCTCGTCCACCTGAGACAGGACCGCTCCCACAGCAAAATCACTGCTATCACAGTACAAATTAAATGGTTTCCCAACCTCAAACATATATAGAATCACATTTGACAAGACAATCTGCTTAAGGGAATCAAAGGCTTTCTGATGTACATCAGTCCAACAATGTTATCAGGTACTTTCTTGCTAGTCAAGTCTGTTAATGGTTTAGCAATTTCAGCAAAATTACAAATAAACTGTCTGTAAAATCCAAAAAATCCTAAGACTTGCTTCACTTCCTTTCTGGTTTCAGGTTTCTTCAAATTAATTAAACTGTCAATCCTGTCTGGATTCATCATCTTCTTCCCTGATCCTATGAGGTGACCGATGAACTTCACCTCACTCTTACCAAACACACATTTCTTCAAGTTCAATGTTACATTATGCAGTCTTATTTGTTTCAAAAATAATTCCAAATGTTTCAAATGAATGTCCCAATCATTAGAATGCACTGCAATGTCATCAACATAAGGTTCAGTAAAATCATGAATCGGTTGCAAAATCATATTTATCGCTTTTACAAAAGTCCGTCCTGAGTTAATCATTCCAAAAGGGACACGCGTAAATTCATACAGTCCATTATGTGTAACGAACGCAGTCTTCCATTGGTCACTCTTTTTCACAGGACAAGTCCAATACGCACTGCGACAGTCCAGAACAGAAATGAACTTGGATTTTCCAACTTTGCTCAAGACATCGTTGACGATTGGCATAGGATATCGACAATTTTCAGTAAAAGAGTTAATGTACCTGTAGTCACAAGCCAATCTCAAGGATCCATTCTTCTTTTTGACGATGACAAGTGGACTTGCCATTCTGCTTGACGATGGTTGAATAATGTTTTCTTTCAGCATCTCTTGTATTTGTTTTTCCACTTCTGCTCGGTATATTAATGGTATTCGATATGCCATGAATTCTTTTTCGCGAAAGTCTGGTCTCAGCACCACTTCGTGTTCTACCAATGTACATAATCCAGGTTTGTCTGAGAATCTGTCTGCATATCGATTCAGTACATCAAGTAATTGTTTCTGTTGTTCGCTGGTCAGATGTCCAATTTGTTCGTAATCCAATTGAAGTGACTTCTGTTTTGTCTCTGAATAGTCTTCCTTCAGTGGTATTTCTACCACTGATCCAAATTCTTCATCCTCTTCCACAATCAGACCACAAGACAATGTTCTCGTAATGAACTTCCTCATCTTGTTAGCATGAATAATCCGTCGACCGTTTTCGTTCATGTCCACCAGATACGAATATTTGGATCTTCTTTGCAGGACCTTGCATGGACCATGCCATCGTGAGATCAATTTATTGGTTGACGTAGGATACAGCACGATGACGTTCTCTCCTGGCTCGAATTCTTTATCTTTTGCTCTTTTGTTGTATTGACTGGCGTACTGTTTTTGCTTTTCTCCAGCACAACTCTCGGCGAATGTCAAGGCCTTTTCCATGTCGGCTCTTAAATTTTTCAGGTATTTTGCCGGTTGCACTCCAATGTTCGGTGGTAGATTTATTTCTTTGGTCCAGCTTTCTTTAAGGATGGTGAGTGGCCCTCTCGGCAACTTTCCATAGACCAGCAAATACGGTGCCACTCCTGTAGTTGCGTTAGGCACTTCTCTCAATGCCCATACTGTAAATGGAATAATTTTATGCCACTGTCTCGGATTTTCCACAACGACATGATGAATCATTTTCTTGAACGTTTGATTCCATCTCTCCACCAATCCTGCCGCTTCTGGATGTCCTGGCGAATCGAATCGAGGACAACATCCCATCAGTTTCAGAAATTCTCTTGTTAGACTGGCTGTAAAATTCGTCCCTCTGTCGCTCGTGATCACTGACGGAACTCCCACATCCATGAACAGCTTCATCAAAGCTTCGCATACAGCCTTCGCGGTCAATGACTTCATCAAGAATATTGTCGGCCATCTCGTACATGAGTCCACGATGCACAAACAATACTTATGCCCTGCTGTTGAAGTCGGTTCGATCGGTCCTACGACGTCCATGGTCATTCTTCTGAACGGCACATCCTCTCTTGGTATTGGTGTAATCGGCACTCGATCCATCACCAAACTTCGTGCTTTCAGCTGACACTTCTCACAGGACTTGCAGAACTTCACCACATCTCTACGCATTCTTGGCCACACAAAGGACAACTTGATACGTTCCCTTGTCTTCTCTTCTCCCAAGTGTCCGCCAAATACTGACTCATGTGCCAATTCCATCACCTGAATTCTTCTTTCCTTCGGCAACACCAACTGATACACCAACTGGTCCAACATTTGATGCTTCTTATACATCAACCCATTCACCACACTAAACTCTGATCCTTTGTCTTCAGCTATCTTCCACCACGACCTCAGTGACTCGTCATTTCTCTGCTGCTCTTCAAATTTCATTGCGTCTGCCAATTGTCTTTCATCACTCGTATTCTCGGCAAACAAATCCCTCATACTCGTGTCCATTTCACCATCACTTCCAGAATCATCATAATCATTATCACGTTCACATGCAACCATCTCTTCTTCAATTTCATTGTTTCCGGATGTTATTCCTTCTTCTTCTTGAATGCTTTGTTCATCATCGCTTTCTGTATCCTCATCTAGCAAACTTTCATTTGACTTTTCCTCTTCTCCTTCTTCCACTTCATTTCTCCGACTCTGTGCTCTTGTAGTCACCTTCGCTTGCAATTCTCCTTGTAATACATTCACTGGTGGAACCTCTTTCAGTTCTGCGATTATCTCCGGATGCAGCAAGAACTTCTCTTTGTTATCTTTGCACAAGACTGCCGGAATGCTGGCACACACTAAGGTTAAATATGGCGCGATATTTACTCCCTTGTCTTTCCAATCTCCTCCTTCGTTATGACAACTCATCCGCACTTCGATTTTCACCAACTTAGCTGGAATGGGTTCTCCAGCCACACATTGCAAATGTACTCTGCCAATTTCTTCCACTGTCGCTCCTTTCAACAATTCCTCATTGATTACTGGAATCTCAGTACCAGAGTCGATCAGCGCTCTGACTTGCACGGGATGACAACTGTCATCATTTCCACGTATCTCTACATTGACATGCTGTAGTAAAGACTTCTTTGTACGTTGACACTCATCTTTGCTTTCTGTTTCTCGACCAGCATCTTTAATTGGAGCAGAATTTACTATTTCTCTCTGTATAGCAAATTGAGGCGTGCACTTCATCACTGACTTCACTTCCGTTTCGCGGTTGTCTTGTTCTTCATACTGATTCGGTGCATTCCTTACTTGTATCTGATTTACTCTGAGATTTTCTGCACTTCGAGTAAATCTATTTCTCAGATTTGTCGTTCTTGGTGGTGCTTTGCAATCCTTTATCAGATGTCGGTCTGACTGACAATTATGGCAACGTTTCTTAATAATCCCTCTCTGTTCAGTGTTCTCCCGCCTGTAATTGTACGCTGTATTGTTTTCTCTTTGGCGTCCCATCACTGGAATTCGACTGTACATTTGTCTGTCACCCGTTGCTTCTCTTCTATCTTGACCAAACTGTCTTCCAGGAGCACCATCATTCCTCGCTTCGTTATTTCTGGCTTGGTTTCCTGTTTCTTTGTTATTACTATTCCACCTGGGTTGCTTCGAACTATTACCCCATGCTTCATATCTCGGTTTGTCTTGAAACATTAGACCAATTCGATTGTTCACGTGCACGTCTGCGAGTTCTGCAACATTACTGGCTTCCAAGCATTCAGTACCCTCCTTTGCTAGTACAAACTGTAGTGGACCCGGTGGTAGACATTCTTTCAATTTATCCGCCACCAACAGATCAAATAACTTCTCGTAGCTTTTACCCACTCGCCTACTTCTGACATAATAGTTCAACAGGTTCTTTAATCTTGCTGTAAACATCGTGTATGTTTCTTCCGCCGTTTTCCTCGCATCTCCAAATCGTGATCGATATTCTCTCGCTGTCAATTTGAATTCTTTCAGTAAATGTTCTTTCACTATGTCGTAATCGTCTAGATCATCGAAAGACAATCGATTCAACACCGTTCTTGCTCTTGGCGTCATTAGTGGCAACAGCAATTTGACCCAAAACTGCTTTTCCACCGTAAAACTGTTGAATGCATTCTCAACTGTCTCAAAATATAATGGCACCTCCATCATATCATATGGCATCTTAGGTAATACGTGTTTCATTGCATCACCTATCTTTTTAATCTTGGACACCATTGTCTCACTTTCTCTGACCCTGGTTCGTTCTGACTCTTCACGACTTCTTCTTTCGTCTTCATTTCGTTCCCTCAGTCTATTTTGATCTTCTACCCTACGCAGTTCTTCTTGTTCTATCTTTTGCTGCAACAATTCTAACTGTCTTCTGCGTTCCTCCTTTTCTATAGCCATTTCTCGGAGCTGAGCTTCCTTAAGAGCGAGTTTCTTTTGTTCTAATTCTAATTGTTCTTCCCTTTCTCTTTCCGCTTTTTCCAAATTTTCTTTCTCCATTTTCAATTCTTCCTGTCGAATCTCTTCGGCTCTTTGTAATTCTGCCAAACGCATGGCTTCTTTGTCTTCCTCACGCATCTTTTGCTCTTCGATCTGTTGTTTTCGTATTTCTTCATCACTTTTCCTTGCCCTCTCGTATTCTATCATCAATTCCATTCTTCTTCGTTCTGCTTCGTCACGATCTTTTTTCATTTGTTCTAGCTGAAGCTGGAACTGCTGCTTCTGCATCTGTATCTCTTCTTGTCTCATCCTTTCTGCTTGTTCTGTTCTTACTTTTTCCTCTTGTCTCCGTTCTTTCTCTTCTTGTTTCCTTTGTTCCTCTTTCTCTTTCTCCTCCTGTCTCCGTTTCTCTTCTTTCTCTTTCTCCTCCTGTCTCCGTTTCTCTTCTTTCTCTTTCTCTTCTTGTTTTTGTTCTTTCTCCTCTCGTCTCCGTTGCTCCTCTTTTTCTTTCTCTTCTTGTTTCCGTTCTTTCTCTTCTTGTCTGCGTTGCTCCTCTTTTTCTTTTTCTTCCTGTCTACGTTTCTCCTCTTTTTCTTTCTCTTCTTGTCTGCGTTGCTCCTCCTTCATCATCATAAATTGCATCAACGCCTCCATAGACATAACCTGTGGTTTCTCCTCAACGCCACCTACAGCGCCTTTCTCTTCAGCTTCCTTTAGCCACACCTCTGCTAGGGCTCTCATCAAATTTTCCCTTGACATCTCTTCGACTTCTTCTATGTCGAGACCCTCTTCAATTAATAACTTTATTAATCGAGCAGACGACATCTTCTTTATACTCGCTTGCTTTTGTTCCGTAAGTTTCTCCATCTTACTTTCTTACTTCAACTGATTTGCGTGAAGAAATCGAGGGAGTGACTATGCTTTCTGCAATTGGCTGACTTTACTTCTTATGGCTTGTTTATACAAGGAGCGAGTTTTGTATACCTCTCTCTGGCGTTGTCGTAATGTTATTCGTATACCCGTTGTATCTTCTCACCAGTTGTTCGGATGCTCAGTTTCCTTCTCCCGTTTGGTCAGCTCCTCAGATTGATTCGATATTCACCTTCAATTTACGGACGGTGAATATTCCGAAAATTGACGTCGAAAATGCTTCGTAAGCAAAATCCACCGTAGATATTCCTCCAATTGAAAATATTCCTCCAATTGAAAATATTCCTCCAAATGAAAATATTCCTCCAATTGAAAATATTCCTCCAATTGAAAATATTCCTCCGATTGAAAATGTTGCTCCAATTGAAAATATTCCTCCGATTGAAAATGTTGCTCCAATTGAAAATATTCCTCCGATTGAAAATATTCCTCCAAATGAAAATATTCCTTCAATTGAAAATGTTGCTCCGATTGAAAATATTCCTCCGACTGAGTTCACTATCCCAACGTCCGTTGCTTGAATTCAGTATCCCACCGCTGCCACCAAAAATGTCAACACCCAATTGACCTTCAAAGTTTTCTCCCGTTTTTTCCCTTGTGTTCAGTAGCGTAGCCTACACCTAGCCTAGTCACTGTATTTCGTTATCTAAAGCTAGGGTATAAATCTCTAAAGTTCTTAACTTGTTCAATTACAACAAAGCTCTGTTTCTTGTATTTTCTTCTTCTTCGTTCATAACACACGCAGATAACACAACAATAGATCAACGACGACAAACGCTTGAATTCTACGACAGCAACGCAACTATTATTATCTAAACTCCACTGTTCTCTAAAACGTCTTCTACTCTCTCTCTACTATCAACGCCTTCTTCTACTACTTCTTACACTGTCTGGGCGTACACTCTTCCCCTGGCCGCTCTGTCCTTCTCTCTGCCTCTCTTCGTGTATCTGTCCGTCTGTCTGTCTGTCTCTCTCGCTCTCTCGCGCGCTTCGGCGACGGTCGGCCGAGCCGCGCTAACTTTCCCGCCAGTCTGGCACCTGCAGGCCTAACTGTCTAGACGCTGACCTTGAGCTGGTCTAGTCGTACGCCTAAACATCAACTGACTAAATAGACTATACAAAATTAGCTCACAGAGCACATGATGTAAAAACCATGAAATAAAACCATAAAAACACCCCCCGAAATATGCCGGATGACTAAAAAAGGTCATCAGTTTTTTGGGGAAGGAAAAATGGTGACTGAAACACCCCCCCGAAATCAAATCCTGGCTACGGCCTTGGTTACGGCTCCATAGAAATTGTCGTCATTACTATTATTATTATTTTACCCGAGGTACCTAGGATCCCTCGATAATTATTTTTTTTTACCCGAGGTATTTGAGGTATTATTATTATTATTATTATTATTATTATTATTATTATTATTATTATTATTATTATTATTATTATTATTATTATTATTATTACTATTAAAACATTTAGTGACGACAATCAGAATCGCGATCAGACGTCAACTGCCAAACGGTTTGATTCAACCTTCAACGTGACATTTCAGGCGACCTCCATGCGGTCATAAACAACACTGCATGGTTTATTCGACGCCCTTTTAATCGAGGTTCAAAGGTGCCTGTCTCGTACATCTCTCCATCCGTCCATCCATCCACCGTGGCTCCTCCATCTCTAAGCTCTTTCTCTCCCGCAGCATAAAGCAGCAATGGTCCGGCGAACTGCCTCTGAGGTTGCTGCGCTAAAGGTTAGACAACGACGTCGGTGTAATCCGCCGCGAAACCTCTCAGCGTCCAGATCTCTTTCCAATCGTTCACCGTTTCCGCCTGGCTTCCTGCTCCCCAGTGATCTTCCGACCAATTAAGCCACGATTTCGACCAGTCCTCCTACAGATTATCGTCCATCAGTTCCAACGACGATTAAGCCGCCAGCCAAGCGCGATCAGGCGGCTAACGCGTGAGCTTGACGCGCTGGGAGAGTCAGTCGTGGGTGGCGGTTCTGATTGATGGAGGGCTGTCTATTGCCGGAACTGACGTCATTTCTGCTCTGCATGGATAGATGCGTGAACGTGTATCGCACCTGCCGTAGATGTCGACTGTGCCGCTAATTTGATCTCATCGGAGTCTTGATCCCTTTCGAGTAAAGGTTGAAATGCAATGATGCCACATGTCCCTTAATTGCAGATGGACAAGTGTAAACAAATTAGCGCTGCACGAGCGGAACAGACAGACTGACGGAATTGCGTTCAGTAGAGGATGAAAAAATCACCTGTTCGATCGAGAGTCACTTGATGGTCAGCGTCTTAACATTTTCGTAGAGCTTACTGAAAACGAATAAGAAAAAATAGAAGTAGTAATAGTAGTGGTATAGTAGTAGCAGTAGCAGTAGCAGCAGCAGCAGCAGCAGCAGCAGTAGTAGTAGTAGTAGTAGTAGTAGTAGTAGTAGTAGTAGTAGTAGTAGTAGTAGTAGTAGTAGCAGCAGTAGTAGTTGTAGTAGTAGTAGTAGTAGTAGTAGTAGTAGTAGTAGTAGTAGTAGTAGTAGTAGTAGTAGTAGTAGTAGTAGTAGTAGTAGTAGTAGTAGTAGTAGCAGCAGCAGCAGCAGCAGCAGCAGTAGCAGTAGCAGTAGCAGTAGCAGTAGCAGTAGCAGTAGTAGTAGTAGTAGTGGAAGTAGAAGTATGGTATGGTATGGCATGGCATAACATAGCATAACATAGCATAGCATATCATAGCATGCTATAGTACAGTATAGTATAATAATAGTAGTAGGAGTATTAGTTGTTGTTGCTGCAGTTGTAGTAGTAGTGACAATTACAGTAGGCTAGTAATTGTAATCGCAGTAGTGGCAGCAGCAGCAGCTACCAATTAACTGCAGCAGCAGACGTTATGTTGGCAATAGCGGTTGTGGTGGTAGAGCTGGTGGCACTACTGCCACTGCTGCTACGACTACTGCCACTGCTACTACTACTACTACTACTACTACTACTACTACTACTACTACTACTACTACTACTTATTATTATTATTATTATTATTATTATTATTATTATTATTATTATTATTATTATTATTATTCTCCTTCTTCCTCTTCGAAATCTGGGGTGTAGTAGAAACGTTCTTGCTAAACAATTTCAAAATGTTGAATAAATTGAGCCGCTACAGGTAACCGTGCAACAAAAGATAGCGCCTATGGCCCTATGCTCTTGAGATTTCGTATGGAATGGTTAAGTAGGCGGCCTATTAAAGAAAGAACTTAGGAGACAATGAACAACATATTGCTTGAAGGGTGCGAAAGCGAATCACTCGTTTCATGAATTTCTTCCTACAGAAGCATAATGATGTATGCAAAAAAGCCGTCTCATCTCTTCATTTATATAATTAGGACATTTGGGACATTATTTCGTGCATGCGCAAAACTCTCCGAGGACCGCAGGACCAAAGACGATGCAAGGACTGTACAGGTTCTTCTGGTACATTCGCTGAAGAATCCTATAACCCCACCCCCACCCCTACACCCCCACCCCGTCATCTGTTTTGCCTTACCTGTTCATCTCATCGCCCTCTTGATCAGCCTTGTAGAGTCTCTCAGGTGACGTTAAATACGGCTAATAGTATAAGCTTACAGACTGTAACGCATTTCTTTGGATAATAATTTGTACTTTAATCTGCCTACTCTCAGGTAGCCTACATGTACAACATTGTACATGTATAGCCTAAACAGTGTTGACTTCTTAAGAATTGCATCATGCAACTACACGTTGATTGGTATTCAACTCTATCCCAGTTGTGCATGACTTTTGTCTTCCGTAGGTAATAATAATTACTTATACGCAATACAGTGCTGCATAGCATAATAATTATAGGCCTACTAGCTGAATTACCCGGCGTTGCCCGGGAAATTTCGGTTTTTAGTCCCCAGCCACGCTGACCCCGATCCCATTCTGCCTTTCTCACGCCGCCTTCTTCCATCGGCCACGCCCCGGCCCCAGCCTGGGGTGCCTGGCGTTCTCCGTGAAATGTAGGGTTTTCGCCCCAACTCATCTCCCAGTCGCCCCTGCGGGGCGGGTTCGCTCGGCATTTGTCGGTGAATCTTGGTTGTTTTGCCTAAACCCGTCCGCCCTAAAAATGTCCAGATGGCCTACATACGACGACACGGTATAATATTAATTACGGGTAAAATTGTCATTATCTTGCGATCAACCGTTCATAATTATTATCAGTGTTTTTAGTATAATTTTGCGAAGGCACGCGCTATAAAATCGGCCGTCTAAAGTGAGGTGAAGAAGTGATGACCTCATAAATCTATGGATTCTTTTAAAAGGATTCCGGCGACCAATCTTAAATTCTGCGTTAGCTTTGGGATTGAAAATTAAATGTTTCAAACTCAGGAAAAGGTAAGATTTTTGGATCGCGAACGCCGATAGTGTTTTCAGTGGGTGCTAAGAAGTTGTTTTGTAATTTTTTGAAAAAAATCGGTCGCGTGGTCGAGGAGATTTTTTATCAACCACCCGCTACAACTTATAGATCTATTTTATAGGCTTAGATATCGTAGTCTTAGTTCTTATAATATGCATTTATAATTATATGTAGCGCCGTCTATATTATTTAGTAGGCCTATTATGCCCTGAATTATTGCAGGTAATTGTGGTATTTGTTAAACTATAGGCTCATATGATTGATTGACTGACTGATTGATTGAATGATGGATTGATTGATTGAATGATTCCGAAAATTTATATAGCTTCATCAAGAAACCTACTCAGAAGCGCTCTCTGCGCTGGCCCACTTGATGATGATGATGATGATGATGATGATGATGATGATGATGATGATGAGTCCCGAAGGCAGTGCATTGGCTAACACGATCCGTATATATACGCGTGGACCTTAAGTGTCGTGGCCGAGGGTACCCAACGAAACTGACAACGGCAATGAACATTTCATTGAACGTTTGCGCTACACAAATTCGTCTACATTTACAATAATTACAGCTCAGCAGTGCAATCTGTATGGGTTCCCGTGAAGCATAAAGGGGATTTACAGAAGATAGCTCACAACGATACCATACTATCAAGGACATTCGTCTGGTTGGCCAAGGCAAGTAATCGCTCAATCAGACCAACAGATCTGTGTGCTGACATTTATATTGCACTGCTGTATACGCGAATCTCCCGATTTCATTATCTAATCTCAACTTATCCGATTCTATCTAGGGTATAGTCTAAGATAACATGGTGTAATTGAATCCTATCGGACGAGTGGGGCGACTTTAATGGCGCCCTATCCATGCTGCTTGCTTCCTGTTCCTCGTGCTCGTCTGAATTAAATTCGGTTGTTTCTAAGTGGTACGAAAATCTACGTTCTTATTTGGAGCAGTCCTCCTCGTGTCAGAACTTCAACAACTCTCTCATGACGAGTGGCGCCTTAGAATTTTGGAGATTACGACAAAACGATGAAGCCTCAAGACCACGGTCTAGAGTCTAGACTTAGTGTAAGAGTTGTGGAAAAATAACTATAGGGTTGAACTATGGAACTTGGAATTGGGGTGTGAAAAACAAACTCTACCATGGGGTTCCAAAAAATACTGAGGGAATGACATGGGCGGAGACTTAAGGGGAATGGGGGACGGTCCCTCAATGTTTGGGGTAGAGGACCGTCCATGCTCATGTCCCCTTTCCCAATATTTAAGAAATATTCATAAGTACGGTAGCCTTGTGAATTTCTATAGTGTGAGGACATTAGAATAATGAAAGAAAGGTCATACCAAAGGGTATTTTGACCGGTAAAAATGGAATAAATGACTAAAATAATAAATAAAGGTCAGCAGCTTTTTCTGACAAAGAAACATATGCTATGTCTCCAGGAGATTTCAAACAAATGACCAAACAAAGAAAAAAACAAAAAAAGGTCGTAAGTTTTTGGACAGCGAAAAAGTGGTATGTTTTCAGGAAATTTTCATTAAATGACTAAAAAATGGTCATCAGAAATATGGTCGATGCAACTGGAAAAGGTCGGCGACTCAGCCGTCCGCCCAAAATATCGCACCTCGGCGATCGTCCTTCGGTTGCTCGTTCGTCCCACCCCACCTCTAGACCAAGTCTCCGCCTATGGCGAAGGAGGGGGCGAAGCCCACCAACCCCCTTCCCACGCCGACAATTCTCACCCTGTCTATACTTTTGTCCTCAAAACCAACGACAAAGAAAAGGACCAAGACTATGAAAATCACTATTTTATCCAGATTTCTGTCCCTAATTAAACATCGTCAAATCTGACAACCTGCTGTACCAGTCGCTAAACTTTTATTATACGATCGAGACGAAGACCTTGTCCTCAGGACAACAAGACTGATTCAGTGTGAGAATTGTGAAAAAATAACTGGGGGTTGGACTATGATCCACTTGAAATTGGGGTGTGAAAAACAGACTTTATTTACTATGAGGTTCTAAGAAAGACTGGGTGGTTGAAACCTTCAAACCTCGGCAGTTCTCACTCTGGGCTGATTTACAGACGATTAGCTTATAGCAACCTATCGACATCTGATGGATGTTTATCTGCTCAACGGTTTAATTGTAGGCGATTGCTTTAGCATCAGTGATTCCGTATAATAATAGTTTAGCGGCAATCAATAGTTCGCTGCCGGTTAGCTGTACAATGTACATTAGACCTATGTTTCTGGTGCTCGATCGTTGATTTTAGCTTTAAAAGCCTTGCTTCTTCATTCGGAAGATGTCGCTAGATGGTTCGTCAGCTGCGCTTCTGCGTCGACTCGATAGGCGGAGCACTTGCTAATCTTCGTCGGTTGAATCACGATTCATTCGCAAGATGTAGTAGGCAGACAACAGTGCAACAGCCTGGATCATGTCCAGATCGGACATCAAAATTCTGCGCTGCTCTTCAAGAAGACCTACACGACGCGCCTTATTTTTCTCGAACTCGGCGTATGACGCGCCTTATTTTTCTCGGCCTCGGCGTATGAGGCGCCTTATTTTTCTCGGCCTCGGCGTATGAGGCGCCTTATTTTTCTCGGCCTCGGCGTATGAGGCGCCTTATTTTTCTCGGCCTCGGCGTACGATGCGCCTTATTTTTCTCGGCCTCGGCGTATGACGCGCCTTATTTTTCTCGGCCTCGGCGTATGAGGCGCCTTATTTTTCTCGGCCTCGGCGTACGATGCGCCTTATTTTTCTCGGCCTCGGCGTATGACGCGCCTTATTTTTCTCGGCCTCGGCGTATGACGCGCCTTATTTTTCTCGGCCTCGGCGTATGACGCGCCTTATTTTTCTCGGCCTCGGCATATATCGCGCCTTATTTTTCTCGGCCTCGGCATATATCGCACCTTATTTTTCTCGGTTTCGGCGTATGACGCGCCTTATTTTTCTCGGCCTCGGTGTATGACGCACCTTATTTTTCTCGGCCTCGGCATATATCGCGCCTTATTTTTCTCGGCCTCGGCATACATCGCGCCCTATTTTTCTCGGCCTCGGCATATATCGCGCCATATTTTTCTCGGCCTCGGCACACATCGCGCCTTATTTTCTCGGCCTCGGCGTATGACGCGCCTTATGTTTCTCGGCCTCGGCATATATCGCGCCTTATTTGTCTCGGCCTCGGCGTATGACGCGCCTTATGTTTCTCGGCCTCGGCATATATCGCGCCTTGTTTCTCGGCCTCGGCATATACCGCGCCTTATTTTTCTCGGCCTCGGCATACATCGCGCCTTATTTTTCTCGGCCTCGGCATATATCGCACCTTATTTTTCTCGGCCTCGGCGTATGACGCGCCTTATTTTTCTCGGCCTCGGCATATATCGCACCTTATTTTTCTCGGCCTCGGCGTATGACGCGCCTTATTTTTCTCGGCCTCGGCGTATAACGCGCCTAATTTTTCTCGGCCTCGGCGTATGACGCGCCTTATTTTTCTCGGCCTCGGCATATATCGCGCCTTATTTTTTTCGGTTTCGGCGTATGACGCGCCTTATTTTTCTCGGCCTCGGCATATATCGCGCCTTATTTTTCTCGGCCTCGGCATACATCGCGCCTTATTTTTCTCGGCCTCGGCGTATGACGCGCCTTATTTTTCTCGGCCTCGGCATATATCGCGCCTTATTTGTCTCGGCCTCGGCGTATGACGCGCCTTATGTTTCTCGGCCTCGGCATATACCGCGCCTTATTTTTCTCGGCCTCGGCATACATCGCGCCTTATTTTTCTCGGCCTCGGCATACATCGCGCCTTATTTTTCTCGGCCTCGGCATATATCGCGCCTTATTTGTCTCGGCCTCGGCGTATGACGCGCCTTATGTTTCTCGGCCTCGGCATATACCGCGCCTTATTTTTCTCGGCCTCGGCATACATCGCGCCTTATTTTTCTCGGCCTCGGCATATATCGCACCTTATTTTTCTCGGTTTCGGCGTATGACGCGCCTTATTTTTCTCGGCCTCGGCATATATCGCGCCTTATTTTTCTCGGCCTCGGCGTATGATGCGCCTTATTTTTCTCGGCCTCGGCGTATGACGCGCCTTATTTTTCTCGGCCTCGGCGTATGACGCGCCTTATTTTTCTCGGCCTCGGCGTATGACGCGCCTTATTTTTCTCGGCCTCGGTGTATGACGCGCCTTATTTTTCTCGGCCTCGGCATATATCGCGCCTTATTTTTCTCGGCCTCGGCTTACGACGCGCCTTATGTTTCTCGGCCTCGGCATATACCGCGCCTTATTTTTCTCGGCCTCGGCATACATCGCGCCTTATTTTTCTCGGCCTCGGCATATATCGCGCCTTATTTTTCTCGGCCTCGGCGTATGATGCGCCTTATTTTTCTCGGCCTCGGCGTATGACGCGCCTTATTTTTCTCGGCCTCGGCGTATGACGCGCCTTATTTTTCTCGGCCTCGGCGTATGACGCGCCTTATTTTTCTCGGCCTCGGTGTATGACGCGCCTTATTTTTCTCGGCCTCGGCATATATCGCGCCTTATTTTTCTCGGCCTCGGCTTACGACGCGCCTTATTTTTCTCGGCCTCGGCATATATCGCGCCTTATTTTTCTCGGCCTCGGCGTATGACGCGCCTTATTTTTCTCGGCCTCGGCGTATGACGCGCCTTATTTTTCTCGGCCTCGGCATATATCGCGCCTTATTTTTCTCGGCCTCGGCGTATGACGCGCCTTATTTTTCTCGGCCTCGGCGTATGACGCGCCTTATTTTTCTCGGCCTCGGCGTATGACGCGCCTTATTTTTCTCGGCCTCGGCATATACCGCGCCTTATTTTTCTCGGCCTCGGCATACATCGCGCCTTATTTTTCTCGGCCTCGGCATATATCGCACCTTATTTTTCTCGGTTTCGGCGTATGACGCGCCTTATGTTTCTCGTCCTCGGCATATATCGCGCCTTATGTTTCTCGGCCTCGGCTTACGACGCGCCTTATGTTTCTCGGCCTCGGCATATACCGCGCCTTATTTTTCTCGGCCTCGGCATACATCGCGCCTTATTTTTCTCGGCCTCGGCATATATCGCGCCTTATTTTTCTCGGCCTCGGCGTATGATGCGCCTTATTTTTCTCGGCCTCGGCGTATGACGCGCCTTATTTTTCTCGGCCTCGGCGTATGACGCGCCTTATTTTTCTCGGCCTCGGTGTATGACGCGCCTTATTTTTCTCGGCCTCGGCATATATCGCGCCTTATTTTTCTCGGCCTCGGCTTACGACGCGCCTTATTTTTCTCGGCCTCGGCATATATCGCGCCTTATTTTTCTCGGCCTCGGCTTACGACGCGCCTTATGTTTCTCGGCCTCGGCATATACCGCGCCTTATTTTTCTCGGCCTCGGCATACATCGCGCCTTATTTTTCTCGGCCTCGGCATATATCGCGCCTTATTTTTCTCGGCCTCGGCGTATGATGCGCCTTATTTTTCTCGGCCTCGGCGTATGACGCGCCTTATTTTTCTCGGCCTCGGCGTATGACGCGCCTTATTTTTCTCGGCCTCGGTGTATGACGCGCCTTATTTTTCTCGGCCTCGGCATATATCGCGCCTTATTTTTCTCGGCCTCGGCTTACGACGCGCCTTATTTTTCTCGGCGTCGGCATATATCGCGCCTTATTTTTCTCGGCCTCGGCGTATGACGCGCCTTATTTTTCTCGGCCTCGGCATATATCGCGCCTTATTTGTCTCGGCCTCGGCGTATGACGCGCCTTATGTTTCTCGGCCTCGGCATATACCGCGCCTTATTTTTCTCGGCCTCGGCATACATCGCGCCTTATTTTTCTCGGCCTCGGCATACATCGCGCCTTATTTTTCTCGGCCTCGGCATATATCGCGCCTTATTTGTCTCGGCCTCGGCGTATGACGCGCCTTATGTTTCTCGGCCTCGGCATATATCGCGCCTTGTTTCTCGGCCTCGGCATATACCGCGCCTTATTTTTCTCGGCCTCGGCATACATCGCGCCTTATTTTTCTCGGCCTCGGCATATATCGCACCTTATTTTTCTCGGCCTCGGCGTATGACGCGCCTTATTTTTCTCGGCCTCGGCATATATCGCACCTTATTTTTCTCGGCCTCGGCGTATGACGCGCCTTATTTTTCTCGGCCTCGGCGTATAACGCGCCTAATTTTTCTCGGCCTCGGCGTATGACGCGCCTTATTTTTCTCGGCCTCGGCATATATCGCGCCTTATTTTTTTCGGTTTCGGCGTATGACGCGCCTTATTTTTCTCGGCCTCGGCATATATCGCGCCTTATTTTTCTCGGCCTCGGCATACATCGCGCCTTATTTTTCTCGGCCTCGGCGTATGACGCGCCTTATTTTTCTCGGCCTCGGCATATACCGCGCCTTATTTTTCTCGGCCTCGGCATACATCGCGCCTTATTTTTCTCGGCCTCGGCATACATCGCGCCTTATTTTTCTCGGCCTCGGCATATATCGCGCCTTATTTGTCTCGGCTTCGGCGTATGACGCGCCTTATGTTTCTCGGCCTCGGCATATACCGCGCCTTATTTTTCTCGGCCTCGGCATACATCGCGCCTTATTTTTCTCGGCCTCGGCATATATCGCACCTTATTTTTCTCGGTTTCGGCGTATGACGCGCCTTATTTTTCTCGGCCTCGGCATATATCGCGCCTTATTTTTCTCGGCCTCGGCGTATGATGCGCCTTATTTTTCTCGGCCTCGGCGTATGACGCGCCTTATTTTTCTCGGCCTCGGCGTATGACGCGCCTTATTTTTCTCGGCCTCGGCGTATGACGCGCCTTATTTTTCTCGGCCTCGGTGTATGACGCGCCTTATTTTTCTCGGCCTCGGCATATATCGCGCCTTATTTTTCTCGGCCTCGGCTTACGACGCGCCTTATGTTTCTCGGCCTCGGCATATACCGCGCCTTATTTTTCTCGGCCTCGGCATACATCGCGCCTTATTTTTCTCGGCCTCGGCATATATCGCGCCTTATTTTTCTCGGCCTCGGCGTATGATGCGCCTTATTTTTCTCGGCCTCGGCGTATGACGCGCCTTATTTTTCTCGGCCTCGGCGTATGACGCGCCTTATTTTTCTCGGCCTCGGCGTATGACGCGCCTTATTTTTCTCGGCCTCGGTGTATGACGCGCCTTATTTTTCTCGGCCTCGGCATATATCGCGCCTTATTTTTCTCGGCCTCGGCTTACGACGCGCCTTATTTTTCTCGGCCTCGGCATATATCGCGCCTTATTTTTCTCGGCCTCGGCGTATGACGCGCCTTATTTTTCTCGGCCTCGGCGTATGACGCGCCTTATTTTTCTCGGCCTCGGCATATATCGCGCCTTATTTTTCTCGGCCTCGGCGTATGACGCGCCTTATTTTTCTCGGCCTCGGCGTATGACGCGCCTTATTTTTCTCGGCCTCGGCGTATGACGCGCCTTATTTTTCTCGGCCTCGGCATATACCGCGCCTTATTTTTCTCGGCCTCGGCATACATCGCGCCTTATTTTTCTCGGCCTCGGCATATATCGCACCTTATTTTTCTCGGTTTCGGCGTATGACGCGCCTTATGTTTCTCGTCCTCGGCATATATCGCGCCTTATGTTTCTCGGCCTCGGCATATATCGCGCCTTATTTTTCTCGGCCTCGGCTTACGACGCGCCTTATGTTTCTCGGCCTCGGCATATACCGCGCCTTATTTTTCTCGGCCTCGGCATACATCGCGCCTTATTTTTCTCGGCCTCGGCATATATCGCGCCTTATTTTTCTCGGCCTCGGCGTATGATGCGCCTTATTTTTCTCGGCCTCGGCGTATGACGCGCCTTATTTTTCTCGGCCTCGGCGTATGACGCGCCTTATTTTTCTCGGCCTCGGTGTATGACGCGCCTTATTTTTCTCGGCCTCGGCATATATCGCGCCTTATTTTTCTCGGCCTCGGCTTACGACGCGCCTTATTTTTCTCGGCCTCGGCATATATCGCGCCTTATTTTTCTCGGCCTCGGCTTACGACGCGCCTTATGTTTCTCGGCCTCGGCATATACCGCGCCTTATTTTTCTCGGCCTCGGCATACATCGCGCCTTATTTTTCTCGGCCTCGGCATATATCGCGCCTTATTTTTCTCGGCCTCGGCGTATGATGCGCCTTATTTTTCTCGGCCTCGGCGTATGACGCGCCTTATTTTTCTCGGCCTCGGCGTATGACGCGCCTTATTTTTCTCGGCCTCGGTGTATGACGCGCCTTATTTTTCTCGGCCTCGGCATATATCGCGCCTTATTTTTCTCGGCCTCGGCTTACGACGCGCCTTATTTTTCTCGGCCTCGGCATATATCGCGCCTTATTTTTCTCGGCCTCGGCGTATGACGCGCCTTATTTTTCTCGGCCTCGGCATATATCGCGCCTTATTTGTCTCGGCCTCGGCGTATGACGCGCCTTATGTTTCTCGGCCTCGGCATATACCGCGCCTTATTTTTCTCGGCCTCGGCATACATCGCGCCTTATTTTTCTCGGCCTCGGCATACATCGCGCCTTATTTTTCTCGGCCTCGGCATATATCGCGCCTTATTTGTCTCGGCCTCGGCGTATGACGCGCCTTATGTTTCTCGGCCTCGGCATCTACCGCGCCTTATTTTTCTCGGCCTCGGCATACATCGCGCCTTATTTTTCTCGGCCTCGGCATATATCGCACCTTATTTTTCTCGGTTTCGGCGTATGACGCGCCTTATTTTTCTCGGCCTCGGCGTATGACGCGCCTTATTTTTCTCGGCCTCGGCGTATGACGCGCCTTATTTTTCTCGGCCTCGGTGTATGACGCGCCTTATTTTTCTCGGCCTCGGCATATATCGCGCCTTATTTTTCTCGGCCTCGGCATACATCGCGCCTTATTTATCTCGGCCTCGGCATATATCGCACCTTATTTTTCTCGGTTTCGGCGTATGACGCGCCTTATTTTTCTCGGCCTCGGCGTATGACGCGCCTTATTTTTCTCGGCCTCGGCGTATGACGCGCCTTATTTTTCTCGGCCTCGGCGTATGACGCGCCTTATTTTTCTCGGCCTCGGTGTATGACGCGCCTTATTTTTCTCGGCCTCGGCATATATCGCGCCTTATTTTTCTCGGCCTCGGCGTACGATGCGCCTTATTTTTCTCGGCCTCGGCGTATGACGCGCCTTATTTTTCTCGGCCTCGGCGTATGACGCGCCTTATTTTTCTCGGCCTCGGCGTATGACGCGCCTTATTTTTCTCGGCCTCGGCATATATCGCGCCTTATTTTTCTCGGCCTCGGCATATATCGCACCTTATTTTTCTCGGTTTCGGCGTATGACGCGCCTTATTTTTCTCGGCCTCGGTGTATGACGCACCTTATTTTTCTCGGCCTCGGCATATATCGCGCCTTATTTTTCTCGGCCTCGGCATACATCGCGCCCTATTTTTCTCGGCCTCGGCATATATCGCGCCATATTTTTCTCGGCCTCGGCACACATCGCGCCTTATTTTCTCGGCCTCGGCGTATGACGCGCCTTATGTTTCTCGGCCTCGGCATATATCGCGCCTTATTTGTCTCGGCCTCGGCGTATGACGCGCCTTATGTTTCTCGGCCTCGGCATATATCGCGCCTTGTTTCTCGGCCTCGGCATATACCGCGCCTTATTTTTCTCGGCCTCGGCATACATCGCGCCTTATTTTTCTCGGCCTCGGCATATATCGCACCTTATTTTTCTCGGCCTCGGCGTATGACGCGCCTTATTTTTCTCGGCCTCGGCATATATCGCACCTTATTTTTCTCGGCCTCGGCGTATGACGCGCCTTATTTTTCTCGGCCTCGGCGTATAACGCGCCTAATTTTTCTCGGCCTCGGCGTATGACGCGCCTTATTTTTCTCGGCCTCGGCATATATCGCGCCTTATTTTTTTCGGTTTCGGCGTATGACGCGCCTTATTTTTCTCGGCCTCGGCATATATCGCGCCTTATTTTTCTCGGCCTCGGCATACATCGCGCCTTATTTTTCTCGGCCTCGGCGTATGACGCGCCTTATTTTTCTCGGCCTCGGCATATATCGCGCCTTATTTGTCTCGGCCTCGGCGTATGACGCGCCTTATGTTTCTCGGCCTCGGCATATACCGCGCCTTATTTTTCTCGGCCTCGGCATACATCGCGCCTTATTTTTCTCGGCCTCGGCATACATCGCGCCTTATTTTTCTCGGCCTCGGCATATATCGCGCCTTATTTGTCTCGGCCTCGGCGTATGACGCGCCTTATGTTTCTCGGCCTCGGCATATACCGCGCCTTATTTTTCTCGGCCTCGGCATACATCGCGCCTTATTTTTCTCGGCCTCGGCATATATCGCACCTTATTTTTCTCGGTTTCGGCGTATGACGCGCCTTATTTTTCTCGGCCTCGGCATATATCGCGCCTTATTTTTCTCGGCCTCGGCGTATGATGCGCCTTATTTTTCTCGGCCTCGGCGTATGACGCGCCTTATTTTTCTCGGCCTCGGCGTATGACGCGCCTTATTTTTCTCGGCCTCGGCGTATGACGCGCCTTATTTTTCTCGGCCTCGGTGTATGACGCGCCTTATTTTTCTCGGCCTCGGCATATATCGCGCCTTATTTTTCTCGGCCTCGGCTTACGACGCGCCTTATGTTTCTCGGCCTCGGCATATACCGCGCCTTATTTTTCTCGGCCTCGGCATACATCGCGCCTTATTTTTCTCGGCCTCGGCATATATCGCGCCTTATTTTTCTCGGCCTCGGCGTATGATGCGCCTTATTTTTCTCGGCCTCGGCGTATGACGCGCCTTATTTTTCTCGGCCTCGGCGTATGACGCGCCTTATTTTTCTCGGCCTCGGCGTATGACGCGCCTTATTTTTCTCGGCCTCGGTGTATGACGCGCCTTATTTTTCTCGGCCTCGGCATATATCGCGCCTTATTTTTCTCGGCCTCGGCTTACGACGCGCCTTATTTTTCTCGGCCTCGGCATATATCGCGCCTTATTTTTCTCGGCCTCGGCGTATGACGCGCCTTATTTTTCTCGGCCTCGGCGTATGACGCGCCTTATTTTTCTCGGCCTCGGCATATATCGCGCCTTATTTTTCTCGGCCTCGGCGTATGACGCGCCTTATTTTTCTCGGCCTCGGCGTATGACGCGCCTTATTTTTCTCGGCCTCGGCGTATGACGCGCCTTATTTTTCTCGGCCTCGGCATATACCGCGCCTTATTTTTCTCGGCCTCGGCATACATCGCGCCTTATTTTTCTCGGCCTCGGCATATATCGCACCTTATTTTTCTCGGTTTCGGCGTATGACGCGCCTTATGTTTCTCGTCCTCGGCATATATCGCGCCTTATGTTTCTCGGCCTCGGCTTACGACGCGCCTTATGTTTCTCGGCCTCGGCATATACCGCGCCTTATTTTTCTCGGCCTCGGCATACATCGCGCCTTATTTTTCTCGGCCTCGGCATATATCGCGCCTTATTTTTCTCGGCCTCGGCGTATGATGCGCCTTATTTTTCTCGGCCTCGGCGTATGACGCGCCTTATTTTTCTCGGCCTCGGCGTATGACGCGCCTTATTTTTCTCGGCCTCGGTGTATGACGCGCCTTATTTTTCTCGGCCTCGGCATATATCGCGCCTTATTTTTCTCGGCCTCGGCTTACGACGCGCCTTATTTTTCTCGGCCTCGGCATATATCGCGCCTTATTTTTCTCGGCCTCGGCTTACGACGCGCCTTATGTTTCTCGGCCTCGGCATATACCGCGCCTTATTTTTCTCGGCCTCGGCATACATCGCGCCTTATTTTTCTCGGCCTCGGCATATATCGCGCCTTATTTTTCTCGGCCTCGGCGTATGATGCGCCTTATTTTTCTCGGCCTCGGCGTATGACGCGCCTTATTTTTCTCGGCCTCGGCGTATGACGCGCCTTATTTTTCTCGGCCTCGGTGTATGACGCGCCTTATTTTTCTCGGCCTCGGCATATATCGCGCCTTATTTTTCTCGGCCTCGGCTTACGACGCGCCTTATTTTTCTCGGCGTCGGCATATATCGCGCCTTATTTTTCTCGGCCTCGGCGTATGACGCGCCTTATTTTTCTCGGCCTCGGCATATATCGCGCCTTATTTGTCTCGGCCTCGGCGTATGACGCGCCTTATGTTTCTCGGCCTCGGCATATACCGCGCCTTATTTTTCTCGGCCTCGGCATACATCGCGCCTTATTTTTCTCGGCCTCGGCATACATCGCGCCTTATTTTTCTCGGCCTCGGCATATATCGCGCCTTATTTGTCTCGGCCTCGGCGTATGACGCGCCTTATGTTTCTCGGCCTCGGCATATATCGCGCCTTGTTTCTCGGCCTCGGCATATACCGCGCCTTATTTTTCTCGGCCTCGGCATACATCGCGCCTTATTTTTCTCGGCCTCGGCATATATCGCACCTTATTTTTCTCGGCCTCGGCGTATGACGCGCCTTATTTTTCTCGGCCTCGGCATATATCGCACCTTATTTTTCTCGGCCTCGGCGTATGACGCGCCTTATTTTTCTCGGCCTCGGCGTATAACGCGCCTAATTTTTCTCGGCCTCGGCGTATGACGCGCCTTATTTTTCTCGGCCTCGGCATATATCGCGCCTTATTTTTTTCGGTTTCGGCGTATGACGCGCCTTATTTTTCTCGGCCTCGGCATATATCGCGCCTTATTTTTCTCGGCCTCGGCATACATCGCGCCTTATTTTTCTCGGCCTCGGCGTATGACGCGCCTTATTTTTCTCGGCCTCGGCATATATCGCGCCTTATTTGTCTCGGCCTCGGCGTATGACGCGCCTTATGTTTCTCGGCCTCGGCATATACCGCGCCTTATTTTTCTCGGCCTCGGCATACATCGCGCCTTATTTTTCTCGGCCTCGGCATACATCGCGCCTTATTTTTCTCGGCCTCGGCATATATCGCGCCTTATTTGTCTCGGCCTCGGCGTATGACGCGCCTTATGTTTCTCGGCCTCGGCATATACCGCGCCTTATTTTTCTCGGCCTCGGCATACATCGCGCCTTATTTTTCTCGGCCTCGGCATATATCGCACCTTATTTTTCTCGGTTTCGGCGTATGACGCGCCTTATTTTTCTCGGCCTCGGCATATATCGCGCCTTATTTTTCTCGGCCTCGGCGTATGATGCGCCTTATTTTTCTCGGCCTCGGCGTATGACGCGCCTTATTTTTCTCGGCCTCGGCGTATGACGCGCCTTATTTTTCTCGGCCTCGGCGTATGACGCGCCTTATTTTTCTCGGCCTCGGTGTATGACGCGCCTTATTTTTCTCGGCCTCGGCATATATCGCGCCTTATTTTTCTCGGCCTCGGCTTACGACGCGCCTTATGTTTCTCGGCCTCGGCATATACCGCGCCTTATTTTTCTCGGCCTCGGCATACATCGCGCCTTATTTTTCTCGGCCTCGGCATATATCGCGCCTTATTTTTCTCGGCCTCGGCGTATGATGCGCCTTATTTTTCTCGGCCTCGGCGTATGACGCGCCTTATTTTTCTCGGCCTCGGCGTATGACGCGCCTTATTTTTCTCGGCCTCGGCGTATGACGCGCCTTATTTTTCTCGGCCTCGGTGTATGACGCGCCTTATTTTTCTCGGCCTCGGCATATATCGCGCCTTATTTTTCTCGGCCTCGGCTTACGACGCGCCTTATTTTTCTCGGCCTCGGCATATATCGCGCCTTATTTTTCTCGGCCTCGGCTTACGACGCGCCTTATGTTTCTCGGCCTCGGCATATACCGCGCCTTATTTTTCTCGGCCTCGGCATACATCGCGCCTTATTTTTCTCGGCCTCGGCATATATCGCGCCTTATTTTTCTCGGCCTCGGCGTATGATGCGCCTTATTTTTCTCGGCCTCGGCGTATGACGCGCCTTATTTTTCTCGGCCTCGGCGTATGACGCGCCTTATTTTTCTCGGCCTCGGTGTATGACGCGCCTTATTTTTCTCGGCCTCGGCATATATCGCGCCTTATTTTTCTCGGCCTCGGCTTACGACGCGCCTTATTTTTCTCGGCGTCGGCATATATCGCGCCTTATTTTTCTCGGCCTCGGCGTATGACGCGCCTTATTTTTCTCGGCCTCGGCATATATCGCGCCTTATTTGTCTCGGCCTCGGCGTATGACGCGCCTTATGTTTCTCGGCCTCGGCATATACCGCGCCTTATTTTTCTCGGCCTCGGCATACATCGCGCCTTATTTTTCTCGGCCTCGGCATACATCGCGCCTTATTTTTCTCGGCCTCGGCATATATCGCGCCTTATTTGTCTCGGCCTCGGCGTATGACGCGCCTTATGTTTCTCGGCCTCGGCATATATCGCGCCTTGTTTCTCGGCCTCGGCATATACCGCGCCTTATTTTTCTCGGCCTCGGCATACATCGCGCCTTATTTTTCTCGGCCTCGGCATATATCGCACCTTATTTTTCTCGGCCTCGGCGTATGACGCGCCTTATTTTTCTCGGCCTCGGCATATATCGCACCTTATTTTTCTCGGCCTCGGCGTATGACGCGCCTTATTTTTCTCGGCCTCGGCGTATAACGCGCCTAATTTTTCTCGGCCTCGGCGTATGACGCGCCTTATTTTTCTCGGCCTCGGCATATATCGCGCCTTATTTTTTTCGGTTTCGGCGTATGACGCGCCTTATTTTTCTCGGCCTCGGCATATATCGCGCCTTATTTTTCTCGGCCTCGGCATACATCGCGCCTTATTTTTCTCGGCCTCGGCGTATGACGCGCCTTATTTTTCTCGGCCTCGGCATATATCGCGCCTTATTTGTCTCGGCCTCGGCGTATGACGCGCCTTATGTTTCTCGGCCTCGGCATATACCGCGCCTTATTTTTCTCGGCCTCGGCATACATCGCGCCTTATTTTTCTCGGCCTCGGCATACATCGCGCCTTATTTTTCTCGGCCTCGGCATATATCGCGCCTTATTTGTCTCGGCCTCGGCGTATGACGCGCCTTATGTTTCTCGGCCTCGGCATATACCGCGCCTTATTTTTCTCGGCCTCGGCATACATCGCGCCTTATTTTTCTCGGCCTCGGCATATATCGCACCTTATTTTTCTCGGTTTCGGCGTATGACGCGCCTTATTTTTCTCGGCCTCGGCATATATCGCGCCTTATTTTTCTCGGCCTCGGCGTATGATGCGCCTTATTTTTCTCGGCCTCGGCGTATGACGCGCCTTATTTTTCTCGGCCTCGGCGTATGACGCGCCTTATTTTTCTCGGCCTCGGCGTATGACGCGCCTTATTTTTCTCGGCCTCGGTGTATGACGCGCCTTATTTTTCTCGGCCTCGGCATATATCGCGCCTTATTTTTCTCGGCCTCGGCTTACGACGCGCCTTATGTTTCTCGGCCTCGGCATATACCGCGCCTTATTTTTCTCGGCCTCGGCATACATCGCGCCTTATTTTTCTCGGCCTCGGCATATATCGCGCCTTATTTTTCTCGGCCTCGGCGTATGATGCGCCTTATTTTTCTCGGCCTCGGCGTATGACGCGCCTTATTTTTCTCGGCCTCGGCGTATGACGCGCCTTATTTTTCTCGGCCTCGGCGTATGACGCGCCTTATTTTTCTCGGCCTCGGTGTATGACGCGCCTTATTTTTCTCGGCCTCGGCATATATCGCGCCTTATTTTTCTCGGC
Organism: Lumbricus terrestris; assembly: GCA_949752735.1. Lineage (NCBI taxonomy): Eukaryota > Metazoa > Annelida > Clitellata > Crassiclitellata > Lumbricidae > Lumbricus > Lumbricus terrestris. The sequence goes on along the minus strand of OX457051.1, from coordinate 20,648,979 downwards.
CTCGGCTTACGACGCGCCTTATTTTTCTCGGCCTCGGCATATATCGCGCCTTATTTTTCTCGGCCTCGGCGTATGACGCGCCTTATTTTTCTCGGCCTCGGCGTATGACGCGCCTTATTTTTCTCGGCCTCGGCATATATCGCGCCTTATTTTTCTCGGCCTCGGCGTATGACGCGCCTTATTTTTCTCGGCCTCGGCGTATGACGCGCCTTATTTTTCTCGGCCTCGGCGTATAACGCGCCTTATTTTTCTCGGCCTCGGCATATACCGCGCCTTATTTTTCTCGGCCTCGGCATACATCGCGCCTTATTTTTCTCGGCCTCGGCATATATCGCACCTTATTTTTCTCGGTTTCGGCGTATGACGCGCCTTATGTTTCTCGTCCTCGGCATATATCGCGCCTTATGTTTCTCGGCCTCGGCATATATCGCGCCTTATTTTTCTCGGCCTCGGCTTACGACGCGCCTTATGTTTCTCGGCCTCGGCATATACCGCGCCTTATTTTTCTCGGCCTCGGCATACATCGCGCCTTATTTTTCTCGGCCTCGGCATATATCGCGCCTTATTTTTCTCGGCCTCGGCGTATGATGCGCCTTATTTTTCTCGGCCTCGGCGTATGACGCGCCTTATTTTTCTCGGCCTCGGCGTATGACGCGCCTTATTTTTCTCGGCCTCGGTGTATGACGCGCCTTATTTTTCTCGGCCTCGGCATATATCGCGCCTTATTTTTCTCGGCCTCGGCTTACGACGCGCCTTATTTTTCTCGGCGTCGGCATATATCGCGCCTTATTTTTCTCGGCCTCGGCGTATGACGCGCCTTATTTTTCTCGGCCTCGGCATATATCGCGCCTTATTTGTCTCGGCCTCGGCGTATGACGCGCCTTATGTTTCTCGGCCTCGGCATATACCGCGCCTTATTTTTCTCGGCCTCGGCATACATCGCGCCTTATTTTTCTCGGCCTCGGCATACATCGCGCCTTATTTTTCTCGGCCTCGGCATATATCGCGCCTTATTTGTCTCGGCCTCGGCGTATGACGCGCCTTATGTTTCTCGGCCTCGGCATATATCGCGCCTTGTTTCTCGGCCTCGGCATATACCGCGCCTTATTTTTCTCGGCCTCGGCATACATCGCGCCTTATTTTTCTCGGCCTCGGCATATATCGCACCTTATTTTTCTCGGCCTCGGCGTATGACGCGCCTTATTTTTCTCGGCCTCGGCATATATCGCACCTTATTTTTCTCGGCCTCGGCGTATGACGCGCCTTATTTTTCTCGGCCTCGGCGTATAACGCGCCTAATTTTTCTCCGCCTCGGCGTATGACGCGCCTTATTTTTCTCGGCCTCGGCATATATCGCGCCTTATTTTTTTCGGTTTCGGCGTATGACGCGCCTTATTTTTCTCGGCCTCGGCATATATCGCGCCTTATTTTTCTCGGCCTCGGCATACATCGCGCCTTATTTTTCTCGGCCTCGGCGTATGACGCGCCTTATTTTTCTCGGCCTCGGCATATATCGCGCCTTATTTGTCTCGGCCTCGGCGTATGACGCGCCTTATGTTTCTCGGCCTCGGCATATACCGCGCCTTATTTTTCTCGGCCTCGGCATACATCGCGCCTTATTTTTCTCGGCCTCGGCATACATCGCGCCTTATTTTTCTCGGCCTCGGCATATATCGCGCCTTATTTGTCTCGGCCTCGGCGTATGACGCGCCTTATGTTTCTCGGCCTCGGCATATACCGCGCCTTATTTTTCTCGGCCTCGGCATACATCGCGCCTTATTTTTCTCGGCCTCGGCATATATCGCACCTTATTTTTCTCGGTTTCGGCGTATGACGCGCCTTATTTTTCTCGGCCTCGGCATATATCGCGCCTTATTTTTCTCGGCCTCGGCGTATGATGCGCCTTATTTTTCTCGGCCTCGGCGTATGACGCGCCTTATTTTTCTCGGCCTCGGCGTATGACGCGCCTTATTTTTCTCGGCCTCGGCGTATGACGCGCCTTATTTTTCTCGGCCTCGGTGTATGACGCGCCTTATTTTTCTCGGCCTCGGCATATATCGCGCCTTATTTTTCTCGGCCTCGGCTTACGACGCGCCTTATGTTTCTCGGCCTCGGCATATACCGCGCCTTATTTTTCTCGGCCTCGGCATACATCGCGCCTTATTTTTCTCGGCCTCGGCATATATCGCGCCTTATTTTTCTCGGCCTCGGCGTATGATGCGCCTTATTTTTCTCGGCCTCGGCGTATGACGCGCCTTATTTTTCTCGGCCTCGGCGTATGACGCGCCTTATTTTTCTCGGCCTCGGCGTATGACGCGCCTTATTTTTCTCGGCCTCGGTGTATGACGCGCCTTATTTTTCTCGGCCTCGGCATATATCGCGCCTTATTTTTCTCGGCCTCGGCTTACGACGCGCCTTATTTTTCTCGGCCTCGGCGTATGACGCGCCTTATTTTTCTCGGCCTCGGCGTATGACGCGCCTTATTTTTCTCGGCCTCGGCGTATGACGCGCCTTATTTTTCTCGGCCTCGGCATATATCGCGCCTTATTTTTCTCGGCCTCGGCGTATATCGCACCTTATTTTTCTCGGTTTCGGCGTATGACGCGCCTTATTTTTCTCGGCCTCGGTGTATGACGCACCTTATTTTTCTCGGCCTCGGCATATATCGCGCCTTATTTTTCTCGGCCTCGGCATACATCGCGCCCTATTTTTCTCGGCCTCGGCATATATCGCGCCATATTTTTCTCGGCCTCGGCACACATCGCGCCTTATTTTCTCGGCCTCGGCGTATGACGCGCCTTATGTTTCTCGGCCTCGGCATATATCGCGCCTTATTTGTCTCGGCCTCGGCGTATGACGCGCCTTATGTTTCTCGGCCTCGGCATATATCGCGCCTTGTTTCTCGGCCTCGGCATATACCGCGCCTTATTTTTCTCGGCCTCGGCATACATCGCGCCTTATTTTTCTCGGCCTCGGCATATATCGCACCTTATTTTTCTCGGCCTCGGCGTATGACGCGCCTTATTTTTCTCGGCCTCGGCATATATCGCACCTTATTTTTCTCGGCCTCGGCGTATGACGCGCCTTATTTTTCTCGGCCTCGGCGTATAACGCGCCTAATTTTTCTCGGCCTCGGCGTATGACGCGCCTTATTTTTCTCGGCCTCGGCATATATCGCGCCTTATTTTTTTCGGTTTCGGCGTATGACGCGCCTTATTTTTCTCGGCCTCGGCATATATCGCGCCTTATTTTTCTCGGCCTCGGCATACATCGCGCCTTATTTTTCTCGGCCTCGGCGTATGACGCGCCTTATTTTTCTCGGCCTCGGCATATATCGCGCCTTATTTGTCTCGGCCTCGGCGTATGACGCGCCTTATGTTTCTCGGCCTCGGCATAAACCGCGCCTTATTTTTCTCGGCCTCGGCATACATCGCGCCTTATTTTTCTCGGCCTCGGCATACATCGCGCCTTATTTTTCTCGGCCTCGGCATATATCGCGCCTTATTTGTCTCGGCCTCGGCGTATGACGCGCCTTATGTTTCTCGGCCTCGGCATATACCGCGCCTTATTTTTCTCGGCCTCGGCATACATCGCGCCTTATTTTTCTCGGCCTCGGCATATATCGCGCCTTATTTTTCTCGGCCTCGGCGTATGATGCGCCTTATTTTTCTCGGCCTCGGCGTATGACGCGCCTTATTTTTCTCGGCCTCGGCGTATGACGCGCCTTATTTTTCTCGGCCTCGGCGTATGACGCGCCTTATTTTTCTCGGCCTCGGTGTATGACGCGCCTTATTTTTCTCGGCCTCGGCATATATCGCGCCTTATTTTTCTCGGCCTCGGCTTACGACGCGCCTTATGTTTCTCGGCCTCGGCATATACCGCGCCTTATTTTTCTCGGCCTCGGCATACATCGCGCCTTATTTTTCTCGGCCTCGGCATATATCGCGCCTTATTTTTCTCGGCCTCGGCGTATGATGCGCCTTATTTTTCTCGGCCTCGGCGTATGACGCGCCTTATTTTTCTCGGCCTCGGCGTATGACGCGCCTTATTTTTCTCGGCCTCGGCGTATGACGCGCCTTATTTTTCTCGGCCTCGGTGTATGACGCGCCTTATTTTTCTCGGCCTCGGCATATATCGCGCCTTATTTTTCTCGGCCTCGGCTTACGACGCGCCTTATTTTTCTCGGCCTCGGCATATATCGCGCCTTATTTTTCTCGGCCTCGGCGTATGACGCGCCTTATTTTTCTCGGCCTCGGCGTATGACGCGCCTTATTTTTCTCGGCCTCGGCATATATCGCGCCTTATTTTTCTCGGCCTCGGCGTATGACGCGCCTTATTTTTCTCGGCCTCGGCGTATGACGCGCCTTATTTTTCTCGGCCTCGGCGTATGACGCGCCTTATTTTTCTCGGCCTCGGCATATACCGCGCCTTATTTTTCTCGGCCTCGGCATACATCGCGCCTTATTTTTCTCGGTCTCGGCATATATCGCACCTTATTTTTCTCGGTTTCGGCGTATGACGCGCCTTATGTTTCTCGTCCTCGGCATATATCGCGCCTTATGTTTCTCGGCCTCGGCTTACGACGCGCCTTATGTTTCTCGGCCTCGGCATATACCGCGCCTTATTTTTCTCGGCCTCGGCATACATCGCGCCTTATTTTTCTCGGCCTCGGCATATATCGCGCCTTATTTTTCTCGGCCTCGGCGTATGATGCGCCTTATTTTTCTCGGCCTCGGCGTATGACGCGCCTTATTTTTCTCGGCCTCGGCGTATGACGCGCCTTATTTTTCTCGGCCTCGGTGTATGACGCGCCTTATTTTTCTCGGCCTCGGCATATATCGCGCCTTATTTTTCTCGGCCTCGGCTTACGACGCGCCTTATTTTTCTCGGCCTCGGCATATATCGCGCCTTATTTTTCTCGGCCTCGGCTTACGACGCGCCTTATGTTTCTCGGCCTCGGCATATACCGCGCCTTATTTTTCTCGGCCTCGGCATACATCGCGCCTTATTTTTCTCGGCCTCGGCATATATCGCGCCTTATTTTTCTCGGCCTCGGCGTATGATGCGCCTTATTTTTCTCGGCCTCGGCGTATGACGCGCCTTATTTTTCTCGGCCTCGGCGTATGACGCGCCTTATTTTTCTCGGCCTCGGTGTATGACGCGCCTTATTTTTCTCGGCCTCGGCATATATCGCGCCTTATTTTTCTCGGCCTCGGCTTACGACGCGCCTTATTTTTCTCGGCGTCGGCATATATCGCGCCTTATTTTTCTCGGCCTCGGCGTATGACGCGCCTTATTTTTCTCGGCCTCGGCATATATCGCGCCTTATTTGTCTCGGCCTCGGCGTATGACGCGCCTTATGTTTCTCGGCCTCGGCATATACCGCGCCTTATTTTTCTCGGCCTCGGCATACATCGCGCCTTATTTTTCTCGGCCTCGGCATACATCGCGCCTTATTTTTCTCGGCCTCGGCATATATCGCGCCTTATTTGTCTCGGCCTCGGCGTATGACGCGCCTTATGTTTCTCGGCCTCGGCATATATCGCGCCTTGTTTCTCGGCCTCGGCATATACCGCGCCTTATTTTTCTCGGCCTCGGCATACATCGCGCCTTATTTTTCTCGGCCTCGGCATATATCGCACCTTATTTTTCTCGGCCTCGGCGTATGACGCGCCTTATTTTTCTCGGCCTCGGCATATATCGCACCTTATTTTTCTCGGCCTCGGCGTATGACGCGCCTTATTTTTCTCGGCCTCGGCGTATAACGCGCCTAATTTTTCTCGGCCTCGGCGTATGACGCGCCTTATTTTTCTCGGCCTCGGCATATATCGCGCCTTATTTTTTTCGGTTTCGGCGTATGACGCGCCTTATTTTTCTCGGCCTCGGCATATATCGCGCCTTATTTTTCTCGGCCTCGGCATACATCGCGCCTTATTTTTCTCGGCCTCGGCGTATGACGCGCCTTATTTTTCTCGGCCTCGGCATATATCGCGCCTTATTTGTCTCGGCCTCGGCGTATGACGCGCCTTATGTTTCTCGGCCTCGGCATATACCGCGCCTTATTTTTCTCGGCCTCGGCATACATCGCGCCTTATTTTTCTCGGCCTCGGCATACATCGCGCCTTATTTTTCTCGGCCTCGGCATATATCGCGCCTTATTTGTCTCGGCCTCGGCGTATGACGCGCCTTATGTTTCTCGGCCTCGGCATATACCGCGCCTTATTTTTCTCGGCCTCGGCATACATCGCGCCTTATTTTTCTCGGCCTCGGCATATATCGCACCTTATTTTTCTCGGTTTCGGCGTATGACGCGCCTTATTTTTCTCGGCCTCGGCATATATCGCGCCTTATTTTTCTCGGCCTCGGCGTATGATGCGCCTTATTTTTCTCGGCCTCGGCGTATGACGCGCCTTATTTTTCTCGGCCTCGGCGTATGACGCGCCTTATTTTTCTCGGCCTCGGCGTATGACGCGCCTTATTTTTCTCGGCCTCGGTGTATGACGCGCCTTATTTTTCTCGGCCTCGGCATATATCGCGCCTTATTTTTCTCGGCCTCGGCTTACGACGCGCCTTATGTTTCTCGGCCTCGGCATATACCGCGCCTTATTTTTCTCGGCCTCGGCATACATCGCGCCTTATTTTTCTCGGCCTCGGCATATATCGCGCCTTATTTTTCTCGGCCTCGGCGTATGATGCGCCTTATTTTTCTCGGCCTCGGCGTATGACGCGCCTTATTTTTCTCGGCCTCGGCGTATGACGCGCCTTATTTTTCTCGGCCTCGGCGTATGACGCGCCTTATTTTTCTCGGCCTCGGTGTATGACGCGCCTTATTTTTCTCGGCCTCGGCATATATCGCGCCTTATTTTTCTCGGCCTCGGCTTACGACGCGCCTTATTTTTCTCGGCCTCGGCATATATCGCGCCTTATTTTTCTCGGCCTCGGCGTATGACGCGCCTTATTTTTCTCGGCCTCGGCGTATGACGCGCCTTATTTTTCTCGGCCTCGGCATATATCGCGCCTTATTTTTCTCGGCCTCGGCGTATGACGCGCCTTATTTTTCTCGGCCTCGGCGTATGACGCGCCTTATTTTTCTCGGCCTCGGCGTATGACGCGCCTTATTTTTCTCGGCCTCGGCATATACCGCGCCTTATTTTTCTCGGCCTCGGCATACATCGCGCCTTATTTTTCTCGGCCTCGGCATATATCGCACCTTATTTTTCTCGGTTTCGGCGTATGACGCGCCTTATGTTTCTCGTCCTCGGCATATATCGCGCCTTATGTTTCTCGGCCTCGGCATATATCGCGCCTTATTTTTCTCGGCCTCGGCTTACGACGCGCCTTATGTTTCTCGGCCTCGGCATATACCGCGCCTTATTTTTCTCGGCCTCGGCATACATCGCGCCTTATTTTTCTCGGCCTCGGCATATATCGCGCCTTATTTTTCTCGGCCTCGGCGTATGATGCGCCTTATTTTTCTCGGCCTCGGCGTATGACGCGCCTTATTTTTCTCGGCCTCGGCGTATGACGCGCCTTATTTTTCTCGGCCTCGGTGTATGACGCGCCTTATTTTTCTCGGCCTCGGCATATATCGCGCCTTATTTTTCTCGGCCTCGGCTTACGACGCGCCTTATTTTTCTCGGCCTCGGCATATATCGCGCCTTATTTTTCTCGGCCTCGGCTTACGACGCGCCTTATGTTTCTCGGCCTCGGCATATACCGCGCCTTATTTTTCTCGGCCTCGGCATACATCGCGCCTTATTTTTCTCGGCCTCGGCATATATCGCGCCTTATTTTTCTCGGCCTCGGCGTATGATGCGCCTTATTTTTCTCGGCCTCGGCGTATGACGCGCCTTATTTTTCTCGGCCTCGGCGTATGACGCGCCTTATTTTTCTCGGCCTCGGTGTATGACGCGCCTTATTTTTCTCGGCCTCGGCATATATCGCGCCTTATTTTTCTCGGCCTCGGCTTACGACGCGCCTTATTTTTCTCGGCCTCGGCATATATCGCGCCTTATTTTTCTCGGCCTCGGCGTATGACGCGCCTTATTTTTCTCGGCCTCGGCATATATCGCGCCTTATTTGTCTCGGCCTCGGCGTATGACGCGCCTTATGTTTCTCGGCCTCGGCATATACCGCGCCTTATTTTTCTCGGCCTCGGCATACATCGCGCCTTATTTTTCTCGGCCTCGGCATACATCGCGCCTTATTTTTCTCGGCCTCGGCATATATCGCGCCTTATTTGTCACGGCCTCGGCGTATGACGCGCCTTATGTTTCTCGGCCTCGGCATCTACCGCGCCTTATTTTTCTCGGCCTCGGCATACATCGCGCCTTATTTTTCTCGGCCTCGGCATATATCGCACCTTATTTTTCTCGGTTTCGGCGTATGACGCGCCTTATTTTTCTCGGCCTCGGCGTATGACGCGCCTTATTTTTCTCGGCCTCGGCGTATGACGCGCCTTATTTTTCTCGGCCTCGGTGTATGACGCGCCTTATTTTTCTCGGCCTCGGCATATATCGCGCCTTATTTTTCTCGGCCTCGGCATACATCGCGCCTTATTTATCTCGGCCTCGGCATATATCGCACCTTATTTTTCTCGGTTTCGGCGTATGACGCGCCTTATTTTTCTCGGCCTCGGCGTATGACGCGCCTTATTTTTCTCGGCCTCGGCGTATGACGCGCCTTATTTTTCTCGGCCTCGGCGTATGACGCGCCTTATTTTTCTCGGCCTCGGTGTATGACGCGCCTTATTTTTCTCGGCCTCGGCATATATCGCGCCTTATTTTTCTCGGCCTCGGCGTACGATGCGCCTTATTTTTCTCGGCCTCGGCGTATGACGCGCCTTATTTTTCTCGGCCTCGGCGTATGACGCGCCTTATTTTTCTCGGCCTCGGCGTATGACGCGCCTTATTTTTCTCGGCCTCGGCATATATCGCGCCTTATTTTTCTCGGCCTCGGCATATATCGCACCTTATTTTTCTCGGTTTCGGCGTATGACGCGCCTTATTTTTCTCGGCCTCGGTGTATGACGCACCTTATTTTTCTCGGCCTCGGCATATATCGCGCCTTATTTTTCTCGGCCTCGGCATACATCGCGCCCTATTTTTCTCGGCCTCGGCATATATCGCGCCATATTTTTCTCGGCCTCGGCACACATCGCGCCTTATTTTCTCGGCCTCGGCGTATGACGCGCCTTATGTTTCTCGGCCTCGGCATATATCGCGCCTTATTTGTCTCGGCCTCGGCGTATGACGCGCCTTATGTTTCTCGGCCTCGGCATATATCGCGCCTTGTTTCTCGGCCTCGGCATATACCGCGCCTTATTTTTCTCGGCCTCGGCATACATCGCGCCTTATTTTTCTCGGCCTCGGCATATATCGCACCTTATTTTTCTCGGCCTCGGCGTATGACGCGCCTTATTTTTCTCGGCCTCGGCATATATCGCACCTTATTTTTCTCGGCCTCGGCGTATGACGCGCCTTATTTTTCTCGGCCTCGGCGTATAACGCGCCTAATTTTTCTCGGCCTCGGCGTATGACGCGCCTTATTTTTCTCGGCCTCGGCATATATCGCGCCTTATTTTTTTCGGTTTCGGCGTATGACGCGCCTTATTTTTCTCGGCCTCGGCATATATCGCGCCTTATTTTTCTCGGCCTCGGCATACATCGCGCCTTATTTTTCTCGGCCTCGGCGTATGACGCGCCTTATTTTTCTCGGCCTCGGCATATATCGCGCCTTATTTGTCTCGGCCTCGGCGTATGACGCGCCTTATGTTTCTCGGCCTCGGCATATACCGCGCCTTATTTTTCTCGGCCTCGGCATACATCGCGCCTTATTTTTCTCGGCCTCGGCATACATCGCGCCTTATTTTTCTCGGCCTCGGCATATATCGCGCCTTATTTGTCTCGGCCTCGGCGTATGACGCGCCTTATGTTTCTCGGCCTCGGCATATACCGCGCCTTATTTTTCTCGGCCTCGGCATACATCGCGCCTTATTTTTCTCGGCCTCGGCATATATCGCACCTTATTTTTCTCGGTTTCGGCGTATGACGCGCCTTATTTTTCTCGGCCTCGGCATATATCGCGCCTTATTTTTCTCGGCCTCGGCGTATGATGCGCCTTATTTTTCTCGGCCTCGGCGTATGACGCGCCTTATTTTTCTCGGCCTCGGCGTATGACGCGCCTTATTTTTCTCGGCCTCGGCGTATGACGCGCCTTATTTTTCTCGGCCTCGGTGTATGACGCGCCTTATTTTTCTCGGCCTCGGCATATATCGCGCCTTATTTTTCTCGGCCTCGGCTTACGACGCGCCTTATGTTTCTCGGCCTCGGCATATACCGCGCCTTATTTTTCTCGGCCTCGGCATACATCGCGCCTTATTTTTCTCGGCCTCGGCATATATCGCGCCTTATTTTTCTCGGCCTCGGCGTATGATGCGCCTTATTTTTCTCGGCCTCGGCGTATGACGCGCCTTATTTTTCTCGGCCTCGGCGTATGACGCGCCTTATTTTTCTCGGCCTCGGCGTATGACGCGCCTTATTTTTCTCGGCCTCGGTGTATGACGCGCCTTATTTTTCTCGGCCTCGGCATATATCGCGCCTTATTTTTCTCGGCCTCGGCTTACGACGCGCCTTATTTTTCTCGGCCTCGGCATATATCGCGCCTTATTTTTCTCGGCCTCGGCGTATGACGCGCCTTATTTTTCTCGGCCTCGGCGTATGACGCGCCTTATTTTTCTCGGCCTCGGCATATATCGCGCCTTATTTTTCTCGGCCTCGGCGTATGACGCGCCTTATTTTTCTCGGCCTCGGCGTATGACGCGCCTTATTTTTCTCGGCCTCGGCGTATGACGCGCCTTATTTTTCTCGGCCTCGGCATATACCGCGCCTTATTTTTCTCGGCCTCGGCATACATCGCGCCTTATTTTTCTCGGCCTCGGCATATATCGCACCTTATTTTTCTCGGTTTCGGCGTATGACGCGCCTTATGTTTCTCGTCCTCGGCATATATCGCGCCTTATGTTTCTCGGCCTCGGCTTACGACGCGCCTTATGTTTCTCGGCCTCGGCATATACCGCGCCTTATTTTTCTCGGCCTCGGCATACATCGCGCCTTATTTTTCTCGGCCTCGGCATATATCGCGCCTTATTTTTCTCGGCCTCGGCGTATGATGCGCCTTATTTTTCTCGGCCTCGGCGTATGACGCGCCTTATTTTTCTCGGCCTCGGTGTATGACGCGCCTTATTTTTCTCGGCCTCGGCATATATCGCGCCTTATTTTTCTCGGCCTCGGCTTACGACGCGCCTTATTTTTCTCGGCCTCGGCATATATCGCGCCTTATTTTTCTCGGCCTCGGCTTACGACGCGCCTTATGTTTCTCGGCCTCGGCATATACCGCGCCTTATTTTTCTCGGCCTCGGCATACATCGCGCCTTATTTTTCTCGGCCTCGGCATATATCGCGCCTTATTTTTCTCGGCCTCGGCGTATGATGCGCCTTATTTTTCTCGGCCTCGGCGTATGACGCGCCTTATTTTTCTCGGCCTCGGCGTATGACGCGCCTTATTTTTCTCGGCCTCGGTGTATGACGCGCCTTATTTTTCTCGGCCTCGGCATATATCGCGCCTTATTTTTCTCGGCCTCGGCTTACGACGCGCCTTATTTTTCTCGGCGTCGGCATATATCGCGCCTTATTTTTCTCGGCCTCGGCGTATGACGCGCCTTATTTTTCTCGGCCTCGGCATATATCGCGCCTTATTTGTCTCGGCCTCGGCGTATGACGCGCCTTATGTTTCTCGGCCTCGGCATATACCGCGCCTTATTTTTCTCGGCCTCGGCATACATCGCGCCTTATTTTTCTCGGCCTCGGCATACATCGCGCCTTATTTTTCTCGGCCTCGGCATATATCGCGCCTTATTTGTCTCGGCCTCGGCGTATGACGCGCCTTATGTTTCTCGGCCTCGGCATATATCGCGCCTTGTTTCTCGGCCTCGGCATATACCGCGCCTTATTTTTCTCGGCCTCGGCATACATCGCGCCTTATTTTTCTCGGCCTCGGCATATATCGCACCTTATTTTTCTCGGCCTCGGCGTATGACGCGCCTTATTTTTCTCGGCCTCGGCATATATCGCACCTTATTTTTCTCGGCCTCGGCGTATGACGCGCCTTATTTTTCTCGGCCTCGGCGTATAACGCGCCTAATTTTTCTCGGCCTCGGCGTATGACGCGCCTTATTTTTCTCGGCCTCGGCATATATCGCGCCTTATTTTTTTCGGTTTCGGCGTATGACGCGCCTTATTTTTCTCGGCCTCGGCATATATCGCGCCTTATTTTTCTCGGCCTCGGCATACATCGCGCCTTATTTTTCTCGGCCTCGGCGTATGACGCGCCTTATTTTTCTCGGCCTCGGCATATATCGCGCCTTATTTGTCTCGGCCTCGGCGTATGACGCGCCTTATGTTTCTCGGCCTCGGCATATACCGCGCCTTATTTTTCTCGGCCTCGGCATACATCGCGCCTTATTTTTCTCGGCCTCGGCATACATCGCGCCTTATTTTTCTCGGCCTCGGCATATATCGCGCCTTATTTGTCTCGGCCTCGGCGTATGACGCGCCTTATGTTTCTCGGCCTCGGCATATACCGCGCCTTATTTTTCTCGGCCTCGGCATACATCGCGCCTTATTTTTCTCGGCCTCGGCATATATCGCACCTTATTTTTCTCGGTTTCGGCGTATGACGCGCCTTATTTTTCTCGGCCTCGGCATATATCGCGCCTTATTTTTCTCGGCCTCGGCGTATGATGCGCCTTATTTTTCTCGGCCTCGGCGTATGACGCGCCTTATTTTTCTCGGCCTCGGCGTATGACGCGCCTTATTTTTCTCGGCCTCGGCGTATGACGCGCCTTATTTTTCTCGGCCTCGGTGTATGACGCGCCTTATTTTTCTCGGCCTCGGCATATATCGCGCCTTATTTTTCTCGGCCTCGGCTTACGACGCGCCTTATGTTTCTCGGCCTCGGCATATACCGCGCCTTATTTTTCTCGGCCTCGGCATACATCGCGCCTTATTTTTCTCGGCCTCGGCATATATCGCGCCTTATTTTTCTCGGCCTCGGCGTATGATGCGCCTTATTTTTCTCGGCCTCGGCGTATGACGCGCCTTATTTTTCTCGGCCTCGGCGTATGACGCGCCTTATTTTTCTCGGCCTCGGCGTATGACGCGCCTTATTTTTCTCGGCCTCGGTGTATGACGCGCCTTATTTTTCTCGGCCTCGGCATATATCGCGCCTTATTTTTCTCGGCCTCGGCTTACGACGCGCCTTATTTTTCTCGGCCTCGGCATATATCGCGCCTTATTTTTCTCGGCCTCGGCGTATGACGCGCCTTATTTTTCTCGGCCTCGGCGTATGACGCGCCTTATTTTTCTCGGCCTCGGCATATATCGCGCCTTATTTTTCTCGGCCTCGGCGTATGACGCGCCTTATTTTTCTCGGCCTCGGCGTATGACGCGCCTTATTTTTCTCGGCCTCGGCGTATGACGCGCCTTATTTTTCTCGGCCTCGGCATATACCGCGCCTTATTTTTCTCGGCCTCGGCATACATCGCGCCTTATTTTTCTCGGCCTCGGCATATATCGCACCTTATTTTTCTCGGTTTCGGCGTATGACGCGCCTTATGTTTCTCGTCCTCGGCATATATCGCGCCTTATGTTTCTCGGCCTCGGCATATATCGCGCCTTATTTTTCTCGGCCTCGGCTTACGACGCGCCTTATGTTTCTCGGCCTCGGCATATACCGCGCCTTATTTTTCTCGGCCTCGGCATACATCGCGCCTTATTTTTCTCGGCCTCGGCATATATCGCGCCTTATTTTTCTCGGCCTCGGCGTATGATGCGCCTTATTTTTCTCGGCCTCGGCGTATGACGCGCCTTATTTTTCTCGGCCTCGGCGTATGACGCGCCTTATTTTTCTCGGCCTCGGTGTATGACGCGCCTTATTTTTCTCGGCCTCGGCATATATCGCGCCTTATTTTTCTCGGCCTCGGCTTACGACGCGCCTTATTTTTCTCGGCGTCGGCATATATCGCGCCTTATTTTTCTCGGCCTCGGCGTATGACGCGCCTTATTTTTCTCGGCCTCGGCATATATCGCGCCTTATTTGTCTCGGCCTCGGCGTATGACGCGCCTTATGTTTCTCGGCCTCGGCATATACCGCGCCTTATTTTTCTCGGCCTCGGCATACATCGCGCCTTATTTTTCTCGGCCTCGGCATACATCGCGCCTTATTTTTCTCGGCCTCGGCATATATCGCGCCTTATTTGTCTCGGCCTCGGCGTATGACGCGCCTTATGTTTCTCGGCCTCGGCATATATCGCGCCTTGTTTCTCGGCCTCGGCATATACCGCGCCTTATTTTTCTCGGCCTCGGCATACATCGCGCCTTATTTTTCTCGGCCTCGGCATATATCGCACCTTATTTTTCTCGGCCTCGGCGTATGACGCGCCTTATTTTTCTCGGCCTCGGCATATATCGCACCTTATTTTTCTCGGCCTCGGCGTATGACGCGCCTTATTTTTCTCGGCCTCGGCGTATAACGCGCCTAATTTTTCTCGGCCTCGGCGTATGACGCGCCTTATTTTTCTCGGCCTCGGCATATATCGCGCCTTATTTTTTTCGGTTTCGGCGTATGACGCGCCTTATTTTTCTCGGCCTCGGCATATATCGCGCCTTATTTTTCTCGGCCTCGGCATACATCGCGCCTTATTTTTCTCGGCCTCGGCGTATGACGCGCCTTATTTTTCTCGGCCTCGGCATATATCGCGCCTTATTTGTCTCGGCCTCGGCGTATGACGCGCCTTATGTTTCTCGGCCTCGGCATATACCGCGCCTTATTTTTCTCGGCCTCGGCATACATCGCGCCTTATTTTTCTCGGCCTCGGCATACATCGCGCCTTATTTTTCTCGGCCTCGGCATATATCGCGCCTTATTTGTCTCGGCCTCGGCGTATGACGCGCCTTATGTTTCTCGGCCTCGGCATATACCGCGCCTTATTTTTCTCGGCCTCGGCATACATCGCGCCTTATTTTTCTCGGCCTCGGCATATATCGCACCTTATTTTTCTCGGTTTCGGCGTATGACGCGCCTTATTTTTCTCGGCCTCGGCATATATCGCGCCTTATTTTTCTCGGCCTCGGCGTATGATGCGCCTTATTTTTCTCGGCCTCGGCGTATGACGCGCCTTATTTTTCTCGGCCTCGGCGTATGACGCGCCTTATTTTTCTCGGCCTCGGCGTATGACGCGCCTTATTTTTCTCGGCCTCGGTGTATGACGCGCCTTATTTTTCTCGGCCTCGGCATATATCGCGCCTTATTTTTCTCGGCCTCGGCTTACGACGCGCCTTATGTTTCTCGGCCTCGGCATATACCGCGCCTTATTTTTCTCGGCCTCGGCATACATCGCGCCTTATTTTTCTCGGCCTCGGCATATATCGCGCCTTATTTTTCTCGGCCTCGGCGTATGATGCGCCTTATTTTTCTCGGCCTCGGCGTATGACGCGCCTTATTTTTCTCGGCCTCGGCGTATGACGCGCCTTATTTTTCTCGGCCTCGGCGTATGACGCGCCTTATTTTTCTCGGCCTCGGTGTATGACGCGCCTTATTTTTCTCGGCCTCGGCATATATCGCGCCTTATTTTTCTCGGCCTCGGCTTACGACGCGCCTTATTTTTCTCGGCCTCGGCATATATCGCGCCTTATTTTTCTCGGCCTCGGCGTATGACGCGCCTTATTTTTCTCGGCCTCGGCGTATGACGCGCCTTATTTTTCTCGGCCTCGGCATATATCGCGCCTTATTTTTCTCGGCCTCGGCGTATGACGCGCCTTATTTTTCTCGGCCTCGGCGTATGACGCGCCTTATTTTTCTCGGCCTCGGCGTATGACGCGCCTTATTTTTCTCGGCCTCGGCATATACCGCGCCTTATTTTTCTCGGCCTCGGCATACATCGCGCCTTATTTTTCTCGGCCTCGGCATATATCGCACCTTATTTTTCTCGGTTTCGGCGTATGACGCGCCTTATGTTTCTCGTCCTCGGCATATATCGCGCCTTATGTTTCTCGGCCTCGGCATATATCGCGCCTTATTTTTCTCGGCCTCGGCTTACGACGCGCCTTATGTTTCTCGGCCTCGGCATATACCGCGCCTTATTTTTCTCGGCCTCGGCATACATCGCGCCTTATTTTTCTCGGCCTCGGCATATATCGCGCCTTATTTTTCTCGGCCTCGGCGTATGATGCGCCTTATTTTTCTCGGCCTCGGCGTATGACGCGCCTTATTTTTCTCGGCCTCGGCGTATGACGCGCCTTATTTTTCTCGGCCTCGGTGTATGACGCGCCTTATTTTTCTCGGCCTCGGCATATATCGCGCCTTATTTTTCTCGGCCTCGGCTTACGACGCGCCTTATTTTTCTCGGCCTCGGCATATATCGCGCCTTATTTTTCTCGGCCTCGGCTTACGACGCGCCTTATGTTTCTCGGCCTCGGCATATACCGCGCCTTATTTTTCTCGGCCTCGGCATACATCGCGCCTTATTTTTCTCGGCCTCGGCATATATCGCGCCTTATTTTTCTCGGCCTCGGCGTATGATGCGCCTTATTTTTCTCGGCCTCGGCGTATGACGCGCCTTATTTTTCTCGGCCTCGGCGTATGACGCGCCTTATTTTTCTCGGCCTCGGTGTATGACGCGCCTTATTTTTCTCGGCCTCGGCATATATCGCGCCTTATTTTTCTCGGCCTCGGCTTACGACGCGCCTTATTTTTCTCGGCCTCGGCATATATCGCGCCTTATTTTTCTCGGCCTCGGCGTATGACGCGCCTTATTTTTCTCGGCCTCGGCATATATCGCGCCTTATTTGTCTCGGCCTCGGCGTATGACGCGCCTTATGTTTCTCGGCCTCGGCATATACCGCGCCTTATTTTTCTCGGCCTCGGCATACATCGCGCCTTATTTTTCTCGGCCTCGGCATACATCGCGCCTTATTTTTCTCGGCCTCGGCATATATCGCGCCTTATTTGTCTCGGCCTCGGCGTATGACGCGCCTTATGTTTCTCGGCCTCGGCATCTACCGCGCCTTATTTTTCTCGGCCTCGGCATACATCGCGCCTTATTTTTCTCGGCCTCGGCATATATCGCACCTTATTTTTCTCGGTTTCGGCGTATGACGCGCCTTATTTTTCTCGGCCTCGGCGTATGACGCGCCTTATTTTTCTCGGCCTCGGCGTATGACGCGCCTTATTTTTCTCGGCCTCGGTGTATGACGCGCCTTATTTTTCTCGGCCTCGGCATATATCGCGCCTTATTTTTCTCGGCCTCGGCATACATCGCGCCTTATTTATCTCGGCCTCGGCATATATCGCACCTTATTTTTCTCGGTTTCGGCGTATGACGCGCCTTATTTTTCTCGGCCTCGGCGTATGACGCGCCTTATTTTTCTCGGCCTCGGCGTATGACGCGCCTTATTTTTCTCGGCCTCGGCGTATGACGCGCCTTATTTTTCTCGGCCTCGGTGTATGACGCGCCTTATTTTTCTCGGCCTCGGCATATATCGCGCCTTATTTTTCTCGGCCTCGGCGTACGATGCGCCTTATTTTTCTCGGCCTCGGCGTATGACGCGCCTTATTTTTCTCGGCCTCGGCGTATGACGCGCCTTATTTTTCTCGGCCTCGGCGTATGACGCGCCTTATTTTTCTCGGCCTCGGCATATATCGCGCCTTATTTTTCTCGGCCTCGGCATATATCGCACCTTATTTTTCTCGGTTTCGGCGTATGACGCGCCTTATTTTTCTCGGCCTCGGTGTATGACGCACCTTATTTTTCTCGGCCTCGGCATATATCGCGCCTTATTTTTCTCGGCCTCGGCATACATCGCGCCCTATTTTTCTCGGCCTCGGCATATATCGCGCCATATTTTTCTCGGCCTCGGCACACATCGCGCCTTATTTTCTCGGCCTCGGCGTATGACGCGCCTTATGTTTCTCGGCCTCGGCATATATCGCGCCTTATTTGTCTCGGCCTCGGCGTATGACGCGCCTTATGTTTCTCGGCCTCGGCATATATCGCGCCTTGTTTCTCGGCCTCGGCATATACCGCGCCTTATTTTTCTCGGCCTCGGCATACATCGCGCCTTATTTTTCTCGGCCTCGGCATATATCGCACCTTATTTTTCTCGGCCTCGGCGTATGACGCGCCTTATTTTTCTCGGCCTCGGCATATATCGCACCTTATTTTTCTCGGCCTCGGCGTATGACGCGCCTTATTTTTCTCGGCCTCGGCGTATAACGCGCCTAATTTTTCTCGGCCTCGGCGTATGACGCGCCTTATTTTTCTCGGCCTCGGCATATATCGCGCCTTATTTTTTTCGGTTTCGGCGTATGACGCGCCTTATTTTTCTCGGCCTCGGCATATATCGCGCCTTATTTTTCTCGGCCTCGGCATACATCGCGCCTTATTTTTCTCGGCCTCGGCGTATGACGCGCCTTATTTTTCTCGGCCTCGGCATATATCGCGCCTTATTTGTCTCGGCCTCGGCGTATGACGCGCCTTATGTTTCTCGGCCTCGGCATATACCGCGCCTTATTTTTCTCGGCCTCGGCATACATCGCGCCTTATTTTTCTCGGCCTCGGCATACATCGCGCCTTATTTTTCTCGGCCTCGGCATATATCGCGCCTTATTTGTCTCGGCCTCGGCGTATGACGCGCCTTATGTTTCTCGGCCTCGGCATATACCGCGCCTTATTTTTCTCGGCCTCGGCATACATCGCGCCTTATTTTTCTCGGCCTCGGCATATATCGCACCTTATTTTTCTCGGTTTCGGCGTATGACGCGCCTTATTTTTCTCGGCCTCGGCATATATCGCGCCTTATTTTTCTCGGCCTCGGCGTATGATGCGCCTTATTTTTCTCGGCCTCGGCGTATGACGCGCCTTATTTTTCTCGGCCTCGGCGTATGACGCGCCTTATTTTTCTCGGCCTCGGCGTATGACGCGCCTTATTTTTCTCGGCCTCGGTGTATGACGCGCCTTATTTTTCTCGGCCTCGGCATATATCGCGCCTTATTTTTCTCGGCCTCGGCTTACGACGCGCCTTATGTTTCTCGGCCTCGGCATATACCGCGCCTTATTTTTCTCGGCCTCGGCATACATCGCGCCTTATTTTTCTCGGCCTCGGCATATATCGCGCCTTATTTTTCTCGGCCTCGGCGTATGATGCGCCTTATTTTTCTCGGCCTCGGCGTATGACGCGCCTTATTTTTCTCGGCCTCGGCGTATGACGCGCCTTATTTTTCTCGGCCTCGGCGTATGACGCGCCTTATTTTTCTCGGCCTCGGTGTATGACGCGCCTTATTTTTCTCGGCCTCGGCATATATCGCGCCTTATTTTTCTCGGCCTCGGCTTACGACGCGCCTTATTTTTCTCGGCCTCGGCATATATCGCGCCTTATTTTTCTCGGCCTCGGCGTATGACGCGCCTTATTTTTCTCGGCCTCGGCGTATGACGCGCCTTATTTTTCTCGGCCTCGGCATATATCGCGCCTTATTTTTCTCGGCCTCGGCGTATGACGCGCCTTATTTTTCTCGGCCTCGGCGTATGACGCGCCTTATTTTTCTCGGCCTCGGCGTATGACGCGCCTTATTTTTCTCGGCCTCGGCATATACCGCGCCTTATTTTTCTCGGCCTCGGCATACATCGCGCCTTATTTTTCTCGGCCTCGGCATATATCGCACCTTATTTTTCTCGGTTTCGGCGTATGACGCGCCTTATGTTTCTCGTCCTCGGCATATATCGCGCCTTATGTTTCTCGGCCTCGGCTTACGACGCGCCTTATGTTTCTCGGCCTCGGCATATACCGCGCCTTATTTTTCTCGGCCTCGGCATACAGCGCGCCTTATTTTTCTCGGCCTCGGCATATATCGCGCCTTATTTTTCTCGGCCTCGGCGTATGATGCGCCTTATTTTTCTCGGCCTCGGCGTATGACGCGACTTATTTTTCTCGGCCTCGGCGTATGACGCGCCTTATTTTTCTCGGCCTCGGTGTATGACGCGCCTTATTTTTCTCGGCCTCGGCATATATCGCGCCTTATTTTTCTCGGCCTCGGCTTACGACGCGCCTTATTTTTCTCGGCCTCGGCATATATCGCGCCTTATTTTTCTCGGCCTCGGCTTACGACGCGCCTTATGTTTCTCGGCCTCGGCATATACCGCGCCTTATTTTTCTCGGCCTCGGCATACATCGCGCCTTATTTTTCTCGGCCTCGGCATATATCGCGCCTTATTTTTCTCGGCCTCGGCGTATGATGCGCCTTATTTTTCTCGGCCTCGGCGTATGACGCGCCTTATTTTTCTCGGCCTCGGCGTATGACGCGCCTTATTTTTCTCGGCCTCGGTGTATGACGCGCCTTATTTTTCTCGGCCTCGGCATATATCGCGCCTTATTTTTCTCGGCCTCGGCTTACGACGCGCCTTATTTTTCTCGGCGTCGGCATATATCGCGCCTTATTTTTCTCGGCCTCGGCGTATGACGCGCCTTATTTTTCTCGGCCTCGGCATATATCGCGCCTTATTTGTCTCGGCCTCGGCGTATGACGCGCCTTATGTTTCTCGGCCTCGGCATATACCGCGCCTTATTTTTCTCGGCCTCGGCATACATCGCGCCTTATTTTTCTCGGCCTCGGCATACATCGCGCCTTATTTTTCTCGGCCTCGGCATATATCGCGCCTTATTTGTCTCGGCCTCGGCGTATGACGCGCCTTATGTTTCTCGGCCTCGGCATATATCGCGCCTTGTTTCTCGGCCTCGGCATATACCGCGCCTTATTTTTCTCGGCCTCGGCATACATCGCGCCTTATTTTTCTCGGCCTCGGCATATATCGCACCTTATTTTTCTCGGCCTCGGCGTATGACGCGCCTTATTTTTCTCGGCCTCGGCATATATCGCACCTTATTTTTCTCGGCCTCGGCGTATGACGCGCCTTATTTTTCTCGGCCTCGGCGTATAACGCGCCTAATTTTTCTCGGCCTCGGCGTATGACGCGCCTTATTTTTCTCGGCCTCGGCATATATCGCGCCTTATTTTTTTCGGTTTCGGCGTATGACGCGCCTTATTTTTCTCGGCCTCGGCATATATCGCGCCTTATTTTTCTCGGCCTCGGCATACATCGCGCCTTATTTTTCTCGGCCTCGGCGTATGACGCGCCTTATTTTTCTCGGCCTCGGCATATATCGCGCCTTATTTGTCTCGGCCTCGGCGTATGACGCGCCTTATGTTTCTCGGCCTCGGCATATACCGCGCCTTATTTTTCTCGGCCTCGGCATACATCGCGCCTTATTTTTCTCGGCCTCGGCATACATCGCGCCTTATTTTTCTCGGCCTCGGCATATATCGCGCCTTATTTGTCTCGGCCTCGGCGTATGACGCGCCTTATGTTTCTCGGCCTCGGCATATACCGCGCCTTATTTTTCTCGGCCTCGGCATACATCGCGCCTTATTTTTCTCGGCCTCGGCATATATCGCACCTTATTTTTCTCGGTTTCGGCGTATGACGCGCCTTATTTTTCTCGGCCTCGGCATATATCGCGCCTTATTTTTCTCGGCCTCGGCGTATGATGCGCCTTATTTTTCTCGGCCTCGGCGTATGACGCGCCTTATTTTTCTCGGCCTCGGCGTATGACGCGCCTTATTTTTCTCGGCCTCGGCGTATGACGCGCCTTATTTTTCTCGGCCTCGGTGTATGACGCGCCTTATTTTTCTCGGCCTCGGCATATATCGCGCCTTATTTTTCTCGGCCTCGGCTTACGACGCGCCTTATGTTTCTCGGCCTCGGCATATACCGCGCCTTATTTTTCTCGGCCTCGGCATACATCGCGCCTTATTTTTCTCGGCCTCGGCATATATCGCGCCTTATTTTTCTCGGCCTCGGCGTATGATGCGCCTTATTTTTCTCGGCCTCGGCGTATGACGCGCCTTATTTTTCTCGGCCTCGGCGTATGACGCGCCTTATTTTTCTCGGCCTCGGCGTATGACGCGCCTTATTTTTCTCGGCCTCGGTGTATGACGCGCCTTATTTTTCTCGGCCTCGGCATATATCGCGCCTTATTTTTCTCGGCCTCGGCTTACGACGCGCCTTATTTTTCTCGGCCTCGGCATATATCGCGCCTTATTTTTCTCGGCCTCGGCGTATGACGCGCCTTATTTTTCTCGGCCTCGGCGTATGACGCGCCTTATTTTTCTCGGCCTCGGCATATATCGCGCCTTATTTTTCTCGGCCTCGGCGTATGACGCGCCTTATTTTTCTCGGCCTCGGCGTATGACGCGCCTTATTTTTCTCGGCCTCGGCGTATGACGCGCCTTATTTTTCTCGGCCTCGGCATATACCGCGCCTTATTTTTCTCGGCCTCGGCATACATCGCGCCTTATTTTTCTCGGCCTCGGCATATATCGCACCTTATTTTTCTCGGTTTCGGCGTATGACGCGCCTTATGTTTCTCGTCCTCGGCATATATCGCGCCTTATGTTTCTCGGCCTCGGCATATATCGCGCCTTATTTTTCTCGGCCTCGGCTTACGACGCGCCTTATGTTTCTCGGCCTCGGCATATACCGCGCCTTATTTTTCTCGGCCTCGGCATACATCGCGCCTTATTTTTCTCGGCCTCGGCATATATCGCGCCTTATTTTTCTCGGCCTCGGCGTATGATGCGCCTTATTTTTCTCGGCCTCGGCGTATGACGCGCCTTATTTTTCTCGGCCTCGGCGTATGACGCGCCTTATTTTTCTCGGCCTCGGTGTATGACGCGCCTTATTTTTCTCGGCCTCGGCATATATCGCGCCTTATTTTTCTCGGCCTCGGCTTACGACGCGCCTTATTTTTCTCGGCCTCGGCATATATCGCGCCTTATTTTTCTCGGCCTCGGCTTACGACGCGCCTTATGTTTCTCGGCCTCGGCATATACCGCGCCTTATTTTTCTCGGCCTCGGCATACATCGCGCCTTATTTTTCTCGGCCTCGGCATATATCGCGCCTTATTTTTCTCGGCCTCGGCGTATGATGCGCCTTATTTTTCTCGGCCTCGGCGTATGACGCGCCTTATTTTTCTCGGCCTCGGCGTATGACGCGCCTTATTTTTCTCGGCCTCGGTGTATGACGCGCCTTATTTTTCTCGGCCTCGGCATATATCGCGCCTTATTTTTCTCGGCCTCGGCTTACGACGCGCCTTATTTTTCTCGGCCTCGGCATATATCGCGCCTTATTTTTCTCGGCCTCGGCGTATGACGCGCCTTATTTTTCTCGGCCTCGGCATATATCGCGCCTTATTTGTCTCGGCCTCGGCGTATGACGCGCCTTATGTTTCTCGGCCTCGGCATATACCGCGCCTTATTTTTCTCGGCCTCGGCATACATCGCGCCTTATTTTTCTCGGCCTCGGCATACATCGCGCCTTATTTTTCTCGGCCTCGGCATATATCGCGCCTTATTTGTCTCGGCCTCGGCGTATGACGCGCCTTATGTTTCTCGGCCTCGGCATCTACCGCGCCTTATTTTTCTCGGCCTCGGCATACATCGCGCCTTATTTTTCTCGGCCTCGGCATATATCGCACCTTATTTTTCTCGGTTTCGGCGTATGACGCGCCTTATTTTTCTCGGCCTCGGCGTATGACGCGCCTTATTTTTCTCGGCCTCGGCGTATGACGCGCCTTATTTTTCTCGGCCTCGGTGTATGACGCGCCTTATTTTTCTCGGCCTCGGCATATATCGCGCCTTATTTTTCTCGGCCTCGGCATACATCGCGCCTTATTTATCTCGGCCTCGGCATATATCGCACCTTATTTTTCTCGGTTTCGGCGTATGACGCGCCTTATTTTTCTCGGCCTCGGCGTATGACGCGCCTTATTTTTCTCGGCCTCGGCGTATGACGCGCCTTATTTTTCTCGGCCTCGGTGTATGACGCGCCTTATTTTTCTCGGCCTCGGCATATATCGCGCCTTATTTTTCTCGGCCTCGGCATACATCGCGCCTTATTTTTCTCGGCCTCGGCATATATCGCGCCTTATTTGTCTCGGCCTCGGCGTATGACGCGCCTTATGTTTCTCGGCCTCGGCATCTACCGCGCCTTATTTTTCTCGGCCTCGGCATACATCGCGCCTTATTTTTCTCGGCCTCGGCATATATCGCACCTTATTTTTCTCGGTTTCGGCGTATGACGCGCCTTATTTTTCTCGGCCTCGGCGTATGACGCGCCTTATTTTTCTCGGCCTCGGCGTATGACGCGCCTTATTTTTCTCGGCCTCGGTGTATGACGCGCCTTATTTTTCTCGGCCTCGGCATATATCGCGCCTTATTTTTCTCGGCCTCGGCATACATCGCGCCTTATTTATCTCGGCCTCGGCATATATCGCACCTTATTTTTCTCGGTTTCGGCGTATGACGCGCCTTATTTTTCTCGGCCTCGGCGTATGACGCGCCTTATTTTTCTCGGCCTCGGCGTATGACGCGCCTTATTTTTCTCGGCCTCGGTGTATGACGCGCCTTATTTTTCTCGGCCTCGGCATATATCGCGCCTTATTTTTCTCGGCCTCGGCATACATCGCGCCTTATTTATCTCGGCCTCGGCATATATCGCACCTTATTTTTCTCGGTTTCGGCGTATGACGCGCCTTATTTTTCTCGGCCTCGGCGTATGACGCGCCTTATTTTTCTCGGCCTCGGCGTATGACGCGCCTTATTTTTCTCGGCCTCGGCGTATGACGCGCCTTATTTTTCTCGGCCTCGGTGTATGACGCGCCTTATTTTTCTCGGCCTCGGCATATATCGCGCCTTATTTTTCTCGGCCTCGGCTTACGACGCGCCTTATTTTTCTCGCCCTCGGCGTATGACGCGCCTTATTTTTCTCGGCCTCGGCGTATGACGCGCCTTATTTTTCTCCGCCTCGGTGTATGACGCGCCTTATTTTTCTCGGCCTCGGCATATATCGCGCCTTATTTTTCTCGGCCTCGGCTTACGACGCGCCTTATGTTTCTCGGCCTCGGCATATACCGCGCCTTATTTTTCTCGGCCTCGGCATACATCGCGCCTTATTTTTCTCGGCCTCGGCATATATCGCGCCTTATTTTTCTCGGCCTCGGTGTATGACGCGCCTTATTTTTCTCGGCCTCGGCATATATCGCGCCTTATTTTTCTCGGCCTCGGCTTACGACGCGCCTTATTTTTCTCGGCCTCGGCATATATCGCGCCTTATTTTTCTCGGCCTCGGCGTATGACGCGCCTTATTTTTCTCGGCCTCGGTGTATGACGCGCCTTATTTTTCTCGGCCTCGGCATATATCGCGCCTTATTTTTCTCGGCCTCGGCTTACGACGCGCCTTATTTTTCTCGGCCTCGGCATATATCGCGCCTTATTTTTCTCGGCCTCGGCGTATGACGCGCCTTATTTTTCTCGGCCTCGGCATATATCGCGCCTTATTTTTCTCGGCCTCGGCATATATCGCGCCTTATTTTTCTCGGCCTCGGCGTATGACGCGCCTTATTTTTCTCGGCCTCGGCGTATGACGCGCCTTATTTTTCTCGGCCTCGGCGTATGATGCGCCTTATTTTTCTCGGCCTCGGCGTATGACGCGCCTTATTTTTCTCGGCCTCGGCGTATGACGCGCCTTATTTTTCTCGGCCTCGGTGTATGACGCGCCTTATGTTTCTCGGCCTCGGCATATACCGCGCCTTATTTTTCTCGGCCTCGGCATACATCGCGCCTTATTTTTCTCGGCCTGGGCACACATCGCGCCTTATTTTTCTCGGCCTCGGCATATGACGCGCCTTATTTGTCTCGGCCTCGGCGTATGACGCGCCTTATGTTTCTCGGCCTCGGCATATATCGCGCCTTATTTTTCTCGACCTCGGCATATATCGTGCCTTGTTTTTCTCGGCCTCGGCGTATGATGCGCCTTATTTTTCTCGGCCTCGGCATATAAAGCGCCTAATTTTTCTCGGCCTAATTTATACCATAATTATCGTTTGTGGTTGTGAGCTAGTATAGCAACTAACTTGATACGGGCAAGTCAGAGCTTTGCGACATGTGTGCAATTGAGCATTGAAGCACAAGTCAAATATTTCCCAGGGTCTAGTTGCTCGAAAAACTGAAACGCCCGAAATTGGGAGTGGGGGCACTTGCCTCGTACAAAAAACCCGGCCTCTCTTACTTTAATTATTATTACGATTTAATTTCGTCATAACGGTTAATAAATCAATGGTAGCAAAAATATGGTTAAGGAAAATAAAGAGTAAAATGAATTTCTCATCGATGACTTTAACTAAATAAACTTCTGTCCTGTCAGTGAAGCTTATGTATATGTAGGTATGAATAGGATCATGGTAGAATCAACATTTTTGGGAATTTTTTTTTAAAGAAACACATGGAAATAAAAAAAGGGCAGGTACGGCCTGCTATTTTATATTTATGTTATACATTATGAACTTATTTAGCTGTAAAGTTGGAGTTCAAAATTATTAATAGGCAATTCTCTGCAATATTATAGTTAAAACGGTTTACATCATAGACTTTGAATTCAAAGCTCCTAGCTTGGGCTGAAGGCATTTGCCCCCACTCCTCTTGGCGACCCTGACATGGTGCAAAATGACAACAGCAAACCTTATTTCTAAATGCTGAGGGATAACGTCTAGCCCTTTAACGACCAGCTGCATATGTTTTCCCATACATTTTGGTCGTTAAAGGGCTAGCTGGGCTAAAAATCACATCAATCACAAAATATATAGGCACAGTATCAAGCGAAAACTGAAGAACAGCAACATAACATTCTCAGGACAGCACCATTTGATCTTTTGTGCAGTGTTGTTGCACAGGCCGCCTTTACAACACTACGCAAAAGATCAAACAGTCACTTTGATACAAATTATACATTTATGTGTATGGGAGAGCACAAAAACCTTTACAATAGTGTTCACACAAGTAAGGTCTTTCGAAATAGTCTCGTTCTTCTTGACGGCCAAGTGTAGAATGTCTTTCGCAAGAATGCGACTAATAAATTTGTAGTGAACATTTTGAAGATTCTGTTGATAAACCATTTGTCTGTGAGCCAATTATAATATTATTGTTGTGAACGAATTGTCCGTGTACCAGTTGTCGTTGAACCAGTTGTTGTGACACCATGCGGTACTGACAACGGTCTTTCGGGAGTGGGCTGGTTTCAGTTTTGCCAGCCAGATGTTCTCACCATCTTCCCCAATTGGCCTTCATTTTGACACTGACACAAAGGGTGGCATAACTGAAATGAGCTCCTGCAATTTAGGATGTGGGCACATCACATCTTGCCATAGCCACGCAACACGCTGTCCAAATTTGTTGTACAGGTAAGACTGCCGGTCTCTATCCAGTACAGCCCGGCCCAGCTGAGCAGAGATTGAGTGGTGGAGGTTCCTATGGCAGCCTGCCATTGCCAGTAAACAGCTTCAAATGCATCTCCTTTGTGTCCGGCATTAACTCTTGTGAATACAATCGCTGGGTGTGAGGAAAAAATCTAACACAGATAAAAAGTTATTTATATTAATAAAAATATCATAGGAATGAACAAATGTTAGTGCAAATAGATTCTAACTGGCCAATTAATGACTTGTAACAAAACAACAGAGCAAATTTAAATGATAAAATATTCATGAAGAACGAAATTAAAAGACCTCAAACACCTAAAATGACAATACTTTTCAATGCCAGAAATTGCCCCATAGAAGGGCCTTAGATAATTCTACCAATCTCTAGTTAGAAAAACAGTGCCAATGATTTGATTTACATTTTACCACCAGTTTTCCATTCACCACAATTTGAATTTCAGAACGTGATGGCTGTTGATACCGCATGACAACTGAATGCTTGCTGGAAAAGACTAAGCATGAATCTTGGACAGATTCCGTGTTTCCCATAATTAAAAAATTCATCGCTACAGATCAGTGAAGTCCAACGGCAATTCTCCAAGCACAGCGGAGAGCGCCAATATAAGAACTGATTCTATTCTAGCCTGAGCCATTGTCATAAAAGAGGTAAACATCAGTCTCACCAAATCAATAACGATGGGGATAGGATTGAGGGAGCATGGAAGGAGTGCTTGAGGGAGAAATACAAGTCAGTCGAGTTAGGGGACAGAGGTGGGGAATTAATATGGGGAGATAGTCCAAACATGCCAGCAAGAAAATAACAGACGTTAAGCGATGATGAGTTCTTTGGAGTATACTCCTGGTAGAGGTGCTAAAGAAAAATCATGAATAAAATGAGTGACTAAAAATTAGATGCAGAAGTTAAACAAAATAAATCTCACTCTTCTCATGCTCTGTGTATTGGCACTTTGTTAGACGAGTGTGCTGTTCTGTTGAAATGTCCAGCAGAGAGCCGTCATTGGTTTACTGATGCGCGTGAATTGGCTGGCCATTCATTTTGGTCGAGCAAGTCATCTCAGACAAGTCAATCATATAGAAGACATCTTGTCAAGAAGAATCAGCATCTGATCATGTGCAATCATCTACAATAAAATGTTCATTAATAGTAATGAAACATTATTACTTATAACTGGCAATTTAATGCAAAGCACATGTATATCTAACATGCCTAAATAAAAGAACACATCACAATGTACCGTAATTAACTTGACAAAGTACTTAAAGAAACGATGAGCTATAAGATTAGAATTTATATAAGTTAAGATTTTAAAACATTGATTCAGAAGCTTAAATGATTAGATTTTACTACGAAGAACACCAAGATCATGAACTGCATTAGAAGGCTAGAAAGAAAATTCATTTAGCTGCCTGGGGGCCGACTCTTCAATTCACAAAGTGACAGTTCTCAACAACCAAACCATAGCAATTTTGTTTTATTCATTTTGAAGTTAAATATGAATAAAATGGAATTGATTTGGTATTTAACTTCAGGCACTTATGTGCACACCAAGATAGTGCATCTCATGGAAACAAGCAGACAGTCTTGTCATATAAGAGCACCTGTTATATTGCTTGTGTGGCATTTAGGCACACTCTGAATTTTTTTGGGAAAAAACTAGGGATGTTAAACGATAACTGGAAATCCGATGAGTTTCAAAACGATAATCAGTTTTACTGTTTACAAAATGATAATCGTAATCATTTTTAAAAGTCATTTAAAAAAATTATAAGCGATGATTCATATATTTTTAAGTCATTTTAAAAAATTATAAGAGATGATTCATATATTTTTAAAAGTCATTTAAAAAAATTATAAGCGATGATTCATATATTTGTACTAGCTATATAAGCTTAAAGGTTGCTGTGAAAACGAACTAATTGCAACAAACGAATGGCAGCTATGATGTTGGGTAATACATGGCCCGTAATTTACAAGAGGTCATTGACCCACATTATGGCCTTGATGAGGTGCCATATAAATCCCATGAATGAATGAATGAATATATGTGACCCGCTATACCAAGACCAGGCGCTTTTCGGAATAGTAATTTATGAGCAACAAGCCAAAATTTAGAATTTTGACTCCTAAATGCAAATTTCGTTTCAATCAAAATCAAGTGTCAAAATATCTCAGAAGTGTAAAATATACCCGTTAAATTACTTGTTTCTCATAGAAAATCTCGAGTTGTAACGACCAGTTTTCAAAGGGCAGCATTTAGAGTCACCTCATGGGAACCCATAAATGTTACATATGCTTAGAAAGGCCAAGATTGGCTCTACATAACGAAACTATCCTCAAGATTGGTAGAAAATATAAGTGACTAGAACAGATGAATAATTAGGGACCATAAAACAGCCTTCCCGTTAACAAGCTTATAACATGATGGTTTGCGAACGCGTTTATCAACATATGTTGTTTCTGTCACTGCTAAACTTTAAAAGCTCACAACTCCAGTTAGGAATATCATAAATAAATATATAATACGTCATTTGAAAGGTCTCACAGAGTAGAATATCATGGGAGAATACAGTAAATTTTGATTGCTCACAAATGCCTGCTATTGCCGTGGTGGGTCACATATGCATATATAGCATGCATGTATGTATACTTTTCATAGCGCTAGGGCATAGCCGGGGGCTGACCCGGATAACCGGAATTGCCGGGTATTTGACACCCGGCAGATAACCGGACCGGTGATAAAAGGTGTTCCGGTGCATTATAGTACAATGAACAGACAGTCACCGAACAAACAGCCTGATGATGGTTGCTTTATTAGACTATCCTATTTCAAACAGCCTACCAGCAAGAGGATGAGGAAAGAGGAGGAGAGTTTGCATCACCTTTTCCATGCTGTCTTTCCTCCTCATCCTTCTCCTCTTTCTCTTCTACTACCCCTTCCTGGGAGGAACAGTGGTAGACCCTGTGAAGGAGAAGAGGAAGGGGAGTAGTATATATATATATATATATATATATATATATAATTTATATATATTAGAAGAGTGGCACCCTCTTTCTCTCCTCCCATTCTTCCTTGGTCCTCTTTCTCTTATATTACCCCTTCCTCTTTCTCCTGCTGCTTGGCTGTTTGAAATATCTAACAGGGAAGAGAAAGGAGATGATGAAAGAGGAGGGGGAGGAACACTGGTAGAAGGTGAAGGAGTATAAGAAGGGGAAAGAGTGTATATATATATATATATATATATATATGTATATACACATATGCAAGTGCTGCTTACTGACCATAGCTATAGCTGCTATATAGGTCGGCCAGTGGTCATCTGTCATTAATCCCTTATCTTTAAAGCCTGTATGGTCTGTCACAGTGTCACACCCTCATTCAAGTAAGAGAGACCAGGACTTGTCAGAAGTGATACCTTCCACCTGTTGATGTGATTCTATGCAGAGCCAAGCTTAATAGGCCCCTCTCTAATATGACCATGGATACATCTCACAGATGAAGGGATGGTGAACTTTTGAAATATATCTACTTGGACTGCATGAACCTCAGAAACAGGACTGTTTATCAAATGGGTCTCTGACATCTGACCTCCTCTTGCCTGACTGGACAGATCAGCATTTCTATACTATAGAATGATTCTATCAACTGAGTTCATGAACAGATATTAGTGGCACCTCTCAATCAATAACCCCTGACAGAACTCAACTGTAGTAAAATTCTGACAGGGAAGTTTTACTCAATTCCACCAAAGGTAGCTAACAAACTGAGTGGTGTTCATTTGACAGCATTCAAAGTGTGGACATGCTATTCAGTTTAGAGATTAACGATTACTTTTAATACCCGGACCCGGTACCCGGACGATTTTATTCAAACTACCCGGACCCGGTACCCGGTTGAAAAACGGCACCCGGCTATGCCCTACATAGCGCCCATTCAGAAGCGGTCGCGACTACAGCGCGGACACTGAATCAGAGTATATACTACACAAAAGGTCATGCACTTGTACGAAAATGCTTCTATAAACATTTAAGTACTTCTACGAAACAGTCGAAACACGGTTCTAAACTTTCAAAATGTCTGCCATTCAGAAAGTGAAGGTAATCCATCAGAGGAGTTAAATCAATAACCGGCGCATGTAAAGATGGTTTTACTGACCAGTAAGATTCCAAATTCCGGCAAATGCTGAGGAGACATCAAACGACCTCTATGTGACCTTTCTGTGCTGCAATCGACAAAGAACTCGATATATTCTACATAAGACAATTGAAAACATGAGAGCAATGCCTGAATCATGTTGCTAATAATAGGAGAACAAAGCAATTGCTTTGTACTGATAGAGGAAACAAGGGAGATTATTAATACAGGACACAGAGAGAGAGAGAGAGAGAGAGAGAGAGAGAGAGAGAGAGAGAGAGAGAGAGAGAGAGAGAGAGAGAGAGAGAGAGAGAGACAGACAGACAGACAGACAGACAGACAGAGAGAGAGAGAGAGCAATTAGAAGGTAAGTGGCAAGACAAAAGTCAAGATCGTGTTTGGGCAATCACCTCCCAGTGTCGCCTATAATTCGCTCATCAGACTTAATTTGCCTTTTTTCAGGTCAAGACTCAAGACATATCGGTTATCTCGAAGACTGCGTGCCCACTGCCCGCATACAAAGCAATATGGTTGCCAATGACTGCACTAAAATAGAGCGCAGCGACCTATCACCTGCATCCCACAATGCAAAGCGGTCAGTAAGTAAGTAATCAATCGAAGCAGACATATTCTTTATTCTAAAGTACCAATATTTCGGCACATTTAGTCTACAATTGTTCGATCATATTAAACGTTGCATTTCCAAATCGTGTTACTTTATCATTTCTATTTACTGCATATTTAACTGTCATATAATAACCCTTTGCTTCGATTACCTACTTACTGGCTGCTTTGCATTGCAGGATGCAGGCAATAGGCCGCTGCGCTCTATTTTAGAGTCGTTGGCAACCATATTGTTTTGCACACGGGCACGCAGTCTTCTAGATTACCGATATATCTCTTTTCTGTGAGTAGCCCCCTTGAAGAGGCGCTATACAAATGCACATAATGAATGAATGAATGAAAACATGAAGGAGGAATATATTCGTTTTCAACGCATTCTATTTTTCAATACAATTATCGCTAAATTGCTGCCACTATTTTGCATGATATATAATTATTAGCAATTTTTATTATCTCGCCTACTTTCAGTGCGTTTAATTTGCAATAATACACCTGAAAATTTTCAGTCAGGTGGCAACAATATTGAAGCAACTAACTATACACAATAGTCAGTAATGATAAGTGATTAGGCCTACAAGCGAGCTTATTTTTTGGAGCGTGATCGCACGAAATAACTTTTGGCATTCAATTAATTTTCGCATTTTAAATATAAATAGGTTCAGAAGGTTTCAAGGACCGTATGCTACAAATAATTTATCACCATTCATATTTCAAATTAGGGACGTTAAACGATAACCGGAAATCCGTTTATCTGTTCTGAATCCGAAAACCGGTTTTTATAATTTACCAAACGATAATCGTATTTATTTTTCTTATCATAATTGCAGCGAAAATTAACAGAAATGATCCTTTTAGAGTCATTAGATTTTTTCTAAATTTAATCCCATATGGCAGTCTTGCAGATGAGCGCATAGATATCCTACATTTTAATATGTTATGTCTATGGATAAGTGTATGTGTGTGTGTATATATATATATATATATATATATGTCTGAAATTCGTGTTTGGTCTGTTCTGCAATTCGCTGTCAAGTTACTAGCGAACTCTAGTTGCAATCAACAACCTTATGTACATTGCAACCGACCCTTACCTAAATTTTTGCTCTACGGAAATATCCCTGATCTATGTTTGTAATAGACATTAGGCAGCATGGCGATCGTTGAGCTTGGTCGGAAATCGTCAATAGAAAGTTCCTTTTTTGCTGTAAAGACACGTGTTTATTACGAATATCTTTTATTTGTGTTGCAAATTATGGTCATTTTAATCTCTAATTAGAAATTTAAAAAACGTTGTTGATCCTGGATTGCATTACGTAAGAGCCTGCATAGATTAATTTGAATTATATAACATTTCCGAGAGGCAATTAAAAACCGATAACCAGTTTTTAATAAAAACCGATATTAACATCTCTACTTCAAACGCACTATTAGGACCATAATAATTATCTCACCTTTGTAAATACTTGGCAGACTCAAAAGAGGGAAGCTGATGGGTCCCGGTTTGGGACGGTTTGACTCTGCATTGCACCGTGTTTTGTGTGCGTAGAAAGTTTTCTTACTGAAGCATCCCTGAACAATGTTCACACACTCTAAATCCACTTTCTATACTTTTGATCATTCTCTCCTGCTGATATTTTGGAGATACCAGTTTCATTTATTGTTTATTAAACTCTAAGATTCCTTGCCGTTTGAATGTTTGCAATAGCTTGCATCTGTCAGACTTAGACTTTCTCATGAGCTCCTGGACTTCTTCTTTGTCTTTATGTATCAACAAAATATGGCGGGAAAGGTTTGTCTGGCATTTTCCACAAAAAATACATGGCCGTGAAATATTCCTCTTAATGGCTTTTGTGACAGCTGTGTGCTGGATGGGCAATGCAGCTGATGCTAAAGTGACTGTACTTGTTGACGCTTCAGTCGAAGATTCGGATTCACAAACTTTCTCTTCATTCTAAAAGTAATCATTTGCATGAAGCCATTGCCTTAGGAGGTCTTTTTAGTTGCTATTGATTTATCTTTACTTTACTCAAGATTTTAACTAACATGCTCTATAGATTGTATTGTATATAAGCATTTATAAAGCGCCTCTTACAGACTAGCTATTCAGAGGCGCTCTCAGCGTGACAGCTCCAAAGAACTAAAAAAGACTTCAAGTAGCGAAGAGCTGAAGATGATACCCCCAATAATATCTTACTACGGGTAGTGGGAGGGAGGTCATTCCACATACACGGTGTCCCAATTGAACTGATACCCTTTTTGTTTTGGCAATATACTTGTCAATTCTAAATAAAACTCTATAAAATTTCAGAGAATGTAAGAGGGATAAAGTATCAATGTTATTTTCTTTATTGAACAATCCACGGTTGACAGACCGCCATTTCAAAGATTAGTGTCGCCACGCCATTTAGGTCCCCGTGGACGGTGCTAGCCCGAGATTTTTCAATCTCTGAAATAGCCACCTTCGGGAATCGAACCGCAGCCCGCACGCTCTCTTTCACAGAGTAGCGTACAGACGCTCATACCAATGTAGCTAAGCGAGAGAGTGGAGAAACTTATACTATTGAAACTCACTTCTATGCCGTAGAGTAGACAAAACCAACATAAATAAATTTAAAATTACCAATGAGATCTTGTTCTTCGCTCTTTTTCCGCTCTTGGCAGAGCAGCCAATCAGAAG
Source organism: Lumbricus terrestris (assembly GCA_949752735.1). Classification (NCBI taxonomy): domain Eukaryota; kingdom Metazoa; phylum Annelida; class Clitellata; order Crassiclitellata; family Lumbricidae; genus Lumbricus; species Lumbricus terrestris. The sequence continues at coordinate 20,614,101 of OX457051.1, read as the reverse complement.
CGGGTCAGCGATTTCTTTCACGTGAAGATTTTATAGCGCATGTATTTTATTTAGCTCTATATTAGCGAAAATCGTAAATGAAGGCAGATATGTTACATGAAGGCCTATCTTCGCCTTCTACAAATCGATATTCTTCCTAATATATAGTACATGTCAATGGTTGATTCTACCTATACTAGAATATACAACACGCTCACGCCAACGTAGAACTATAAATAGATCAATGTCACGTGAGCGCAGCGTCCAATGAATGAAATCGCGGTTCATCTGATTCTTATGTGCTGGAGCGATCTTCGAGGATTGCAAAGGTAGATTCAATGAATAATTAATCTGATTAAATGAATAATTAATCTGATTAAAAATGAATAATTAATCTGATTAAATGAATAATTAATATCCTGCAATGAATTAGTAATTTTCTGTGGTTGTATGTGGATTTGTAAACGTCGGTTATTGTTCGGGTGTTTGCTCTCGTTTGCAGCTTTCGGCGATCTCGGTTAGTTTCATCAGAGCGTTAAGTAGAAGTTACAGTACTGTATGAAACTTGTTTATTTCTGTATGCGTTGCGATCTTGCCGGGAAGCCGAGCAAACGGCGAGGACTGAAATGACCTAAGTGCCAAATACGAATGACACATTTTCAGCGTACGCTATATAACCTTAAAAGCAGTGCTTAAGGTGTGGAAAAATAAGTGCCTGGACGTCCCTTTCCTTTCCAAAAGAAGTGCCTGAACGCCCCTTAGCTTTCCAGGCTGTGCTGGCCAATAAGTGGCAGGACGGCGTTCAGGTTTTAAAATAAATGCATGGACGCCGTCCATGACCGTCCAGGCACACTTTAAGCCCTGCTTAAAAGCAGGTATTGGCCAATAGGAAACTGGTAGACCACCTGAATTTCAGCATACCAAGCGTCAGAGGCATTGTGGAGTAGTACAAGTTTGTTAGGCGCTTTATTATTGTTAGACCAAATTCAGCATCAGGAGTAACTTTGTTTTTGGCTACTGATAAAGAAATTCAAATTTAAAACTGGCCTAAGTTTAGATTATAGCACACGAGAATCGAAGATCCCGGGTTACCCTGTGCGTTAAACTTTCTGCAGACTGTATGCAGAGTGATCCTGCCAAGAAACTAACGCAATTATGTTGGTTTATTGCCCATAAATATTTTTAGCAGCAGCAACCAGAAACAAAATAGCAGCAATCAAAATTAAGTAAGTAAGTATACTAGTATAGCCTTTATTACTCCATTTGCATAATCACAATGTGTAAAAAAATTGATTTGATTTGGACATTGGCAATTATGCAATATAACAATAGAAGTAATGATAAAGGATAGTAATATACACAAAATGCAATGAAAAACAATTGTAATTATTGTGAAGCATTCTAGTAATGGACCGACTGGACCCCTTTCTTGTGGGAAAGTCAGAGTGTGGTATTTGTGTGAAGTTGTGTGAACGTGGACGCAAAGAGTTTTGTGATTCATGAACTGGAGGGAGTAAATCATGGAGAGTATGGCCAGAGTTAGCTAAAACAGTGGAAAATATTTAGAGTGCGGCCGGCTTTGACGCACAACTATTCAAAAGTAGGGGAGTTGGGGGCAGAAAGCCAAGCTTGATAAGTTTTCAGCATGGGCGGAGTTTATCAGGGCTAGGGGGGCTAAGCCCCCCCCCCCAAGAAGACCCAGATTTATCTTTTTTACCGTGTAAATGGTTTCTTTTCCCTGGCTTAGCCCCCCCCCCCCCCCCAAGAAGGCTTTAACCCCTCCAAGAACGGAAACCAAACTCCGCCCATGGTTTTCAGTACAAACTCAATAACTTTCAAGTGGATTGATTCGCAAGTCAAAGGATCAATCCAAAGGGATCGTAATATGAACCTGGTGAGACTGGATTGACCCTTTCTTTAGAACTGGATAACATTTGGCATTAGTAACAGTGCAAAGATGAAATATGCATGCAGCGAACACAACTGTAGTGGACTAAAACATGACAGGACCTGGACAGATTCACTAGGCATTAGTCGAAGGCATGCAAAACCCAGTCCATGATCTGGTCGAAGAAGATTTTGACTAAGCGTGACTGTCTAATGTGGATATAAAAATTTAAAATTATGAGTCTTAGGTATGGAACCGGCTCCATTGAGTCTAGTCTACCATGCCATACCGACTTATTCAACTCCAGTTCCTCCCTGAGGATACTCCCTCCTGTGAACAGCTATATGCTAATTTCAGGCTCTTTACTGCTATCCTTGTGTATGGGGGCCATGCAGTGCATGACCTGCTCCCACCGGTCAAAGCCGCCTTCTCCGCCCATGGGGCCCATAACCATGCATTCCTTAAGGCAGATCTATGGTATGATGAAAAAACTTTCTTTATTAGGGTGATTTAAACGATTTAGGATAATGTGTTTTTGAACATTTTACTGTCCTGACCAATTTTAAGAATTATATATGTTTATTATGATGTTGTCTGTACACCGAAAATATGGATAACAATTATTGGTCACATAAAGAGTTATCGTATCTTGTCTTAAAGTGACTTGTTGTAGTAAACTTGTCAGTGTTAGCAGAATGACGAATACAGGGAAGGTTTCAGCAATTTTGTTCGAGCAACTGGATAAGCTTATTCACAAAGAACAGTCATAATTTTCCCATTATGACCTGAGAAAGGCAATCAGATGACCTTGTTGAATTGATTTTAAATAACTTGTCTGTTCCAGTATGAGAATCATAGAAAACTAACTGAAGTGGTCAGACAATGATATGTGTGGAGTTTGTATAATATGCAATGAAGATTTTATTATGGGATTCTGAAAACTGATGTGTTTGAACCCCTCAACCCCATGGTAATTTTCACCCTGGTCTGTTCCCATGTCATTACATAATTCAATTCCATTGTCCATTGCTTGTGTCTCGCACACACGCACATCATTGGCTTGATCTGATTAGCCATCGATCGCTGATGGCATCGATCACTAATGATCGTATCCGCTGACCTTTGTCCAATGCTTCATCCGTCCATTGATCTATGCAGCCAGCGATCGTCTGCGTTGTTTATCATTCAGTCTGATCATCTGCAAAGTCTCCATCTTTTTGTTGGTTTATTGTCGGACGTAAACAGATCGGCGCATGAACACGTTTCTGTGTTGTTTTCATTGGATCTTCATGAATTTAGAATCAGACCTATTCTACCGTTTGGCTAAAGTTCTGTTAGATCTATGTCTTATTTGTACTGGTTCACATTCTGTATCCAAAGAGTACTCGGGACTAACTGTTGACTCTGCAGCTGTTTTAAAATCATTTATTAATTTCCTGTTAGCAGTTGTTCATGATATTTGTCTCTTCTCTGATGCATAGTACAGAGTTCTCTGATTTCCCTTTTTCATCATATCTTGATGTGACTTACTCATTGGTGCAATTCAGAAAATTTAGAACTATACTATGATTATATTGTCTTCCAGCATTTTTTGTTTTCTACCTTAATTATTTAAAGAGAAAATACGGTATGTATCTCACTGAGCTGCATATCATAGGTTTCTGTCAAAATCTTCAATGACCAGGAGCAAATATGCATGGAGTAAAGTTATTGGGTACACAGAGCTCTTGTTCATGTCACTATGGAAGTTAATCACGTTAGGTTACTTAGTTATAATTCGAAAGTTGAAGGACCTGTTGGATGAAGAACATGCATGATCACAGCTATCCAAAGACCTTGTGTAAATTAATAGTGATAATAATAATAATAATCTTCATTTTACTTCAGACTTACCCAACGCGGAATGATTACAATTCGTAGCATGACGAATTATGATTACAATTCGCAGCATGACGAATTATCACAAGTTATTGCAGAGGTTTAATTTAACTGTTGGCAGCCAGCAAGGCGTCCATCACGTCCTACTGGTCAATTTACCAATTGATGCCATCTGCCGATTGGAAGGTTGAGTGGCCTGTGGGAGGGTGGCAGGAAGCGATTGTGCATCCGTGCACTCGTCATGCCGGAGTGTTCACCATTGCCCTTTTATCGAATGAAAAACATTCAATATCTTTCTACAGTTACCTTTGTTTGCAGCCGCTTAGATTACTGTTCCTCTCTTTATGTTGGCCTCCCACAGGTCCGTCTGAACTCCTTGGTTAGGGTCCTTCGATCCGCAGCACGCTTGGTTGGTGGCATTTCCCGGTTTGCTCACGTTTCTGCCTTCACGAGGGACGACCTCCACTGACTCCCCCTGCAGCAACGCATTGCTTATAGAGTTTCGTCTATAGCTTGGCGCTGCATTCTGTCTCAAGCTCCATCCTACCTATGTGAGCTTTTTACTCCAGTCTCGGTTTCTCTGGGCCGTCGTTCGCTGCGGTCAGCTGCCCGCGGTGACTTTCTTGTCCCTTTTTGTCGTACCGCTACTATGCAGCGAAGAGCATTTTCCGTGGTGGGTTCAGCTATCTGGAATGGCCTCCCTGCAGCTCTCCGTTCGCTTCCCCGTGACTCTGCTGACTCTTTCTACTGTCTTCTCAAGACCTTTCTCTTTGACCAGGCCTGGGTTGGGAGCGCCTCTGAGTAGAGATCTTGAAGGGGCGCTATATAAATTCATGTGATTGATTGATTGATTGCCCTAATAATAGTCGGTCAGTTTCTATTACCAAAGGCGATGGTGGAACATTTGCAGACACTTCTGTGTTCAACATTTGTTTTCATGTTTCAAACTTATTTCCACGTTGGAGGCAGTGCAGGAGGGTCAAAGGTTAGGTCGTCGAAAACATGAATTTTGAGTTCATTGAAATTCTATTAGGCCAAAAAAAAATAATGCTGTGTTTCCGGTAACAGAGCTCTAAAAAATTGGGTAGGTAGGTCGGAAAATATTTTTATTTTGGTAAAATATTTTTATACAGTGATTGTCCGAAAAATTATACCCACTACTCTTTTTTGCATAAAGGTACACGCTGCAACAAAGTACGTGTTCTAAGCAAGTATAAACTGCCTATTTCCCGACTGTCTACACCTAAAACTGCCCTAGAAAACCATTCTATTAATTTCATTTTGACATCTTTTCTGGTAAGATAAAGTGGGAAGGGAAGGGGAAGATGAGTGCGAACAGAACATCACTGCTAGGGGTCGTTCCAGATTGGCCGAGCCAGTGACTAGTTACATCTAGAGGTTGCTAGATTTATTTTCCCTAGTCACCATTGGAGGTGGCTCAAGTGAGAATGATAAGGCTAGAGGTTTCTCAAGACTGGCAGCCAGGAAGTAGTTAGTCAGGAGTGAAACTCTAATGCAGTGTCCACGCTGTAGTCGGGAGCGCTTCTGAGTAGTTAGCTTCAAGAGGCGCTATAGAAATTGAGAGATCAATAAAATAAAATGAAACATTCTATTCACTTGAAAAATGTTCTTTTTGGCCATGCTGGAGTCAGGAGCCCCTCTGAGTAGTTAACTTGAAAAGGTGCTATATAAATACTTGAATGAATGAATGTTAAATTCTTCACCAGAGGGTGCTTGAAATAAAAGGGAACTGCTCAGTGAGCGGAAGAGAGCAGGGTTAGTAGAAGATAGCACTCTGAGCACAAAAAGGCACAGTAAACACAAGAGCACAGTGAGCAAAGGAGAGCAGAAAGAGGCAGAGAGCAAATGAGGGCACAGTGATCACAAAAGAGCCTAGTCAGCTTAGGAATAAAGTGAGCAAAAATGGACTGTCTTAGGACGGAAAAACAGCAAGTTAAACTATAAACTTGCAGCAGGCTGTGTATAGCCATCATGTGCTACAGGCTAGATGGCCCTGTACTCAATGCCTGCAACGAGCTACCGTGAGAAAACCCTCCTTTCAGATCTATTACTCTTCCTCCCCCCATCCACCCCACAACCGCCTGCTTTGTCAAACTGACCGTGGGAAACTATTGATTGCTCTAATTAACAGACCATTATTTACCTTGAAAGACGGCTGCTTACGATCGTCGCCTGGCTTAGTAAAGGCTATAATTATGATGTTCCAATTGTACATCTCATATGCGGGAGGCAATGTCAGTGTAAATAAAAAAAATCCACAAAATTTTCCGAGTTGCGGCAATAAAAGTGAGTCGGTCGGGTTACTGGAAACACAACATTAGTTTTTTGGCCTAAGATCCAACTCTATACGGAACGCAATGTCACCGTATTATGTCAGAACAAATTTTTAAAAAAAAATTTTTTTTACTAAAATATTTTTTTAAAATAAAAATTTGTTTAAATAAAAATATTTTACAAAATTATTTGAGTCGCGGCAATAAAAGACGGTCGGTCGGGTTACCGGAAACACAACATTATTTTTTTTTGGCCTTATTGATCTGTAATCCTCAGTCGCACCATAATGCCATGTCTTGAACTGAATGCATGGTTGAACGGTTGAACGGAGATCATTGAACAGCAATCCGTTATTCCTAACTCTGTGTGTGGGGATGGGTGTGTGTGCGTGTGTTTGGGTGGGTATGTGGTGCCTGGGGCACCTTCTGATAAACAAGTCGTGCAGATAAAAAGCCCATTCTTTTGCTATCTGCGTACACGTGTTACACAGAGTTGGACTCGTAGATTGTGATACATTATTATACTGGTTTTCGTTCCAAAATACCTGCTTTGGCTTGCATGCACCAGGTATGTATGCTTGCGGTATGCTTGTATATAGTGTTCATGTCCAATATGTATGTATTGTGCAACGTATGGTTTTATGTATCTGTGTATGTATGTACTCGGCATGCATACCATGTTTAGATGTATGTATGGATGCATTCATTTATGTATGCTTGTTTGTATCGTTCTGATTATTTAACTATTTTTGTACTAGTATCATGTTTGTGGTGTACTAATATGCGTGTGTACAAGTATTTATCTGGACATTTTTTAATTTGTTATGTGTTGTTTTACAAATTTACAGCTTCTGAAATTTATTATTTCTTCATGCATTAAGTTATGCATGTATTGTGCAAAGACAGATTTTTTTAACACAAGCAGGAGCATATGCTACTTGCATACTGGACATACATAACATTCACTGGCACAAGCATATGCTCTTGTGATGTCCTTGACTGGTGTTATATATTGTAAATGTTTTGTTACTTTAAATACAAGCAGGTTAATCTTTTATACCCAGCTCATTGAAGTTGTGCATTGTGATTCTTATTTTTTAAATTTATTTGTGGAATAGGCTTCCATGGAGGCTGGCGAGCAGAGGGAACACCGAAAAAGGGTTGTTAGAACTTGTGTGTTTCATAGTGAGATTTTCGAGAGCATTGGGGGATGCTCCATTCCTGCCCAGCCAATCCTATACCCACTTTAAACCTGAATTTAGAACAGATCTTAGCTGGGTATACAGTTATCTCAGTGACCGCTATAATAATCTATTGCAAAATTTCCCTCTTTTCAGGCCATGTGTGATCTTAACACTGCTTGTTGGTCTCAAGAAGTTTCGAGACCTGTAATTACCTTTTTAATGCCTCAGTTCTCGTTTTTTATTGTCTCACAGTCTGTGTCTTGGTCTCTCTTCGTATTACACTGTCGTCTTCTTGAATGAGCCGCATTTTAATGGACAGCGAGCACGGCTTCAATTAATTATGTATGATGTCCAGTGGCTTAGTGCATGCCTCAGTGTGCCTCACATTGGCCGTAAGATGCGATGTATAAGTATCATCATGACTAAGTTAAATGCAGCCGTTTTTGCAGTTAACTCGCTGACATTTCACCTCAGACCCGGTGCAATTCGCCTGAGGTTGTGGGGTTCAAAGCAGTCCAGCACAGACTTTAATACTGTAGAGCTCTCCACAGTTGTAGGGTAATGTAAATGACCTGTTGGATTGCTACTGTGACCATAATTGAGGCAACCATCATCGACTGGTTGCTTATACATTATTGTGGTTACCATATGACTCTTTAGAAGCTGTTAGAGTACAATATTTCTGTTATATGGATATATGTATCTTCGTTTATTGCTAATCAGGATGACAAAACAATTTACAATGCGGACATAATCTAATACAAGCAGAATATAGCGATATATTACATGGTGTTGTGTAGCAAAGTGTTGGTTATAGCCGTCAGAGCGTTGTGTCAGTGTTAATGCTAGTGGGTATTTATCATTTAGACTGTTTTTTCCAAGGGATTATTTGACTTACGACAAATTATCATTTTTATGTAAAGTACGTCACAAACGCTCGGTTTTGTTGGCAATGCACAAGGAGGGAACGCACTACTGTTGATGAGAAAGCTGATAATGTATGCTGAGGAAGTGTGATGACATATGACACTGGCTGACTACAGCTAGCGAATGTCTCCCAGTAACACAGACCGACAGTTATTTTGCAATTGATATCTTTTGCATTTAATCTGCTGGTTGCAAGCGATTACAAAGCCACCATTGTGTATTATTGTGCAAATAATATTGTGTAAATAAATATTCTGAAGGATCTCTTTGTTCTTCCTTCTAGGTTTCCTCTCAGAACGTCCTGCATAAGAGTATTTATTGCCATCAGACTGTCCGCCTGCTCGGCCTGCCTGCTGGCGCGCACTGGTCGCCTGCTTTATGCCTAGCCGAGCCAAGAGTCTGGTGACATGAGCTACCATTCTACGATTCGCTTTGGTCCATCCGGGCAGCGGAAGACCGTGGAATATATATCGGACATGGATGGTCAGAAGCAGCGTGGAATTGGAGGCGGGATGTTTGGCGGAATTGGGAGCGGGGATCTCTTTGGAGGCAGCAGACCCGTTGGCGGGGACGGTGGTGGGTCACGGTATTCGTCAGGATGGGCGTCGGGACGGGACTCGCGGAAACCGGTCGGGCCCCCGAAGAAGCTGACGGGCATGACGTACGACGAGATAAAGACGCATTGTCTGAAGGAGGGACAGCTGTTCGAGGATCCCGATTTCGATGCGGTTGATGCAAACATCTTCTACAGCCGAACGCCTCCACGACCTTTTGTCTGGAAAAGACCACAGGTGAGCAGAGTAGTGTGGGGCGTGGTGGTGTAGTGGTGGCGTCGTTGCCTTAAAGCCGGAAGGTTCGAGGTTCGAATCCACCTCAAGTCGCCGCGTAGGGACCTTGGACAAGTCCTTCACTCGCAATTGCTCAGCGCTTCAGCGTGAAACTCCGATGCAGTGTCCGCTCTGCAGTCGTTAGCACCTCTGAGTAGATAACTTGAAGGGGCGCTATAACAAGTGCACATACAAACAAACAAAGCAGAGTGGGCTCTCTTTTATTCACCTGGCCGCTACTTAGTAGCCGTGACTAGACACTAGCGTAGCTATGACTCTCATTGCACATGTTTGTCTGATATTAAATGAATTGTGTTGTAAACTAAAGCACGGCAAGAATGCGAAAGTTTGTTAGAATCACACAATTGTGGTGCAGTGCTCAGGTACTATTGACTGTGTGAAGGTTCTTCAGGCAGCCTACATGTATGACCATTTCAGCCGCATTTCGCAGAAAGGATTTTTTAACGGGGACTTCCATGTTTGAAATAGAGAGCTCTGTGCTCTTTCTCCTCTACCTTCTCCTTTTCCCCCATTTAAATTGTTCTTTCTATTTACTATCATGCATGTTTCTTCTTATCCTCTTTAGTTTCTTGTTCCTCTCTTCCTCATTGATGCTTAGTTTTTTTAGCTCTATAATCATCATCTTTTTTCTTCTTCATGGCAGTTTTCCTCTTCATTCATCTCATGAGCCTGCTTCTCATACAGTTATCAACCTAAACAATATCTTGTTTTCTTCCTCTTGTCAGTATTTGTCAAGTGGCATGCAGTTGCGGTCTTGCCTCTTATCATTTAGCGAACAATTACTATGTATACAGTTGCCAAAACTGAACGAGAAGAATAGCTTGCATGACCTATTTTATCTTGAGTGTTTTATCATGTAACCACCGCTCTCATACCCCCTCTAACTCCCAACGTCAAGTTTTTTCCTAGTATGAGTGTTTGTAGAAATGTTCATTGCAGTGTTGTACTTACTTTAGCCTTTGCCTTTTACATCTATTGTTCAAATCTTGATGTCAGTGGCAGTTGTAGGTGCTTTTTTATATTGCCTGATACTTAAATCAATCAATCAATCAGAATTTATATAGCGCCCGTTCAAGATACCTACTCAAAGGCGCTCCCGGCCTAGGCCAAGCAAAAAAAACCGGTATGCATAACAATGTCAAAATGTATGCATAAATGCAAATGTATGTTTATGAAATAGGAACGAATGTAATGCTGGAAACTTTCATCTAAAAATGGATTGCTGTGTAAAAATCGCTTGTAATTGGGAGGTCTTGGTGTGATTTTATTGCTGTTGCATAAAGCAACATTTGTTTGTAAAGCTTCTATTTATCTTAACATTTATATGCTGATGTTGAGAACTTTTGTATAAACAACGTCGCCTGCATTTGGAAGAGAGATATTTCTTTCCACTGTTCCACTTCAGATTTCCCGAGCAATTGTTGTGTTTACGTTCTAGAGAGCAGTCACTGTTGCATTTGTAGATTTCTTTAAAGCACTCAGTGGTTGAAAGATCTGCTTCCTGGAATAGCTGTTGGGAGTAGGGTATAGGAAGTATGGTATAGGAAGTAAGTATTAAAGGACTATGGTATACACAGGAATCACAATTCTATGGCATGGCGTATATGGATACACGCAGCATGCCTTACTTGTCTGGTTTGTTGTTCACCAATGTTATCCGGCTGGTGCTAATTACTTCAGGCAATGTTTCTAATAAATACGGTATTCACTTGGCATTGCTTTGAACGTTTAGACGAGGAAGAGGCATAGCATGGCGTGCACCAATGTTGCAAACATTGGTATTCGTAGAATCGTAGCTTTGCAAACACGATGTATCAAGCGTTGGGTGAAGATGACCTGGTTACTGCAAGTCCTTTCAAGTTGGAAGTGGGTTGCTAGTCATTTTCCCTATCCATTTGATCCTCGTACAGACAGTGCTCAATCTCTAAGCTCATTTAGTTAGTGGACCCAAGTGGGGTTGTAAATCTTACAATAAATCTCTTCCCTGGTCAGGATTTGAGCCACAACTTAATCAATAATTATATATATATATGTTATGTTCACATCTATTGTTTGTATGTGCACTTGTTATAGCGCCCCTTCAAGCTCACTACTCAGAGGCACTCCCGACTACAGAGCGGACACTGCATCGGTGTTTCACGCCGAAGCTGAGCAATTACGAGTGAAGGACTTGCCCAAGGTCCCTACGCGGCGACTTGGGGTGGATTCGAACCTGCAACCCTTCGGTCGGCTGCAAGGCGACGAACATACCCACTACACCACCGCGCCCCACTATTACTAAATATTGTCAGTTAAGTTCTAGTTAAGTATTAATAAAAGCAGGCATGAAAAATAGTCGGGGGAGATGGGTCAGGTAGTGTAGGCTATTTGCCTTTCCTGACTCCTATTGCAATCACTGCTCTTATTGTCTCATGTTTGTATTAATTGACTTTTCTGTGCAATAAACAAATTCATTCATTCATTCATTGTTATTAATTAATATTAATCAGTAACTTCTGTTGTGCCATATTGTAATTGCATTACATAAAGACCATTTATAAAGTGCTTCTCTCAGCAAAAGCCTTTCAGAGGCGCTCCCAGTGCGGTCGACCCCGAGAGAAAAGACGTTATATGAGTCTAGATAAAGATGAGGAAAGACTGCCAGATTGCAATAGCAGATTAAACTGAATGCACCAAAGTCAAGACAAATTATCGTCAACATCAAGAATATCGGTCTTTTAATACAGACAGACAGACCAGACAGAGAACCTATTGTGATTAAGCAATTGGAAACCGATAAGATACATGATACTCAACTATCTATTGCGCCACTGATATGATCTTTGGCTGGTCCTTTAGGAAATGAACTGCAAAAAATGCGCGTGGATAACAGATGTTCCTGCAATATTTATTTCAGTCCAAAGATTGGTTGGGTTATGTAAGAGATCTATGTTGAATCTATAGGATTGACAGTTGAAGTGAAGAATATAATATTGAATTTTATTAGTTAGAGAATTACCATGCCATAGTGTGTTCGCTAGACATTTTTTGTGTGATTATGAGCACACTAGACATTTACTATGCTCTTGTGTGCATGCTAGACATTTGCTATGTGATTGTATGCACACTACACAATTTGTTATTTGATGACATTTACATCACTTTATGGAATTTTTAACACACAGTGCTTTGTTTTTTTTTATCAAACCAGAGCATTATGAAAGAAGGGTGGATGCATATATCTTATTGTCAGCCTTTAATTTGCCATGAGCCATTGAGGAGTAACATTTGCAAATGAAACTAATTGGCATGCATGTGATGTTAGTGTGTGTGAGTGTGCATGCGTGCACTGCATATGTGTGTGTGCATTGTGCAGGCATATTGTAATAAATGCTTACATATTTGGCAGTACCTACAATCCTACATTCATACATGCAATTCATATCTATCATAATTATGGATCTACATACGTTCCTGGTAGCCTACATAAGCTACATGATCAATTCATCATATGCAAATTATGCATGCATGCTGCATACATACTCTGCAAGTCTGCATATATATATATATATATATTATACACTCCAACACTGCTTGTACTTTGGCAATGCCAGTCCAATGCCTGGATAAAGGAGGAGGGTGATGCAAATGATCACACAGAGTCGTTGACCTGCATGTATACAACCAGGTCGTACGTTATAATATCATATGCATATTTGAGAGTGTAAGGACAACACAATTTCGATTGAGCTGTGAGTTTGAATTATTGATGTATACAGGTGACAAGAGCACTCTGGTGATGATCCTACTGAGTGATTGATGTTCATAATGAAATGTTGGAAAGCATCTATTACTGGATGGATGCAGGAAGAATGGTGCATGCATCGAATTTGTGGGTCCAGTGTAAACACTCACTAAGTGGCTGATGCAGAATTGCGGTGTTTATTGTCTGTGAAAACGCTAATTGTTTTGCTGTAACAATTGCATTGTAATTATGATTGAATGATGGTCTGGAGATCAAGACATTAGTGTTGGGACGGATGGATGGTCCAAACAAGATAGGACGTCCCCATATTGAGAATGGATGGACAATATAGTTGAGTGATGCAGAACATTACTTCAGGAGCTCCGCCACATCGCCCTGGACAGACAACGGTGGAAGGACTTAGTAAAATTGGTGTCGGACACTTGTGGGTGATGAGCACATGGTGTATGATGATGCTGAATTGTGATTGTTTATCTATACAGCTCCTTTTCAAGGAATACCCATCATCTGAGCTCCAGATCAGTGCTCGAAGCATAAAAATGGAGTGCTTGGATGCCCTTTCCAGGCTGTGCTAGCCAAATAAGTGGGTGCAGTGGTGTATTAATGGTGCGTTCGGTGCCTTGGAACCGGAAAGTTCGAATTCACCTCAAACCGCAGTGTAGGGACCTTGAGCATGTCCTTCACTCGCAATTGCTCATGCGCTTCAGCGTGAAACTCTGATGTTGTGTCCGTGCTGTAATCGAGAACGCCTCTGAGTGGATAACTTGAAGGGGTGTTATAGCAAATGCGAGAAATAAATAAATAAGTGGTAGGACAGCATTCAGATTAGAAAATAAGTTTGTGGTCTCTGTCCATGACCGTCCAGTCACATTTTAAGCCCTGCACCAATCAGAGGTGCTCCCAGTGCGAACCACCCAGAGAAAGGAAAGTAGTTTTAAGACAGTGAAAGATGTGTTTCGGGTACCAGTTAATTGATTGTTTATCCATACAGCGTCAGTTCAAGAAAATTCATCATCGGAATCTCCCGATCTCACTATATACACTCGACTACGATCAATAAGAATGTTCTTAGCTGATGGCAAGATAGGACATAAAAAGTCGAAGGTGGTCGTGTTGCAGACTGCATGGAAGCCAGTTCCGACTTGAGGAGGGAGCTTTCACATTTTCCAGTGGCAGTGTGGGATGGAAAAGCAATCAGATCGCTCCATGTTGCCGTATGAGCAGTTCAATATCATTATGTGCTGAGTGTGTCTGGATGTATATGATGATGTATGTATGTGCACTTGCTATAGCGCCCCTTCGAACTCTGCTCAGAGGCACTACCGACTACAGCACGGACACTGAATTGGAGTTTCATGAGCGAGTGAAGGACTTGCCCAAGGTCCCTGCCCAGCGGCCTGAGGTAGATTCGAACCTGCAACCCTCCGACTGCAAGGCAACAAACAAACCCACTACACCATCGCACCCCATGTTTGTAGTCTCGATGATAGATCTATAATTGGATATGAACTGTTATGTATGCATGTCACATATATAGTTAGCGCAGCCAGGATATTATATTGATGGCAAGAGATGTGATGGACTCGACCGATATTTTTGCATGTTTTACAATATAAAATGCTGCAAAATATATGATGTTTGCAATCATGGATAGTGTGACAAATATTGCGTCCAATAATGATAAATATGTTGGAATAGTCCTGCTTCTATTTCTGATCAGTTTTTTGGGTGTCATTTGCGGTGTCATGAAGCCAGCAGGGCGTCCGTAGGTCTGTAAGGCTCAATATAAGTAATGAGTTATTGGACGAATGAGATTTGGCAGACCATGTTTTTGTATTGGTTAATAAATCCTGGGTATCTGGGAGCCACAGCCAGTGAGTTCTTAATGCATACAAGCACACACGCACACACACACACACACACATATATATATCGTGGGGCGCGGTGGTGTAGTGGTGGCGTCGTTGCCTTGAAACCGGAAGGTTCGAATCCACCTCGCCGCGTAAGGACCTTGGGCAAGTCCTTCACTCGCAATTGCTCAGCGCTTCGGCGTGAAACTCCGATGCAGTGTCTGCTCTGCATTCGGGAGCGCCTCTGAGTAGAGAGCTTGAACGTGCGCTATAACAAGTGCACATACAAACAAACAAACAATTATATATATATATATATATATATATATATGAAATAAATATATTCTCATTTATTTATTTTATTTCTCGCATTTTCTATAGCACTCCTTCATGCTCTCTGCTCAGAGATGCTCCCAACTATAGCGCACACATTGCATTGAAGTTTCACACTGAAGTGCACGAACAATTGCAAGTGAAGGACTTGCTCAAGGTCCCTACGTGGCGGCTTGAGGTAGATTCGAACCTAGAACCCTCCGGCTCTAAGGCACCAAACTCGCTACTACATGCACCACTGCACCCATATATATATATATATATATATATATATATATATATATATATATATATATATATATATATATATATATATATATATATATATATATATATATATATATATATATATATATTTGGGCATGTGTTGAAGAAGGAGGTGATATTTTGACTCTCCTGAGCATTCATTCTTTTCGATGTACTTTGCTTGAATTATTAATTCGACTGACATTCATAATTCTTTTGCTCTGGCATTTATTGTCACTTTTATGTATGACTAGCTGAATTACCCGGCGTTGCCCGGGAAATGTATTTGTCCCCAGCCACGCCTGACCCCCGTTCCGACTTCACCATTCTGACCCCGCCTTTCATCGACCCCCGCGTTAAGGCGAAGTAACGAACCTCTCCGCTAGGTGTACATGTCTGGTCGATAATTTAAGAGCTAAACCCGTTAATTCCACTCGACACGTAACTGAGAAAAACGGCTTTTTCTGAAAAGCTGCTACCATTCACCGCAACCTGCTTCTTTCATAAATTGTTCGATAAAGGAAGTTTTTGAAATCTACGCTAATTTTTTCCAATTATTTGCAGTTATGTTCGCATTATTTGCGTCCATAACATTTTTTGCTGCGCGGCGTAAAGATTTGAGCTCAAAATAATGACGTCATGAGTTTAGTTAACATAAAGCCAACGATCGTTTTTATAACAGCGAAATTTAAAATATGGAAAGATTTTTGGATCGCTTTCTTTATGTTTTTGTCGAGTGGATCAGAAGAAATAAGGCCAGAATAATCATCAGAAATATTTTCGATATAAGTAAATATCACGTGATCTCAAACCGTCATGCCATTGGTTGTAGGATTCATGGAGGCGATGAACGCGAATGGCTTTCGAATCGCTTATCGCGTGTGAAGTTAAAATGTTGACAGCTCGGGCTATAAAGTTTATTGACAGCTGAAAATAGTCGCGTTAAACGTCAAATTTGGGTAAGAATCAGTTTGAAAATGTTGGTAAAACGAATCGCTGTAATTTCCGAGCAGGCTCTGGCGAGAAATTCAAAATACATCCATACAAACAGAAAAAATACAAACAGAATAATGACTCTGCTTTATAAGTATAGATAATTACAAAGCATGTTCTGTCACTTGAAACCACGTCCACTGTTTGTACGAAAGGCACACGATGCTTTTAATGCCTTGTTAAAGATGCATCATGAGACTTTTGATGCAGAGAGTCAGTTGCATGGAAGTTGGGATATAAATTTTGACGCCTTAGACTGAAGTTATTCAGATGTCTTTCCCTGTTGTTCAATGCATCAGATGTAAAATTCTTCTCATGTTACTCTTGTTGTGTCCTAAAGGAAGTATACCCTGCGATTGCTGTGAGGCACCAATAACAAAGGGAGAGTATTGTTCCTGTGCGCCTCTGAGTAGTTTCTTGAAGGGGCGCTATATAAATGCTATAAATGAATGAATGAATGTGGCGCTCATCATTATCCATCAATTGTCTTGTTTTCCCTGACTGTTACTTGGATTAATGTGTCCATGGAGACTTTAAATGATACAGTGAAACACTTTTTATAGTCCAGACACTGTGGTAATATGCAAAGGATATCACAAAATGAGGTGGCATATAATGGTAAAACGTGTTATTGTTCTGCATTGGTAAACAATGTATATTTGTTATGCATTGGTAAACTATGTATATTTGTTCTGCATTGGTAAACAATGGATATTTGTTCTGCATTGGTAAACAATGGATAATTAGAAGACTCAACTGGACAATAGCTAATTTTAGTATACACTTCAAAGGTGGGTAACTGTGTTCTGTAATGTAATTATGAAGGATTGCATGGCTTCTAGTAAGTATGCATGCATTGTTGACTGCTAGTATGCGCATTGTATTGAGTGTGAAAATGAAACTCTTTTTGGTGTTGCACTTGCATTCTCTGCAAGCAACTGGCTGAGACGGTTGAGGATGGATTTTTATGCATGACTTTCATGTTACTATGGCACCGAGGGATGGATACAATTGCTGAAAAGCTATAATAATGCAGAAATGCAACAGAGCACATTAGTGGGTAATTTGTGTTAATATACTGTTGTCATCGTTTAACTCTGAATGAGTATCGGTGGTTGGGCTTTGTTTATCGCTTACTGGATCCTGTCAATAGTTAGTCTTCTAGTTATCCGAACAATGATTGCCCGTTGATTAACTTTTTCTGTCCTTTTGAATTATTACCAGGTGCATGTATTAGCGTAAGTTAGGCTAGCATAGTCAGTGCCTCTCATTAGGGTCTACCGGAGTAGGGCTTTGCATTTTGCTGATATAATGACTTGTAATTTATTGTCAACAGAAATTCACAATCTCTACAATAACCTATATGGGGCCATTATGGGCCCATTAGCCACACATGCTGTTAGGTATGTTTTAGATATGCAAGAAATAGATGACCAGTATATATGTCCATGGACAAGAGAGGAATGATATACAGTAACAGCTGCCCATGCAGAGTTGAAAATTCCTAGAAGAGTAGTACCTAAGTGCTCAGGGCTTTGAATAAAACATGAAATGCATAAAATCAGTTGATTGTAGTCAGAGTATGAAGCCATAGTCGGTCCTAGGTTGATCCCAGCAGCAATGTCCTCAGTTGTCCTGGTAGCAGTTTGCAGAGATTCAATCCTCACAGATGGCTGCTTCAGTTGCTCCACAAGTTACTCTTTCCTTTTCTGTCGTCTAATGTGGACTGGTCCTGTGTCCTGCTACTTCTTCTTTGTGTTCTCTGCCCCACGGCAGGTTCGAACTTCCAATGGTGCCACTCCTCCCGGTGTTGCGTCTGCCTCCTCTTTCAGTTTCACATAATCTTCAACCATCATCCAATCCAGTAACTTCTGTCTTTGTCCTATTTCTTTTTTTTCTTTTTTGCTTTTGTTTCACAAGGATTTCGATGGATGACGACTGAAGATGCCTTGTCCCCTTCCTTGCCGAACGTGACTCTCCCGGCCACTGGCCTCGTCGAATCGTTCACGTCATTGCTGTGTTTCCTGCTACTTATGGTTGTTTATTTCATGTGGATATCATCATGTATTGCCGGTTTATTGCATTCAGTCTCAGTATTTTGCTAATATATTTAAGAACTTTGAAGTAGCAGTAGGGTAATTATTTGCTCAGTCATTTGTTGGTAGAGGGTTTGTCCAAAGGGTACGCCTAAGTATGTTCAAGATAAGTGGTACTGGATAGTCCTTTGGGGAAGGATTGCCAAGTGAGTCTTGGGTACGAGAGCTAGCTAGACAAAAGCAAGAGAATACTGGTGCTGCATACTTGTTAGTTTAACAGTAACAAACAGATTGATAAAAAAGATTTACCGTACATAAAATGGATACCCTTTTATCATGTGGTGTGTACCAGGGTTTAAAAGTGTGACTCTATGGTCATGAGTGGCGTCCATGCACTTATTTTCAAATCTGAATGCCGACCTGCCACTAATTATTAGGCCAAAGGGGCGTCCAGACACTATTTTTTCTACTCTTTAAGCGCTGGTGTGTAAAAATATTGCCAGCCATTGCAAGTCTGAAATTTACACCCACAGTCTCCAGATTAGTACAAGGGTCTCTGTAGACATTTTCCTCATAGCCACTGATCATGTGGTTTAATCGTGGTGGTAAAGCCCAGGTGGAGGAAGTTGAAACGGTAATTTGTCAATCTTGGATCAGCCCAAGATGATGCAACAAACCACCAGCAATCACTGACACCATCAATCAATAATGAAATACTACATGCCTATACTAGGAAAAACCAACCCACGTTGGAAATTTAGCCAAACTGTTTTGGATATCCCCTCTGCAATACCATTATTCATTCATTCATTCATTCAAGAATTTATATAGCGCTTCTTCAAGGGGACTCCTCAGAAGCGCTTCCGACTCTAGCACGACAAAAAAGGACAGTTTTGAGTTTAATAAAAAATATTTCAGTAATAACCCCAGAAAGTAGACGTAGCTCCTGTGGGAGCCCATTCCAGACAACTGGGCTGATCACATGTTTTACAGAGCAATACTGTTCCAGTCTTTGTAATTCTGTTTTTTTTCTGATTTCATATATACAGGGTGGCTCAAAAAAAAACGTACCACCGGGGAAAATGCGATATCTTCGCAGCCGATTGAACTTTTTCTGCGAAAATTTCCCAATTTGTAGGGGAATGAATTTCCAACAATCCCTGAAAGTTTCATTTGAAACTTTTCATATTTGCAAAAGTTACAGCTGTTCAAACTTAAAGTTTCGTTTTTTCAAATATCCGCGGAAAATTGACGTCACTTGTAGATTTCCATGTCAAATGATATCACTTTTCACTACGACCTCAGAATTTCGTTTTGCAGTTTATTGTAAGGTATAATGAGAGTGTCCACTCCCTGCCTTAACACAAGCTCAAATTCTTTTTGTGAAGTTCAGTATGGCCTTGCTGGTCGGGTCCTGCGGCAACTGACCCCACATTAGCAGCAAGACTTGCTTCAGCTGGCCAATGTTCTCCAACTTGGGATTAAATGTCTAGCAGCGTTCCAGCATAGCTCCCCAGACATGATAAGCAAGAGGGCTAAGGTCTGGCGAGTTTGTTAGTCATCTTTGCCAATGCATTTACTTCAGTTGATGGCAATAAGGTAGCGCCATCATAATCAGCCTTGCCGTGCGAACAAGCAGACGCACCATCCTGCTGGAAAATAAAACCAGATGTTAGAGCACACCTGGTCTTCAATGAGTCTGGGTAAGAGAGTTCATAGATGAGTTTGACATCTAACCAACTGAGTGGGATTAAATGCAGTCTTTTCTTGCAGCCGTAACACACGCCAGCATATCTGAAGTCGAAACCACGATGTGCTTTGCAAACTTGACCCTTTCGATTACCAAGCGAATTTCTTGAAAATCGTGTTTTTTTCATCAGGCCATGCGACCACTTCCTGCCTTTCTTCCGACATCTGATCTTCGTTACATAAACATGTTTGCAGATAGCCTTCAAAGTGCTCAGGCTCCATTTTTCACTGGGTATTTTGCTATGATCACGCGATGCCCCAGTCTCTGTTCATGCAAAGTCCGAGTTCCCATTTTATCTTTCGCAGAAACTTTGCCCGTGACGTTCAGTTATGGGTTCAGGAATTGAGACCTTAATCTATAAAATATCACCAAATACCAGCAGATTGCTTCAAAAACAGCTTCTTTAAAGCTCATAGTGAGGTCGTATGACATCATCATCAATTTGTGTGTTGTAATTTGCCAAAATATATTAATGAAATCACATGTATTGGAGCATGATTCTCCGAATAATTGAAAAAACAAAATTTTAAGTTTGAACAGCTGTAACTTTTGCAAACATGAAAAGTTTCAAATGAAACTTTCAGGGATTGTTGGATATTCATTCCTCTTCAAATTGGAAAATTTCCGCAGAAAAAACGCAATCGGCTGCGAAGATATCGCATTTTCCCCGGTGGTACGTTTTTTTTTGAGCCACCCTGTATATCGAATTAGAGACTCTGAATGCTTGCTTTATGATAAACATTCACCCCAGTAAATGAGTCTCACTGGCCTCACTGGCCGGCCAGCATGCATTTTTTGTTTGCATTCCTTATCGGGTAGAAACTCTCGTTCTACTGCGCCATGATCGATGTTGTCCTGGAGCGGCACATTTCCTGGAACCCATCGAGTTGATGGCTGGCTGCGTTGTGACATTTGCACAGCCGATGGCTTCGTTGGTCCGAACGTGAATGGCCTGGTAATGATATGCTCTGGGATGGACATGGAGCAATCGTAATGGGGTGCAGCAGATGAGAAATGAGATGGGATGGAATGAGCATGTGGTGCAGGAAATCGCTGGAAGCAGCCGGTTGTTTCATGGTCACGTGTGCTGTGGATATCTGGAGGTCGTTATCCATTTGTCTAAATTGACACATTGCTTGAATTTCCATATGCTAGTTTCAGGTGGATATCTGGAGGTCATTAACCCATTTGTCTAAATTGACAAGTTGCTTGAATTTCCATATGCTACTGTCAGGCATCCAAAGGTCATGATGTTCTATAAGCCAGACTTAATGTTAAGAGTTTTGTCATTCCTAGGTTTGGATTTATAACTGCTTTATAGGTTCGTAATAATAATCTCCAAATTTCTAAAGTGTTACTCGAAAGGCAAATGCAGGGCACCAGCTTATTCATGATTGCTGAGTTAAGTTAGAAGGGTTGTCCAATGAGGTCGTAGTTCGGTTACAAAAGGACCAGAGGTGGTAGAGTGGCTGTTAGGGTTATCCATAAAGTAAACTCCATGCTCGATTATTTTATGATGCTTTTCAATCCTTTAAAAGTTGTTTTCTGTTATTTCTGCTTTGAAGTTAGAGTTGCGCCATTGTTTTCCCAACTGACCTCTGATGTTCGAACATCTTTCAAAATTTTTTCCTCTCTGTTTTTTGCTTCTTTCTCTTACATTTTTGCTGTCTGATATTTGCTCATAGCCACGATTGATTTATAGTATAGATGAGTTTGAAGGTGAGGTGCTAGACAATGTTGAAACGATCTGATCTGACACAAGCTATAATGACTTCTATATCTCGTTATCATAAAAGTGCAGTCCTATCTCGTCTGTTAATTTCACCTCTCCTCGCTTTCTCTTCTGCTACTTTCCACTTGCAAGTTAAAACTGAACACTTCAAGCTATCCTTTCTTGATTCTACTTCTGCACCCCTGCATAACCACCCCCCCCATCACAGATTGTTAGGATAGCACCATGCTGCTTCGCAGCTGAGCCCCTGCGGATTCTGGCCTGGCACTTGATCGGACAAAGCTGGCTTATATGGACTTGATTTCATATAGCACCGGTGAATAAATTGAAGCGGCTTTTGTTTGTGGCACTGAGAAATTTAGATGATTTACATTTACATGAATTGATGGTCAGTTCAGATTAATTCATGCTCACCTAACTCATAATCCAATCCAGTATGTAAGGGAAATCAAAGTCAGGCTGTGGCGAGTTGACATTTGAAAAGCAGTAAATCTTAAACGTCTGCCCTACCGACCTATATTGGATTGCAATCAATTGACTGCCTGGCAATCAATTGATTGCAGTTTCATGGGTTCTTAAAAACACATTACAAAAGCATGGCTATCGATTAACCCAATAACTTATTACCCATTGTTATTTCTTTTTCTTTATTTTGTCTGTTTGACAACATGTTTTGCAAATCAAAACAAAATCTTGCACAATAAATGAATTCATTCATTCATTTTGAGAATTATTATTATTACATAAATTTCTTACGTGCGCAAGCCACACCAAGGAATTTATATAGCATCTCTTCAGGAGACCTACTCAGAGGCGTTCCCAGCCACAGCTAAAAAAAGTAGGATTTAAATATATAGTCTCAGAGTATATAGAATATATATATAGTTTCAAGCATCGTCAGAGGACTCCAGTGGAATTGCATAGATACAGCTGAGCAGGCTGCATGGAACCTGCAGTCATTTGATTACGGACCCAGAGCTACCCATGGACCTATGCGCCTTTTGTTTTATTTTAGTCACGTGCTTTGCATTTGTTAGGTTTCATTGAGTTGAGTTGTCTATAAAATATGCTGTACTGGATTTAGTTCTTGTTTGCAATATCATCATTAGATTATATAATATTACACTTTGTTAAGAGAAAGTGACTGTTATTTTTTTAAGATTCTGATTAATGCTTTTATTAGTGTTTATGGCAATTGCTCAGAAGTTTCAACTGTTATTTATGACAACGATGGGGTTTTTTTCTGTGTGTATTGGATTTTATGATGAAGTGCAGCTGAGCCACAGAAGCCAGTAGGCTGGAAATTGCTGTCACAGCATTTTTTTCAATTCTGAAGTATGGATGATCTGATCAAATGGTGGATGGGTTGGAAGGGGATAATTGGATGAAAGAATGAGGAATGACTTGATGGGTGGGATGGGTTGGTGGATGGATAGTTTGGATGAATGAATAGACGGAGAGGTGGCTGGGTTGGGTAGATTTGGGATAGATGGATAAATGGGTGGGTAGGTGGATGGATGGTTAGGTGGTTTGAATGGTTTGAATTGTTTGATTGGATGGATGAATGGATGGATGGATGGATGGATGGATGGATGATGGAACTGTGGGTGATGAATGGGTGGATGGATGGATATATGGATGGATGGATGGATGATGGAATTGTGGGCGATGAATGGATGGATCGGTTGGTGGATGGCTGGGTGTGGGTGGGTTGTATAGATGGATGAATGAATAGCTTAATGGAAATAACAATTCCTGTCTTCTGGTATAGACTGTCTTTAAGACTTCTTCACCGTTTTTGCTCTGCATTGATCTATCACTGATATTTTTGAATGGATAAATATATATATATTATATATATATATATATATATATATATATACCGGTATAAATATATATTATATGTCAGTTTGCAGACTATATATTCTGGTTCTTTGAAGAGTTCTGGTTGCCAAGCTTTCCTATGAGTAATTGTTATAATCTATGACAGTGGACAACATCCTTGCCAGTATTGGGACTGTGTTTGTTAGGTTGGGCATGCAGTAGTGATCAAATTAGACTTGACTATTCTCTGAGGAGGTCCATCTGGTTTGTTGGGCGCCTTGTAAATCTCTTGTTCAATTTGCAATGGTGATGTGACCATATTTCCGTGCCATGTATTGGGTCTGTTGTGTGCCTTCCTGTTTGGTATTGTGCACAATATTATGTTGTATGTATGAGTACTTGTTATAGCACCCCCTTCAAGATATCTAAACAGATGTGCTCCCGACTACAACGTGTGAACGTGGACACTAAATTGTAGTTTCGTGCTGAAGCACATGAGCAATTGCTAAGTGAACGACTTGCTCAGAGTTCCTACGTGGTGGCTGAAGGTGGATTTGAACCCACAACTTTCCGGTTCCAGGGCACCGAACATGCCCCTACATCACTGCACCCGACAAATGATATGGCATTATAATCTTGTCTTCTAATCGATGATGTGATCCATTTTATTTTAAATTCTACATCTCACTTATAAATATTGCTTGTAATTGTTGTTTTGAACGTGTACTGTGCATGTTGTAAACTGTTCACAGTGAACGTTTTGTCAGGTAAATTTTTCTTTAATTTCAGGAAATTCTGGGCAGTTTCGGATCACCTGAGTTCTATGTTGGAGGTGCTAGTCGATTCGATGTGCAGCAGGGAGAACTTGGTAAGAATTAATTTATTAAAGAATTAATTCATGTGATTTGTTGTTGTTGGGTTTCTACACGGAAGCAGAAGTTTTTTGTAAGATTTCGTATTATTTTCATATTATTTTTGTATGATGTCATATTATTATTATTTCATATTCTTACCATTATTATTTTCTATTTGATTGGGATATGTGTTATAAAGTCATTAAATTATATCATTCTATCTCCAACATGAGATCTCTTCAGGACCACTAGTGTATGTATTTGGTCCTGTTTTGCATGATGTTAAAGCGCTGAGAGCCTAAAAAGGCTTCATATTTTTATAGTCTTGATGTCTGCTTGCATTTCGTAAAGTGATTGGTTTTAACTTATCAGAGAGTAGAAACACGCAGAACGTTTGTTATTCACCAAGTGGATAATTGTTACCAGATGATTGATGTGCGCATTGGCGTATTGGCCGCAAATGTACCACAATTCATCTCCACCATGACAGGCTATTGCTACCAGGTTTTGTGCATATCAGTTAGTAACAAGCATTCCATGTCGTTACATGTCTCCCAAGGAGTGGAATTGACTACCAATGTTTATCAGTTGCTATGCCTCAGAGCTCACTCTTTCTTTGACCTTTAAAGGTCTGGATATCTAACTGCACCCCCCCCTAGCCACAGACCAACCCCCCTTGATTTGCAATTCTGTGTAACCTTGCATGTGTTAAAAATATTTGTGATGATGATCATGATGATGACGACGATGATTTAGTTGCATCATTTGGAAGATAAGACACTTTTCTGATGGTTCAGTGTAATTGTAATCTCGAGACTTCTACAGCGCCTACAAAAGCCAAGTCGCGGGAACCAGCTTATTCACAGGCGCTTAATCAAAACAAAATCGATAGGCAGCGGGTCAAATCCGGAGAGTCAGGCAGGCAGGCAGATAGATGGACGGCTAAGGTGGGTGATGTTTAGAGTTGAAATGGCGATGGATGTGAGGAGAAGGGGAAGAATCAGGATAGGATTTGTGAAGGAGCAATGTTTTCAGTTTTGAGTGACAGACTTGTGGGGAGATAGCGAGTGTGAGTTGTATTGCATTGGATTTTGTTGGTTGTTGACTTTCTGCTTTAGAAGACAAAACTTTGTGGTTTATTTTTGGGATTTTCAACTTTGTCTGTATGTTTATCAAATTATGTTGAAAGCCAGAAGTCAATGCAGTTTCTTTGCCATGTAAAACTTGTTGTGCATAGAATAGAAAATAATCAAATGACAAAAGCTGACAAGTGAAGTCTTTTGTGATCAGATATAATTATCGTCATTATTATAGTAAAAGCCATCTGTCAAAATCTGATAATTATAATGTAGAAATGGTTTGCAGTCATTTTGTATGAAATCATTTCTGTGTGTTCAATATCAGAATTCACAGAGGGGGATTCTTATTAAGCCAAGGCTGCTGTCAGTCTTAACTGGAAATAGAAGTTCGTGTTCCAGACCAACCCACAGCAGGATACAGCCCCATAAATCTGTTTTCTTATGTGGGGAGAGAAATTGCCCTTTGGAAGTGTTTATACTTCCATTAAAAAGCCAGTATAACAGAAATGTGTGGCAAGTGTAATTGATGCATTAAGCTGAGCAATATTCTAAACGTCCACTGGGGGGTCCCTGATGTTCCTTCTCCAAGCTTAAAAGTAGGGAGGGACTTCCCACCCTTTCCTCCCGTAGATTTGCGGCCCTGGCAGGATAAATGTATTGGCTGGCTGTACTTGATAAATGATGCGGCTTTTTATCAGAGGAAACTTCCAGAGAACCACCAATGGTGCGGCAGAGATAACGTGGCATAATCATCTGGTTTTTTATTTTTATTATTAATTTGCATCAGTTCTCTGTAAATAGATAATATGGTCAGAAGGCAAAATCAGTAACTAGCCATGCTGTTTTATAATAATTAATTACAAGTGTGGAATAAATTGTCTGTCAAAACACATCGGACAGCTACATGCTTCTTAATTATTTTGTGGCTTGGAGCAATTGCAGTAATTTGTGTGTATGTATGTATGTATGTATGTATGTATGTGCACTTGTTATAGCGCCCCTTCAAGAAAAAACTACTCAGAAGCGCTCCCGACTACAGCGCAGACAGTGAATCGGAGTTTCACGCCAAAGCGCATGAGCAATTGCGAGTGAAGAACTTGCCTAAGGCCCCTACGATGCGGCTTGAGGTGGATTCGAACCTGCAACCCTCCTTCTGCAAGGCAACGAACATACGCACCACACCGCCGCACCCCACATCCACTTCTCTGACTTGCAAGATCTGACTTCTGTCGCATAGTTTATACCACCTCCATCCACAGAGCATGTCTGATTAGTGGCTGTTTGACCACAATGTGTCAGAATAAGGATGACTAGCATTTCCCTTAGCTCCTTTTTTGTAGGCTTGTGATGAACAGGTCTGCACGAGAATGGCCTTATTTTAGTACCCTGGGAGTTTGTCTGGTTCTGTGACCCACTGAACCATGGGTCTTAAACATTGACCTCTAAACGCTGATAGACCTGCTTAGATCTAAGCTGATTAGGCCAGTACACATAATCTGA
The DNA here is from genome assembly GCA_949752735.1 of Lumbricus terrestris. NCBI lineage: Eukaryota > Metazoa > Annelida > Clitellata > Crassiclitellata > Lumbricidae > Lumbricus > Lumbricus terrestris. The sequence goes on along the minus strand of OX457051.1, from coordinate 20,587,161 downwards.
GCCCTTTAGCCAAGTACAGGAATCTCTCAAGATACCATTGGCTAAGAACAGTTTCTGAGGCAACAGCTGCCAGAGTTCTAGGATGCTCTAGTCGAGAAGATTTTCCTCTTTGACCAGTGTGCACTTAGATAAATTGTGTTTCTAGGATCAATTGCTTATAATCAGTTCCATTTAGAGGTTGCAGATACTGCAGGTCATCATGCTACCAGCTGTTAAGCCTCTTCAGCACAAGTGAGCACTTACAGCTGACTTTCAGTGTTCTGTGACCTGTATACAATTAAATCAAACACAGCTGCCATTTCATATTCTCTAGTAAAACAGTGTAACTTTGGGAATGGTTGTTGTATGTTGGATATGATGGTATGAGATAAGAAGGACCTTTCTTTGCAAACAGTCTTGTCATGTGTTTTCAGATAGTCATTAAAATTCCTAGTACTGGCATTCATACTGTTAGTTGTTGGAACTGTAATATCCCGATGTTTAACTCTTCAATTGAAAGCATAGACTAAAAAGTACGGTAACAAATGCCGCTCATCAATAAGACGGGTTAAGTTTGTTTTCCCTGCAAAACAGAGGTTATGAGCAACATGAAACTTAGTTTCTGTGGTCTATTTCTAGGTGACTGTTGGCTGTTGGCCGCCGTATCCTGCCTTAGTCAGTTCCCTGCTCTCTTGGATAAGGTCATTCCAGCTGGTCAGGACTTCAAGGATGCATATGCTGGAATCTTTCGCTTCCACTTCTGGAGTTACGGACGTTGGGTTGAGGTGCTCATCGACGACCGTCTCCCGACCTTCAACAACAAACTCGTCTTCATGCATTCGTCGGAAAAGAACGAATTCTGGAGCTCGCTTCTGGAGAAGGCTTATGCGAAGTATATATATATCTATGTATCTATATGTAGCACAGTGGTTCCCAACCTTTTTGGACTTGAGGGCCACTTTTTCTAAGTTAGAGGACACGAGGGCCACTTTTTCTTAATTGAAAGACATTAGGGGCCACAAGGTTAAAATTGTATTAACTAAAAGCATACAAAATATTTATAATTGATTCAAATAATGTTTGATGTTATTTATCGACGTTAAAATAGAATAGCTTGTAATACAAAATAATAATGAGTTATATCCTGTCCAAATTGTTAATTTTTTCATATATTTTTGATAATTCTTTGAGAGATGAGGGCCATTCTCTCAGACCTGGTGGGCCATTTTCTGAGGCCTGCCAGGCCACTTTTGGCCCGCGGGCCACGGGTTGGGAACCGCTGATGTAGCATATAGCAACCACTCCCAAATTTACACTGTTTTTACTAGAAAATATGAAATGGCAGCCTTCCATTTTGCTTGACTTGATCAGACATAACATAACATAAGTTTTCATTGCTCACAAGAAAAACATAACATGATACAAAAATAAATGGGTCTGCACAGTGCTTAAATATCAAAATGAAGTGCCTGGACGCCCCTTACCTTTCCATGCTGTGTGGCAGAATGTTGTTGCGATTTGAACATAAGTGCATGGACGTCGTCCATGACCAACAGATTTTTCACATTTCGTGATGACAAAACCGCAAATTATCCAATTTTTATTTGACATCGACCTACTCCCCCACCCAGTGTATTAATCTGTATTTGAGCACTTCAAGTGGTGCCCTATCTCAGTTCTAATATGTATGTATGTGTGTATATGTGCGCTTGTTATGGTGCCCCTTCAAGAAACTACTCAGCAGCACTCCCGACTACAGTGCGGACACTGAATCGAAGTTTCGCGCCAAAGCGCTGAGCAATTGCGAGGGAAGGACTTGCCCAAAGGTCCATATGAAGTGGCTACTTGAGGTGGATTCGAACCTGCAACCCTCTGGCTGCAAGGCAACGAGCATACCCACTACACCACTGCGCCCCATCTAGTCTGAACAATTCAAATTTTATGCACAGATGCTGAGCTCAGTCAACGGTTGTGATGCAAGGATTTGATCATGTTTGTGCTGAAATTCATGGATATAATTATGCCATTTCGAATACACGTGTGAATACATCGCGTATTCGTTGTTTTGTTTAGGTTGTGTGGCAGCTACGAGGCCCTGAAGGGCGGATCAACAAGTGAGGCGATGGAAGACTTTTCCGGTGGTGTTGCTGAGTTCTTTGACCTGGGAAAACAGGCTCCTCCCAACCTGTGGAGCATCATGGTGAAGGCTCACGAGAGGGAATCTATGATGGGATGCTCAATCGATGTACGTTGTTGTGGCACTCGACTTTTGTGGTGGTGTACTGGTTTAGTGTGCTGCTGGGCTGTTGGTTGAGGTCTGTAGGTTGAGAGGTCTGTGGTTCTAATCCACCCCAGAGCAAAAATTATGGTTCAGGATTTCTGTTCCACTGCATACCCAAATGCTATGATGAGTACACCAACTGTACACTGTTGGTGTGAAGAAGAGATGGTGAGGGAGAGGACTTGCCATCTGCCCTCATATGCCGAGGCCAAGAATATGAAGTCGTTAACACTTCATACTCATGGCTGCCTTAAGCCAGCTAAAGTGATTGCTCCACTTCTTCTTCTTCTTCTCTTTTTATTATTCTTCTTCCTCCTCCTCCTCCTTCTTCTTCTTCCTCCTCCTCCTTCTTCTTCTTCCATCTCTTCTTCTTCTTCTTCCTCCTCTTCCTATTCCTTCTGCTCCTCCTCCTCCTTCTTTTTCGTCTTCTTCTTCTTCTTAGCATCATCTTCGTTTTCTCTTCTTCATCTCCTCATCCTCATTCTTCTTCTTCATCTTCTTTTTCGTGGTGGTGGTAGTAGAGACTGTAACACAGCTTGAGATATGTTAACCAGAAATTTATAGGTCGCCTTGGTAATCTGTTGTGTGTGTGGTGGTAGGCCTAGAGTTCGAGGGCTGGCTAATATATCTGACTGAGGTAGACGCATAAAGGGGCCTTTGTAGTCTGTAGTCCTACAGTTCCAGGGCTGACATACATTCTGATTGAAGCATAGAGATGAAAGCCGACAAGCGTTGAAAGGAGAGCTTTTGTTTTTGAGATTATGCAGCATGGTGTTGATGTCTCTCGGAAGACCATGAACATAATGCATAAGACTAAAAAACCTGAACTGTCTGAATTGATATGTAATGTAATGTAGTCAATAATTTCTACTGTGCTGCTTTCAGTCTTGGCCATTCAGTAGCACTCACAGCGTGAGAACCAGGAGAGAAAAATTAGGTCTTAAGAAGAGAGGGAGACATGTAGTTAGCGATCCTGAAAGACGAGTCCCACGCTGAGAAGAGCTTTGTTTATGGTTGGGCTGGGAGCGCCGCTGAGTAGTTTCTTGAAGGGGCGCTATATAAATGCTCTGAATGAATGAATGAATGAATTCCATAAGGGAGGTCCAATGACCATAAAGGATCGGGATTCAGCAATGGTGATCCTAGCTCGTGGGACAAACAAGTTGGACCTGTCCAGAGAATGGAGAAGTTTGACTGCAGGTGAAACCATAGGTAGTAATTCCATGCCAAGGCAAGTGTATACTGATGCTGATTAACGCTTGAGGCTAAAGATTTGGTTTTTTATCACCTGTTTTAGGCTGATCCAAGAACTACTGAAGCCCGTCTGCCAAATGGTCTTATTATGGGCCATGCCTACAGCATCACTGGAGTCAAACTGGTAGGTTGTCATTGAAACTGCTTTCGCAAGTCTATGATATCATGGCTTCATTCAAGGAGTGCCATGCCTCATTGGTCATTCAAAGGAGTACCATGCCACATGGTGTGCATTCTCAGCCTTCCCTCATTTTCTCCATGTTTCCCAACGCACACAGAGGGATTCATGGTTTTCTGTCATTGAGTGCCATAGTCTTCTTTATGCGTCAGCCAAAATAATTACTTGTTTATGCCTTACCAAATTCTTCCACTGACCTCAGGAGGGCCATGTTTGAGTTTCTGCTACTAAGCCGCATAACAGTTGTGCTACTTTACCTTACTTTACGTTGTTGTTGCTGCTGCTTCTGCTGCTGCTGCTGCTGAATTGTGGTTTGTATCATTTTCTGTGGTTTAGGTTGAAATTAAGACCAGCAGAAAGCAGGGCAAAGTGCAGCTGGTGAGGGTGCGAAATCCGTGGGGTAACGAATGTGAATGGAAGGGAGCCTGGAGTGACCAGTAAGCTTTCTGAATTCAAATATTTTGAGTCTATTTGATTATAGCTGGCTCAATTTTTCTTGTTTTATGTTGTCTTTGCAAGAGTAGCACACCTCAGTCCATCCATTCCAACTTTTTGCTGACACTTTAAAGCATATGTATTAAGATGTGCTTTGGTGAACATGCATTTCCATGCATATGGTGAATGAATTTAGGAATGTTGATTGGTGCATGTTAATTCATTCATTCATTATGGAGATTTATATAGCACCTCTTTAAGGTTACTACTCTGGAGCACTTCCAACCTCATATGGGGCGTAGTGGTGGCGTCGTTGCCTTGAAGCCGTAAGGTTCGAGGTTCGAATCCACCTCAGGTCACCGCGTACGGACCTTGGGCAAGTCCTTCACTCGCAATTGCTCAGCGCTTCGGTGTGAAACTTTGATGCAGTGTCCGCTCTGCAGTCGGGAGCGCCTCTGAGTAGAGAGAGCTTGAAGGGGCGCTATAACATGTACACATACAAACAAACAGGCAAACAAACCTCGCTTAATAAAAACGCATCTGAACAAACCCTGAACATGAGGCATATAAAATAGACCGTGGGACCAATAACAGAGAAAGCATGGTGCCGTCTAAGAGCAGTTCACGCTCGGGAATGAGATAATCAGAAAATCGTTAACTTCCATGGATCAGTCATTACATAGATTTATTTAAATGCAGAGGATAATATACAGTGAGTTTGATTAATATATCAGTGAGTTTGATTTGCCGTGTTTTCTTTTTTCAGATCCCCAGAATGGCAGTTTATTGCTGAATCAGACAGGCAGCAGATTGGTCTTGTCTTTGACAACGACGGCGAATTCTGGTGAATTTGATTCTTCTTTTCCGTTTCAGTGTTTAAGTTTCATTCTGAGTAGTTGAATTTTAGGAAAAGTGGCTTATTTGTTTTAATATGAATATTTATGTATGAATTTTAGTTTAGGAAACAATATATTGTGAAGTGGCTCAGGAATGAAATTATTCAATATTTAAGGTAATTGATATTTATTTGACCAGTATGCTAGTATTAGTATGTCAGATTCTACAATTACTAATGTGATGGTTTCTTGAGAGCTGTGTTTGCAAAGAAACAGAAGGCCATTAGCCAGCTGCATGGTTCAGAGTGCTTCCCTACCTGGGTGCACCGAGGGTGCCATGAACGTGCCCACCGGTTGAGGCGACTGGGTGGCAGAATGGCAGAACCATAAGATTTGTGTGCTGCCTTTTCTGTTAAAAATGTGAAAAAGTTATATGATTTTCTGATTATCACTACTGACATTAACCTATAATTATTTTTTATTCATTATTATTCAGTAAAGTGTAAATCATGAAGCAAATTTGTACACCGGATCTGCTATTCTTTATTAATATTGAAATGTGATTGAATCTGGTTTGATTGAATCCTTACGTTTGCATTTATCGTTAGATTGAAATGAATCTTCTCTTTGTTCAGGATGTCATTTCAGGACTTTGTCACCAACTACCAGAAGCTCGAGATCTGTAACCTCGGTCCGGAGTCTCTGACCGAAGACGAAGCGGCACTGAACAAGAAGCGCTGGGAGATGACGTGCCATGAGGGCACCTGGACAAAGAGGGTGAACGCCGGAGGATGTCGCAACTACCTCGGTCAGATGATCCAGCCGATTTTTTCCATTCTGAAAATTTATATAGCACCTCTTCGAGAGATCTACTCAGAGGGGCTCCTAGCCTGGCCATGGCTATAAAGTATGATTTGAGCAACTTAAGTGGGATTCGAGCGAATATGGAAGATATTTGCTCTTTTATTTTTAATATGGAAAACTGATAGGCACTCCGCTATCGGGTATAAAAAAGCAATTGATCTAATGGAGTATACATGTATACCTAAGATTGTCTTTGCTATTGCTTCAATAGTTGTGGCATCAAAACCTGTGAGGTTGAATTCTGCTATAAGGCTGCTCGGTGTAATTTGTCTATCAGAGCACTTGTATTGCACCTGTTAAGTAACTCACAACATTGGCGCAAAATCAGATGTTACTGTAAGATGTTGATATGACATCATTCGTTGGACAGAATTCATACCTCTATGCCAACCAACTGCACTCGTTATGTTTGTTTGTATGTGCACTTGTTATAGCACCCCATTGAGATTTCTACTCGGAAGCGCTCCCGACTACATCGCGGGCGCTGAATCGGAGTTTCGCGCTGAAAATTGTGAGTGAAGGACTTCCCAAGGTCCCTACGAGGCGGCTTGAGGTGGATTCGAACCTGCAACCCTCTGGCTGCAAGGCAACGAACACACCCACTACACCACCGCGCCCCATTGTATCATGGTGGTAGAATCGGAATTGAAATCTGCCACAGAGCATCACATGGACACGTTGTAGATATGATAATCATCCGTTCATGATGACAGCCACTGGACGGCAATCAATACGAATAAGTCATCTCAGGTGTCCTCAGACACTTGTCCTGGCCATTGCTCACCTCAGTGTTAATCAAAGGGATGTTGCATCCTGATTTATATTGTTATCGACATAGTCTTCATTCATTCATTCATTTGGAAACTTATATAGTGCCCATCAAGGAAACTACTCAGAGGCGCCCCCGACTCCAGCGCCCCGAAAAGAACATTTTTAAGTTATGTGGCCAGGGCAGGTGTAATTAAAGATAGTTGAGGTAGACATGAGTTTGGGTGTACTTAGAGAATGAAGCATAGTCCATGTTTGACTTTGTATTAATATCTTCATTATTCTTGTTTCTTGTACTGTTGGCAGAGACCTTTTGGACAAACCCACAGTATAATTTCGACGTGGTTGATGCTGATGAGGGTGACAATGAGGATGCGGGTACTGTTATTCTCGCGCTGATGCAGAAGGAGAGACGAAAGAAGCGCAAGGAAGGTCTTGACCACCTGACGATTGGATATGCGGTTTATAAGGCGAGTTATGAATATTCATTTGGGCAAGCAGTTAGCATTTTGGTTGTTATCGTTTTAATAATCTTTGTTTTTTTTATTTCACGCAGACACAATGCAGATTGATTACAATTCATGGTTATGAGTGGATGATAACAAGTTATTACAGGAGTCAAATTTGATTGTTGGCAGCCTTGCAAGGCGTGCATGACTTCCTGCTTCTCATTTGACCAGCGCCATCAACCAACTTATTTGAGGTCAAGTGGACATTTGGATGGGTATCAGGAAGCGATCCGGCATACTGGTAGTCTGGTTTTTGGGGACCCTTTCGGAGCCAGGTCAGAAAGTGGGGGGGGGTTATAGTCTAGGCTTGGAATCTCAAAATGACACTGTTAGAAGCAAATCATGTAACAATTTGCTAACCGGTGTTTCTAGACTAATTTGACCCTTCTGAAAACGAAAATCGCGGTTAGCAAGCTGGATTTTTAGCCGTTTCATGGGAAAACAAGATGGCGGACAAAATGTCTGCCAATTGCTTTAATGACCAAAAGTAAAATATTGTATGTGATAGGAACACCGTTTTAGACTCTAAGTTAAGATGATAGGGTTCAAGGAATGCAATGGAATCAAAGACATATATGTAGCACTGCAAGAAAATCAAAATGGCGGACAAAATGGCGGCCAGAATCTTAAATGGCTATAAATGAAGTTATGTATGCAATAGAAACATGATTTCAGAGTCTAAATCAACATTTTCGAGGTCAAGGAATGCGATGGAACCAAGGTCACATATGTAGCACTGCACGAAAACCAAAATGGCGGACAAAATGGCCGCCAGAATCTTAAAACGGCTATAGGTGAAGTCAAGTATGCAATGGAATCATGATTTCAGGATCTAAGTCAACATTTTCGAGGTCAAAGAATGCGATGGAACCAATATCACATATGTTGCACTGCAAGAAACCAAAATGGCGGACAAAATGGCGGCCACAATCTTAAATAGCTATAAATGAAGTTATGTATGCAATCGGAATTTGATTTAAGTTTTTTACCAGGTCTTTGTGAGATGGCATATCTGGGGCCTGTGCTGTGGAATTTATATACAATGTTCTCTTATTTGGCCAGATATGATCATTCAAATTATCACAATTCCATCAGCAGGTCTTAAACCAAAGAGCGTTCGTTAAAAGAACACCGACGAAGATGTCACAGGGCACCTTATCACAGTGTATTAATTTGACTATCCCATGAAACTGGCATCAATGTCGTGCCATTAGCTTCCCTCAAAACCAGTGACATTGGATGCTTTCTGAAAAGTAACTTGCCCAGTCAGAAACTTTTTAATTGAGGCATAGCATTTATTTATTTAGAATATTTTATGTAGGGCCTCTTCAAAGTATGCTACTCGGTATCACTCCCGACCTTATAACCCCGACTGAATAGGACAGTTTTTAGAATCTTAAGGAACGGAGTGGAGTGACCCATGGACAATAAGTGCTGTGAAAAAGGGAGGACATTTCAGGTTGTGGAACCAGCCACAGAGAATGAACGTTGCTGTCGAATAGCAGAAGCTCAGTTTGGTCCGCCAACCGAAGAGTGGATTGACGCTGGACACCCGAGTTGGAAAACAGAGTTCTTGCAGAGGCTAGTCCCTCAAACCACTGCCTAAACAGCACACAGACCATGTAGACAATGCGCTGCTGGAAACGGAGCCAATGCAAGACATCTGCATATAATAGGAGACATGACCAAATTTTGCGATATGCCCAATAAATCGTGTCGCAATTAATAGGTCCCGTTCCAGATAAATTATTGATAGACAAGCAATGGAAAAAGCAATGGCACAAACAATAGGAACCCTCTAAAGGCAACGACATTTGGTGACCTGGCAGATCCAATGGTTGCCTGTGTAAAGGTACTTATCGATTGGCTAACAAGAGTGTCAATAATTATTGTCTTGGATAGGTACTGGACCTGGACATTACTTATAAAATAGTGGAACCATACAGAAATGGTGACTATGACCACAACTTCGTCATTGTATTGAGTCTTGAAATAGCGGTACTCCGTTGTCGGAAAATTGGCTGAATGTTCTTGGTGTGCCTGAAAGCAAAGCTGATCTAGATTCATTCTTGTCCATTCAGCTCTCAACAGCCACATTTGGACATTTGGAGATATAGATGTAACTGTTGCTGGTGGTTCCGTGAAAGAAGAAAAAGTGTTGCCTACTACCGGGCCAGATGTGTATGCCTTATATTTAATGATGTTTGGGTAATGGTGGAAATAATTATCAGCAAATCGGAAGTTTATCCAATTCACGCAACTATGAAGAAATCTATTGGCTTTTCATGCCGTAACTGGATGTGATGTGACATATTTAGCAAGAATCAAATGAAAGAATGCATGAATAGTCTACTTGGAAACTTCTTACTTGCCTTTCACATTGGCAACATTCCCTTATAAGCTCATCACCAAATTGCAAGTTGGGAAAGGCCTATCTTCCATATATTGATGCTCAGACACCATCTTCATCAAGACGGACTGCGGTGGAAGAAAGTACTCTTTACTAGTGTGGACTGGCATTGGTCCTGCGCCATGCACAGTCACATTATAGAGTTTGTCTGCTGCAAACCATGCAAAGTTAACAAGCGTAGCATCAAGCCCTGCTGCTCTCGAAATGCATATGATCTTGCCATGTATACTTACATACAATTGCATGAACAGCAACAATCCTGAATTAACTTTACTATACAAGTATAAGCAGTCAAGTCACGAAACATTGGAACAATTGATAGGACAAGTTATGAAACATTGAAGCATGAATATTGCGCCAACAATAGGTAAACTGCAGTCACGCAGTGCTATCATAAGCAACTAAAATATTTCCACTAGACAATTTCACTGCATTAAGCTCAATGGTATATAGAAGATATAATGTGACTTTCTTGGAATTATTTGACCAAGAAAACACTAGCCCAATCTCAAATCATGTCTCTTATCACATATATTCAGTACATCATTCATCGCCAGTCAAAGCTTTTGTCCAACATTTTCATTTTTGGTTTCTGGCAGCGTCGCATAAGATATCATGCAACTTTAATTAAATCACATTCCTTGACTCAGAAAATTTTCATTTACATTCTAGAATTGTATTTCTATTACGAGAACTCACTAATAGCCAATTCAAGGATCTGGCCTCCATTTTGTCCACCACTTTGGTTTCCTTGCAGTGCAACGTATGTGACATTGATTTCATCGCATTCTTTGACCTCGAAAATGTTGACTTAGACCCTGAAATCATTATTCAATTGCATTTGCATACTTGACTTCACCTATGACCATTTTAATATTCTGGCCGCCATTTTGGTTTTTGTACAGTGCTACATATGTGACCTTGGTTCCATCACATTCCTTGACCTCGAAATGTTGATTTAGACTCTGAAATCATGTTTCTATTGCATACATAACTTCATTTATAGGCATTTAAGATTATGGCCGCCATTTTGTCCGCCATTTTGGTTTCTTGCAGTGCAACATATGTGATATTGTTTCCATCGCATTCTTTGACCTCGAAAATGTTGACTTAGATCCTGAAATCATGATTCCATTGCATACTTGACTTCACCTATAGCCGTTTTAAGATTCTGGCGGCCATTTTGTCCGCCATTTTGGTTTTCGTGCAGTGCTACATATGTGACCTTGGTTCCATCGCATTCCTTGACCTCGAAAATGTTGATTTAGACTCTGAAATCATGTTTCTATTGCATACATAACTTCATTTATAGCCATTTAAGATTCTGGCCGCCATTTTGATTTTCTTGCAGTGCCACATATATGTCTTTGATTCCATTGCATTCCTTGAACCATATCATCTTAATTTACAGTCTAAAACCGTGTTCCTATCACATACAATATTTTACTTTTGGTCGTTTGAAGCGATTGGCAGACATTTTGTCCGCCATCTTGTTTTCCCATGAAACGGCTAAAAATCCAGCTTGCTAACCGCGATTTTCGTTTTCAGGAGGGTCAAATTAGTCTAGAAACACCGGTTAGCAAATTGTTACATGATTTGCTTCTAACAGTGATTTCTAGAGCCCTTTTGAGATTCCAAGCCTAGACTATTAAGGTAGAATGTTTGTTCGAGCACTTGTTATAGCGCCCCTAAAAGATATATCTACTCGTAGGCGCTCCCGACTACAATGCAGACACTGAATCAGAGTTTCATGCTGAAGCACATGAGCAATTGCAAGTGAAGAACTTGCTCAGGGTCTTTACATGGCGGTTTGAGGTGGATTCAAACCCGCAACCTTCTGGGTCCAAAGCACCGAACATACCCCTGCACCACCGCAACCCACAAGTAACTCAGCTGATTTTTTAATTGCAATGGCATCTTAATGATATGATAGATCGTGTTGTTGTTTGCGTCGTAGCTGAAGAAGTCCGGATCCGATCCATTGGACGTAAAATTCTTCAAGTTCACTCCCTCAATTGCCAAATCACCGATGTTTATAAATTCGAGAGAGGTCTGTGGCCGACACAAGCTGCCCGTTGGAAACTACTGCATCGTACCATCCACCTACGGGCCAAACGAAGAGGCGGATTTCATGCTGAGACTTTACACTGAGAAACCTGTTGCTTCAAAGTACGAGAACTCGATCTGCTGGACAATATTCTTTTTTTCTAAATACTGAACATGGTAATAGTGTTGTGAATTGTTTTTTCTTGTGTTTCTTCTAGATTTGGCTTCGACGAACGCTATTTCTTAAATGATTTGTTTATGCTGATGTTACTTTTGCACAATTTAAAGTGATTTTAGTATTTTAATAACCATATTTTCTCATTTGTTTTTACAGAGAACTGGATGAGACGACTGGAATCAAGGATGTGCGGGTAAATCTTATTAAATTAAAATCCGAAAGTTGTTTTTGCTTGATCAGTGAGATTGTAGTGTTTGGATTAAATTTGCACCCGTTAGATTGTAGCATTTGGACTAAATCTGCACCAGTAGGATTGTAGTGTTTGGATTAAATTTGCACCAGTGAGATTGTAGCGTTTGGATTAAATTTGTACCAGTGAGATTGTAGTGTATGGATTAAATTTGCACCAGTAAGATTGTAGTGTTTCGATCAAATTTGCACCATTCAAATCAAATCAAATCAAATTTTATTGAATCGATTCAGTATAAACATACTATTATCACAATGCTTTTAAATAGTATCTTAGTACATGGAATGAAACGAGAAAATAAACAGAAAAGATTTGAGGTATGCATTGGGCAGTAGATAATAGGGCAGTGTAGCAAAGAGAATCGACTCGTGGAGAGAAGTAGCTAACGCTTATCTAGTCATCCCCACACCATTGAGATTGTAGTGTAGTATGGATTAAATTTGTACCAGTGAGATTGTAGTGTTTGGATTAAATCTGCACCAGTGAGATTTGTAGTGTTTGAATTAAATTTGCACCAGTGAGATTATAGTGTAGTATGGATTAAATTTGTACCAGTGAGATTGTAGCGTTTGGATTAAATTTGTACCAGTGAGATTGTAGTGTATGGATTAAATTTGCACCAGTAAGATTGTAGTGTTTCGATCAAATTTGCACCATTGAGATTGTAGTGTAGTATGGATTAAATTTGTACCAGTGAGATTGTAGTGTTTGGATTAAATCTGCACCAGTGAGATTTGTAGTGTTTGAATTAAATTTGCACCAGTGAGATTGTAGTGTAGTATGGATTAAATTTGTACCAGTGAGATTGTAGCGTTTGGATTAAATTTGTACCAGTGAGATTGTAGTGTATGGATTAAATTTGCACCAGTAAGATTGTAGCATTTGGATCAAATTTGCACCAGTGAGATTGTAGCGTTTGGATTAAATTTGTACCAGTGAGATTGTAGTGTATGTATTAAATTTGCACCAGTAAGATTGTAGTGTTTGGATCAAATTTGCACCAGTGAGATTGTAGTGTAGTATGGATTAAATTTGTACCAGTGAGATTGTAGTGTAGTATGGATTAAATTTGTACTAGTGAGATTGTAGTGTAGTATGGATTAAATTTGTACCAGTGAGATTGTAGTGTAGTATGGATTAACTTTGTACCAGTGAGATTGTAGTGTATGGATTAAATTTGCACCAGTAAGATTGTAGTGTTTGGATCAAATTTGCACCAGTGAGATTGTAGCATTTGGATTAAATTTGCACCAGTAAGATTGTAGTGTTTGGATCAAATTTGCACCAGTGAGATTGTAGCGTTTGGATTAAATTTGTACCAGTGAGATTGTAGTGTATGGATTAAATTTGCACCAGTAAGATTGTAGTGTTTGGATCAAATTTGCACCAGTGAGATTGTAGTGTAGTATGGATTAAATTTGTACCAGTGAGATTGTAGTGTATGGATTAAATTTGTACCAGTGAGATTGTAGTGTAGTATGGATTAAATTTGTACCAGTGAGATTGTAGTGTAGTATGGATTAAATTTGTACCAGTGAGATTGTAGTGTTTGGATTAAATCTGCATCAGTGAGATTTGTAGTGTTTGGATTAAATTTGCACCAGTGAGATTGTAGTGTAGTATGAATTAAATTTGCACAAGTGAGATTGTAGTGTTTGGATTAAATTTGTACCAGTGAGATTGTAGTGTTTGGATTAAATCTACATCAGTGAGATTGTTGTGTATGGATTAAATTTACACCAGTGAGAGTGTCGTGTATGGAAGCTTGCATCAGTGAGAGTGTAGTGTATGAATTGAATTTGCACCAGTGAGAGTGTAGTGCATGACTCTCTCATCAGCATGATGAACCTGTTGATTGCACTCTACCATACAATGATTTAAACCACTTTTTAATATTTTTTGCCTCTCATGAAGCTAAAAAATGTAAACTTGGTCGCCACAAACGGCTCAAGAAATGCTTGAAATCAGCTTATCTTAAGTTGCATATTTTTGATCGGTAAAGTAGTTCCTCATACAGTTCTTGAAATGTGCTATTAAATTGTTCTGATATTTATGTACCCTGGTAGATGCTTACTTGCATGCAGTGTAGGAATCAGGGTTGTTAGACTGTAGGAGCTGTATCAACATTTGCTTTGAGGTTTTTTATACATGTTGTAAATTTATGCGGTGTGGGAGGTATTGAGTGAATTGAATACCTGGTCTTAAGGGCAGATTAGTCGTGTACCTCATGGCATAATATCAGTCTGTAACCTGATGTAACCACAGTGTGTAACCTCATGGTGTTACCTCATGGTGTAACCTCAATGTACAACTTCCAGGGGTAACTTCAGTGTGTAACCTCCTGATTTAACCTCACGGTTATGGAGGTCAGACAGAGGTTGCGTCTTATTGGCTTTGGGACAGATTAGTCATTGTACCCCAATGTACAGCCTCAATATTACCTGTTTTTACCCTCTGTGTTGCCTCATGGTGTGACCTCAATGTATTACCTCCTGGTGTTACATCAGTGTGTTGTCTCATGGTGTAGCCTCAATGTCTGACCTCCTGGTGTGGCCTCATGGTCTAACCTCATGGATTTGGAGTTCAGATAGAGGTCCACTTTCTTTTCTAAGCGTTGAGTAATTGGTTTTAGTTGTTGTGTGTTGATGCGAGTTTCAGGACGTGGTTCCAAAGGTAGATGTCAAAGTGGTAAGGCGTTAAAAGTTAAGGTTTCATTGTGACGTGTTTACCTTCACGTTTTTTTACTCAGGCATATGTTTTTGATTTGAGTGGGTGGCAAAAATGTTATTTGCGTTTTGTGGTGCATTCAGTAATATAAGTTTTCTTGGCGAGGTTTTCAAGTATGCATGTTTTTTTCCTAAATAACAGTCTGTTAGATTTTAAATTGTAAAATCGTGTAGCTTGGTTTGTTATTGAGTGTAATTTTAAGGAGATCCAGCTTAGTGCAAGGACGAGCCAACATTTAGAAGTTATGTAAACATGGAAGAGATGAGTGTATGGTTGAATGAAGAGCCAGGAATAGAACAGGGTTAAGGTTAAGTACATGGAAATAAGATGCATACCTTTAAACACCAAGCATTGGAAGAACAACATTTTTGTCGTCATTGCAATCACGAAATGTATGGAGTCCTAGAGTGGATGCTGTGTTATATGCATTCATAACTATCATGATTACAATCGAGGCCACGCATTTTTATTGCCTGGCTTGCCATCTGGTTAGAAAGAATCAATTCGCTGTCTCCTGAAAGTACTTGGGGCTGATTGCTGTGCTGTAAAAGAACTGTTTGAAGGGAGAGAAAATGTGAATTGGTACTTGAGAGAGCCGTAAAGAAGTTCAGGATCAGAATTAGCGGTGGGTCGTTCGGGAAGCGTAGTCATTTGCGCTGTCAGCAGTTAAAGACTAAGTGCCTCCTGCCAACAATCCAGTGTGATTGCGGACCTCAGAAAATTGCCAGACATGCAAAATCTTGAATATTGTAATCTTCAGTGCTTATTTGCATTTTCACTCATGAAAACTGCTGAGAGTTGCGACTTGCATGAACACATAATTATTTGAACTTGTAAAATAAAGGCAGAAAAATGGCTATTTTTTGTGGATTGCACGAATGTCTATTTCAGAAGAGGGGTCCTATATGCGAGTACATAGGTGTTATTAAATATTTTAGATAAGCTGAATAAGTTCTTGATAGGCTACCCAGAGATGATTTCCCATGGTCATACATGGAAACAAAATTTTAGGGTATTTCAAAGAAAGTGTAAATCTTTTTTGTCAATTTTGAAGAACCCAATGTGGGTGTTTCTTTTTTTAACTGTATTTTATTATGCCAGTATTGTTAGTTTCATCTATGCTAGTTTTATGCAGGATGATGATAATGACGAGTTCTCTTCCCCAAAGGGATGAGGTGGGTAGGGTGATTTCTTGTTGCCTTCCTCACGGACAATTATGGGTGAGCAACTTGTCCAAGGTCGCTACACAGTGGCTTGTGGTAGATTCTGACTTGCGACCCTTCAGCACAGGCACCGAATGCTCCACCACCACGTCCCACTTTTATGCTAGATAGATGATTGTAGTTGACCAATTTGGGATGGCTAGGAAGAGTTGGAGTATTCTTTGGGGCTTGAACGACTCCTATAGTTATGTTTGATCACACAGGTAAGTCTTTGGTTTGGCATTGAACCTCCTTGCTGACCTGAGTGGGTCCACAAGTTCTTTTGGTTCATTATTTAAAGTGTTGCAGTTAGTTAACTCTCAGTAAGCTATTAAACTAAATGAAGTTCACTTGCTCAATTAAAAGTTTATATTAATTATTTAGTTTTAATGGTGGTCCTTCTTCTAAAGTTATACCAGCGTGTGGTTCGAGTTAAGTACATTTCTTGGCATGATATATATTTTTTCTCACATTGATAACTACTTTGTTAAATTAATTACTGGCTGTATTCATTATGAGTTTCAGCTAAGGCTTTCAGCATTAACATTTACAAGAAGTACTTAATTTACTTAGGCTATTTTTTTTATTCCTGTGCAAGTGTGCATGCTATGATAAAGTTGCAGAATGTTAGTTAATCTAAATCTGATAAATTTCTTATAAATATAAGATTGTTTGTTCAGTAACAAAGTGGATCGAGGTAATTTAAGATTTTGGATGAAATTTGGGCTCTATTTCACTATGAAGTCGTTCATTCATTTGTGGCATTTATACATTTTTTGTCTTGTTGTTCAGTGTATACATTTAGATTTTTATGATTGTTGGTTGACATTGCATGATCTCAGGCCCTTAAAATTGCCTTTGTATGTATGTATGTGTATGTATGTGCACTTGTTATAGCGCCCTTCAAGCACTCTAGTCAGAGGCGCTCCCGACTGCAGAGCGGACACTGCATCGGAGTTTCACGCCGAAGCGCTGAGCAATTGCGAGTGAAGGACTTGCCCAGGGTCCGTACGCGGCGATTTGAGGTGGATTTGAACCTCGAACCTTCCGGCTTCAAGGCAATGGCGCCACCACTACACCACCATGACCCACATATGCTGTAATTATCTTTTACTTGATTGCTGAACTCAAATAAGATGTTTATGAGTGAACTGGCAATAGGTGAACTTGAAAGTCAGCAGGG
Source organism: Lumbricus terrestris (assembly GCA_949752735.1). Lineage (NCBI taxonomy): Eukaryota > Metazoa > Annelida > Clitellata > Crassiclitellata > Lumbricidae > Lumbricus > Lumbricus terrestris. The sequence goes on along the minus strand of OX457051.1, from coordinate 20,570,061 downwards.
ATTGGGTCAGTGCAAGTTGCTTATGTTGACAGTTTGTCAAACTGCTAACTCGATTTTATAATTATGACAACCCTTGGTTGGTTTGTATCTAAGTGAATTTTGACTGTAGACATAGCCAGATGTTTTCAGTTTTTTTTATGTGTTGGCTGAGTACCTATGAACATGGGTAGCACCAGTTTTTCCTTTGCATTCAAGTACCGGTACATGTTTTTTGAATGGGTGTTTTGAGTGCGTGCTCTTGAGATCCTGCATGGCAGTCTGGTTTTTGTGTTTGAAGCCTGTGGTTAATCCAACGACTGAAGATGTGAAGAAGGATAAGGAAATGCGGGAGGCATTCAAGAAGATATCTGGAGAGGATCTGGAGATCGATGCCTACGAATTGCAAGACATTCTTAATGCAGCATTCATGAAAGGTAGATAGGTTTTTAAAACTATTTTGTGAAGTTGATAAAACTTATATTTGTTGTCTAGATGCTAAAAATTACACGTTTAATGTGCCTCTCATTCTTCTACACACTACATCTAGTGGCTTGGGTCATGTTAACTCTTTAATGACGGGATTGTGGTAAAAGTGACTGTGAAACTATTGCAGCTCATCGCTAAAGGGTTAAAGTTGGTCAGTGGTAAAAGTCTGTTATGTAGCTAAGTGATGCTCAGGTTTAGATGTATGTACAAAAATGTGCAGATATGCAGTTGGTATAACAATTAAGAATACACTTACTTGTAGGTGAAAAGTCACCTCTGGCTGTTTTGTATCTTCCGGTAGCATACACGGGAGGAAGTAGACAATGGACAAATATATTTGTACCCAGTAATTGAGTTTATGGTATGAAGAAAGCTGCAATTCGGCTTTCTAAAGTGCAGACATTTGTTGAGTGATATTTCAGTCTTTTTAGTCATGTTACTACTCACCTGTGAACAATTATGATATCAATGATTTGAATTGAATGCCCCCCAATAGATATTTTTCTAGATATGAAAAAGCAAAGATTATGGATGAATGACTGTTGCTATATTTAAGGAAACCACTTTCAGATATCATCATCTTCTGTGCTCTGGTTCCTCAGGAGATCTACCCAGTCCCATGGCTGAAAGTGGTTCGGAAAAGTTGCCGGGTCTGACTTTGGCGGACGAGCCGACACCTTTGACCCGAAAATTTCTCTGACGACCTTTTTTCACAGATCCTACCATTTTTACCTAGTTTTGTGACACGACCACCTTTTTTAGTCATTCGCAACTGATTTTTGGTGAACAAGTGACCCGGCTGAGACCCGGCAACCGCAGGTCTGGAAAATCGATGCCGGGTCACAGACCCGGTCTGACCCGGTTCACTTTCAGCCATGCCGATTCGATGTGCCTTACATCAGCTCTGGTGTGTCAGACAATACTTCGAAAACAGACTTCCTTCACAGTTTTTGTTTCATCTTACCATGGAGTTCTGATCTCTGAATAGCCTTACTTGAGTTACATTCTCATCGTTTCTTAGATGAACTTATGTATTTGTGGATCTGTTAGACATTCATGTGCACAGTTTTTTTAGAGAAGGATAAGGGGTAAAACAAAAGATAGATATAGCATTCTTCAAAATAATTTAATAAAGGCATACATGCATTTGTACTGTTGTATGTATTGTATCCTGTGACTATATAATGCATAAATTCGTGAAATGTGGGCTATTCTCTGCCTGGGTATAGAGAGAGAGACTACCTGATTTTGTATGTTATTTATATTAAAACCCAAGTGTTTTCATGTATATATTCTACATGTCTGCAACATGTAATTATATTTCTTTAACTACCTTGTGTTGATATGTTTTGTATGGTTTTTAGCAAAAGGTGAGTTTGGTGCTGTTTGCATAAACATGGTTTTGGGAATTGATCATGCTTTTACATTGCACGGGTGATTGGCTCAGTTTTTCTATAGTTTCAGTAGCCTATTTCGTACACACCTATGCAATCTTCAGATGTTGTAAAAATCAATTCGTGGTCCTGATTCATATGCACTGTATTTCTTAAAATGTATGTTATGCGTAAGTGGTGTAGGCTTTTGGTAGCTAAAACTGGGATGTATAGACCTTTTGTTTTCACTGCTTTGTTCTGTTCATGGAATTCTATTCACAGGACCCTTCATATAACGCATTTTTATATAGCCTTTTTATGCCACTTCTGCTCCCTTTCTTTGTCTGAACTAAGTCTGCTCTCAGTCACTTTTGCTCGTACCTCCACTACCTGGAGCCATGACTTTTTGGTGGTACAGCCCTCAACCTGGAATGGCCTACTCTTGCGCTCCACTCTCTCTCTAGAACTCCTTTTCATGCATTCTCTCTCATCTTAAGACAATTTTATTTGGCCGTGCTGAGTTTGGGAGTGCCTCTGAGTAGTCCCCTTGAAGAAGTGCTGTACAAATGTATTTAATCAATGAATGAATAGTGAACTATATGGTACAAATTGTAGCAGTACAGTCAAAGGGGTTCAGTGTGCTTCAATAGATATAATTTTTTAAATCTTATGTTGTGTGAATCTATTGTTTCGTATGAATAGGCAATTCTTTTGTCTTGTCCGTTGCGGGCTTAGGTGATTAGTTCTCTGTGTAAAGAATCAACTTCTTTTTTGTTCTATTGTCTTCACTGCTTTGTCTGTTGGTCTTACAAATTCTGCTTTGTTTCATGAAATCGCAGCATAGGAACATAATTTATTGTAGCATATTTTATTTTTAAATTGATTTTATCAGACTTTTTTAATTAAATTTTTTATTAAGCATGCAAATGATGAGCCAATTTCAATAAAGTTGGATTACGATTTATTTTGTTTGTACATTAATTCTATTGTTTTGTTACATGCATTTGTTTTTAAAAATCTTTTGTTAAATTTATAGTATGACTATTATATGCAATACTTGATAATTCACAGCTATTATATTATGTAGCATATATGATTAACTTTAGTCAGCTTAAATAAAATGTAATTGGGTTTCTTGACCTTTTTTAGCAGTTAAATTGCTATTTCGCATACAGCTGTAGTTTTCTGTTCTTTGTACAGTTAGCTTGTATTGGTATCTTTCCTTTGGTATGATCCACTGGTCTAGGTATCATAAAATTGTTCTTTCAGAGCATGTTGTTGCAAATCGTAACGAGCATTTTAATGAGATTTGTTTGCACAAAATTATGCCGCTCAGTCTTTAGGTTGTACAGCATGAAAGTGCATTCCGATAAAAGAGTCTGTGATGACATTGCTTCATGTTTGCTTCTGTTTCTGTGATGAATGCGATAATTATTTATTGTTTGTTTGTTTGTATGTGCACTTGTTATAGCGCCCCTTCAAGCTCTCTACTCAGACTACAGCGCGGACACTGCATCGGAGTTTCACGCCGAAGCGCTGAGCAATTGCGAGTGAAGGTCCCTATGCAGCGACTTGAGGTGGATTTGAACCTGATAGTCCAAGTTTGAGGGATGTGATACTAGGAACAGAATTGCAGTGCAGTAGTGCACTTCATTTTATGCCACTATTCCAACACATGAACATTTATCCCTATGGTGTTGCTATGTAGGAATAAAAATGTTTATATGCAGAAATTGGAATTAGATTCAAACAGTTCAAAGAATAATGTTACTTATCATTGTACTCATTTATTGGCTCTCAATCTGATGAACACAATGCTATCTGGTCCAAAAAAAGTATTGCTACTGTTAGCTTGACACGATAATTGCGTTGTTCATTGTTAAAATCAGAATTAACAGAGCTCTTCATTATTACTTCTGCATATAATCATGTTGTATGAGTTGTCATCATTTATTGCTAATTTATTGCTTGTTTCTTTCGGTACAGTGCTCGAGGCATTGCTGTTTGCTTTAACGCACAAATACAATGAGGACAATTAAAATATTTACTGGCCAGCTAACATTTGATTGTGGTTAAATTGCTTGACGTTGAACTGGTAGCCATATTTTACTAGAGCCATTTTATAGCATGAGTGAAGCAATCTTTAACTGGGCTTGGGATTGGTCCTTTTGGCCATATTGTGAGCATTTCAAAATAGTAATGCGGAAATTGCTATTTCGATTTAAAACAATGTTTAGTGCGTGTGTACTTTCATCTGGGGAATTGTAACTTGGATAAGTTGTCAATGTTTTCTTATTTTAATTGTTGCTATTGTCTTTTGCAGAGTTCAAGTTTGATGGATTTAGTGCTGAAACATGCCGAAGTCTTGTTGCCATGAAGGATGTATCCTTTCATCAACTGGAATCTATGTCTAACGCAATACATTTTACACAGTTTACTATTTCTCTATTGTTACAATATAGGTTTTTTTACTGCTCTTTAATCGTGCCTATGCTAAATTTTGACTGTAATCAATAATTATCAGAGGGTATTTTGATGATGCCATCGCACCTTTTCATTATTAGTTAGCTGAAGTTTAACCCTTTACCGACCAAAGTGTAGTCAATAGTATGGGAAATCCTATGCCTTGGCTGGTAAAGGTTCAAAGATGACTTATTGACTGCGTGAGTATTATAATTTCTGCGTTATTATATATTAAATGTCACTATTTAGCGGTTAATCATAATTCGGTCGTATTGCATTGTTGTGTAATGGGTCCTTACAGACTAACCATCACAGAGAGGAGTGAAGCCACATGTCTCTGTCTCATCTCTGCCGTGTGATGCATGTATGATAAAATATAATTGTATCAGGAAGTTTTAGTTATATATATAGTACTGAATGATTTGCGTGAAAGTTAGTAATTCTTGACTTGAAGTAGGTTGACCGATCGGGAAAACTTGGATACAGTGAGTTCAAAACACTGTGGAATGAACTTCGGACATGGAAGGTAAGAAAATTGTATGACATTCTGATTTGACATGACTTTAGCTTGGCATTCAACCGTGGCATGCCTCATTATTCAGCTTGGTATAGCCATTGTTTGTGAAGCGAATGGAAGTTGATAATTATGCCATTTGTGTAATTTATAATGGCCAAATCTGGCTTGATAATTCTAGACAAGGCTTAGGCGGATTCTAGTTTCTATGATGTATCGAATTTGAACCTGATATCTCTAATGGACTATGATATTGACTGCAGTTTGCTTGTACAATCATTTAAAATAATAATGATGATGGTGATGATGATGGTAATGGGTGATGGTGGTGATGATAGTGATGATAATGATAATGATGATATTAGAAATAAAATACTAATAATACTAATCATGCAAATTGACTTATTGTTGTTATTGATGGTTGCAATATTATTGATACTTTGAGCATTAGGATGGCAGCAAGGCACACCCGAACCAATTAGAATAGATTGTCATAAACACAGACCCTGTCATGAATAACTAGATCTTGGCAGCAGCTTCTAGCAATTCAGTTTCCACAATTCACTGAAAAATGATGATTGTGATTCCTTGGTCATCTCATGCTGGCTTGGTTGGAAGAATACAGCACTAGAACGAAACAGTCTGCGTTGAAAATGCCACATAATTTTGTGCAGGCCATGGGATTATGGAAAAGCATCTAGAACACAATGCAGTTACTTTCAGGCAAGGTCCAGGCAGGTTGTTGTAATGTCAGGCTGTGGATATGCATTTGCCCAGAGAATGAAATGAATAGATGTACGATTGCACGGTTGAATTGATCTAACTGAATTCCAAAATGTTCGCAAAGTAATTGCAAGCTGAACTAAAATACTTACACCTCAGAATTACGATTGTTCTGTAACCAGTCACTGAACTCGTTTCAAATTGCCTGGCTGTGAAGACCTCGAGCAGCAGTTTTTACATATTTTGTGGTTGATTGACAGATGGCTTTCAAGAACCAGGATAAAGATGGAAGTGGAAACTTCAACAGTTTTGAACTTCGTCAGTCGTTTCACGATATTGGTAATCACCTATTTATTTCTAGATTCCTGTGGAAGATAAAATATTATGTTCTTTACTGTATCCTGATTTTAAGACTGTTGACCTTTCTATTTGATATTATATCTCGATGCAAAATTTCAATTCGTTCTCTTGTAAGATTGGTATGGCGGTCAATGAAACTATGTTGCCAAAGGATTTTGATATCATTTGATATTTACAGAATGATAAGATATGCCTATCAGTAGATATATTCATTCAGGTTAAGTACATTTTCTCATCTCCTAGTTCCCCAGCCAGGGACTACCATGGCCCAACACACTTTGCCATTGTGGGCCCTTCTATGTGGAATGACCTCCTCCCTCTATCCATATTCAGATCTAATGGGTGTGTGTTATCCTCATCCATTCGCTGCCTGAAGACTCTTGCTTTCTCAGGGCTGTCGCACTGAGAGCGACTTGGAATAGCTAGTGCTGCAAGAGGCACTTTATAAATTCTCATATACGATAGATGCCATAATCTGGCCTTCCCACACTAAGGGTTAGACTAATGACTCGTTTTTCCTTATCAGTCTCTCATTCTTTAAAAAATTGCTCTCCCCCCCGAGTTTTTTGTGTTGAGAGTGCCTCTGAATAGTCATTCTGTGAGAGGCACTATATAAATGCATAAATGCAATGCAATAATTTACTTTCTAGTGGATAGTAATATTAACTTTTGTAAGATCACTCTATCATTGCTGTTGGTTTCTGGATTGATAGGCGTCACGATTAGCAACCAGACGTTCAATGCGTTGGTCCAGCGCTACAGTCACAGAGACGGAAAGATCTACTTCGACGACTTCATTCACTGCATTGCTCGTCTGAACACGATGTTTGGTAAGTAACAGAACATGAACGGGTACACACAGTTCACTTCTTAATCATGTTATGACGTTATCTGCTGGTATTAAATGAACTGCAAATGCTGCAGTAATTGACATTACATGCATAGGTCGAGTATTCGTGACTTGAGGTTTAAATATTCGTGAATATTAAGAGTTTTTAATATTCGTAAATATCCGTTAACGAACTAAAGTGAACCATTGAAACCGCAATGTTACCCAGTAAAGCAGTTTAAATTTCTGTATGATGTAGTCTCCATGACATTTCACTCCCATTCAGGGCAAGTATGAATTTATATCTGCGATGCACTTAATATGTTGAGAACGGGATAAGTTTTGCTTGTAATCTTGTACATACTGTTATGTCCTGCACTGGCATTTATATTTATTCATTCTGCTTCAATGATATTAAAACTATATTGTATCAATTTGCAGTAACTATTATAACTCAATTTTGTACAATTCATTCAGTAAAAAGGTTAAAGTTTTATATAATATAAGAAAGCCTGTACCATGTTATGACAATGGTGTATTTTGGCATGATTACTTTGTACAGGTAACTGAATTTGGGAGCTATATCTCTTGACCTGCCAAAATTCATGCTCAACTTTTAAGGATCGTGTGTATTAGTAAAACATGGTTGAACAGTTGTGGCCTAAACGCAATAAACATTTTTATTAGTTCAATGCTTTATATTAATTTGAAAGAGTTTGAGACCGTTTTTTGCTTTCCTTGTTCTTGGCCTTGCTGTGTTTTCATTGTCAGGTATTTCTCTGTTCTTTGTACTTTCTATGCGTGCATATGTCTAGGTTTTCTTATCTGTTCTTTTCTGCTCATGTTTGCCAGTTTATCTATTTGCATTGCAGAGATTTTTAAGGAGATGAGTCATGGAGATACAAAGGCCCATTTTAGCCTGGACGAAGTAAGTTTAAAATTGATTAAATCCTTTGCACAAAATCTGTAAACATAAACATGTAAATATACATATAGTGTAGTTGATCATTTATAAAGTGCTTTTCGCCAACGGTTGAAGATTGCTTTTCTGCATAGCCTGGGTTGAGTGCGATTCTGAGTATGGGTATTGAAGGGGTGCTATAAATTTTGTTTGATTGATAATCCGTTAAGAAGCACCCCCCCAGTGCGAGGTACCCAGTGAGAAAGGATCAGGAGCGCTTCGGAATATTAGCTACCTTGAATGGGGCACTATATAAAATTTCCTAAATAAATTAATAAACGAATAAATCCCATATTTCCATTTATTGTCTCCAAACGAGTTCTGAAAATTGATGCATAACTTCGTCTGACAGTTGTATGCTTGTTTGTATGCATTAGCACTTGTTATAGTGCTCATTCAAGCTCCCTACTCAGAGGCTCTCCTGACTACGGAGCGGACACTGCATCGGAGTTTCACGTCGAAGCGCTGAGCAATTGCAAGTGAAGGACTTGCCCAAGGTCCCTACGCGGCGACTTGAGGTCGATTCAAACCTGCAACCCTTCGGCTGCAAGGCAACGAACATACCCACTACACCAGCATGCCCCACAAATATGCTGTGCGCATTTCTGGAGTCGAATTGAAGATGCAATTCTAGTCTTGTATTAGTTTACATAATTTCAAATGGCCACCAAGAACATGGGCATTTAGATAATTTTTAGGTTTTCGATGATCAATATGTATTTCTTAGTCCCTCGCTTGTGTTCTACTATAATGCAGTGGCGCTCTTTCTCGGTGACTGGACATAGAACGTGGAATGGGCTTCCTGCTGCGCTCAACCTGCTGCCTAGAAATCACACCACTCTGTTCATTTCGAACTTTGAAACTGCCTTATTTAGCCATGGTTGGAACGTGATTGCTTCTGAGTAGATTACCTTGAAGGAGCACTATATTAAAAAGACTTCAATAATACTGGTACATACATTGTGCGACTCGGTGGCCTATCGGTAACGCGTTTGCCCACGGAGCGGGCGGTTGCGGGTTCGACTCCGGGTAACGACCTTGGACAAGTTGTTTACGCACACGTACTTCTGTCACCAAGCAGTATAATTTGGTAACAGCGTAAGCTGGGAAGTAAATGGCAAGTCCTGCGATACACTGGCCTCATATCCAGGACCTTGGGATTCGCCCATTGCTGGCTCAAGGCCATTGAAAAGGAGATGAGTGCCTCCCTGTGTTCCATATGGAACTGGATGGACTTTACTTTGCTTTTGCTCTAATTTACATACATCAATAAATAATAGTTTTTGTCTTTTTCTTTTAGTTCATCCAGACAACGATGTATTCTTAGAAGTTGTGCGGATCAATCAGTCAGATGTTTATTTCGTCATCTTTTGCAAGACTCTGTTAACTATTTATTTATTAATTTTGTTCTTTTGCATCTCATGCTTTCCGAAGATGTTTTCATCGTTGTTGCCGTGTTATCTTGAAAACTTTCGGATGTTAGATTTGCAATCTTTTCTACTTGAACATGTTGTTGTTGTCTTATATGATCTTATATTTTCACTGATGTAATGACTACGCCATTGAAGCTCAGGGTGTAGCAAGGAACAGTGTAGTGCTATACCTCTTTGACGTGGTGTGTAATTTATGACAGTTATTCCTTTGTCATGTTTTTAGTGGAGTTAGAGCTATACTGATGGCTGCATTTTGTTCCTATTTCTAGTGTGGAACTTGGGTATCGGCTTGATATTCTTGGGGCAATAGCCAGTAATATCATTGATAATGCTGGTTAATTTTTCTGATATTACTACACAAGAAACTCATTATAATGCCCTTTATGTGACCTGTAGAATGGTTTACCTTTTTAGTGACCTCATTATGAGGTTATTTTCATTGGTTAGGTAACTTGCGAATTCACGCCCTTATCTGTTTAACATCAGAATTTGTCTTGTGGTCAGGCATGTTATAATATTAGTCTTGGGTTTTTTTAATCTATGTTTTACTGTTATAAATTGTTTCTGTGCTCTTGCAGTGGTTTAATTTTTGCAGAATTAATGTAGATGTAAATCTGAAGTTGTCATTTTGCTGTACTCGTAAAAAAGAAACACTTTCAGGTGGTAGACATTGCATAAATTTTTTCAGCTCTGCCAATTGTGTGCTCAGAAACATTTAGTTTATAACACCGTGGGATAGTGTATTGTGAGACATTTGTCAGAGCAGTTATTATCCATTTCTTAACAAGTGCTTATTACTAGTCAAACTGTACCATTATGGCATAATCCATCCCTGACAGTGACTCTCAAATGGCCGCAGTGTTGCAGTGAACATCAGTTTAACTATCAGTTTGGAATGGTTTTCCACTGTGCGATTGCCTGATGCCTTATGTAATTGATATATTGCTGTGTCCTTCCTATTCAACATGGCTGTGTTTCACGGATGTTGGAATTGAGCCTTAGATTGTTCCGGTGCCAAGGTTTTAAGCCGCTTCTTATTTAATGCACAGGTGATTTGTTTTATTGATCTCTCAGTTGATCTTGTCGTTAGATTGTGGCTTTGCATAAATATGAGAAAATAGGAAATAGTTTATGTGCAATGAGTTCTTTGGTGCTACGTAGGTAATCGTCCTTTTGTTCTGCTGATTGCTTAGCTGTTCACAACCGTGTTCTGGACTCAGTTTCTGATTAGCCGCGTGAATTTGGTTCAATGTTTTCAAAGCATTTTACTTTGAAGATTGGTTGTCCTACCTTAAGTTTGCTGTTGTCATGTTGGTGTTCTACCAGTCTCTTTGCCTTTACACATGTCGTACTGTAAAATATTTTTTTCATAGGTTTCCAGGTCTTGGAAAATTACGATAATTTAGTTTAGCTTTGCATACTCTTGGAGACTTACTGGTCCGTATTGTTTAGTGTTATAGAAGTTCAAGAACGTTAGCTGTGTTGTGGCCAGTTTGTTAGTACTCGATAACGTGTGAACTTGTGTACATTTTCATAAATGTATTTAAGTGCTTTAATGTTTCTTGCCAACTGCAAATGCTGTTTTTCTTTGTGTTTATTGTCAGGAATTGTTTTGTGCTGTAGCAGTATTTCAGTATTTCTGAAAAAATTAATGTATATTCAGATGTAAATCTAATGTTGCCATTTTTTATGTACCGTACTCATAAAAATAAGCACTTTGAGGTGGTATGCATTTACCATCAGCTTCTTCAACTCTGCCAGTTTTGTGCTTAAAAACATTTAATCTATGACACCGTGGGATAATAACATTTGAGACATTTTGTCAGAAAAGTTATTCATTTCTTTATAAGAAATGCTTGCTGCTAGTCAAACTTTGCCGTTTACTTTCTGTTAACAACTTTATGAAAACAAGAACTTTTGACAAATTGTTACTCTGGCAATGGTGCTCTTCTTCTGTAAGTCTTATCGGCTGGTACAGAAATATTGTTCCCGTTAAGGATATTTCTGAGTCTGAAGACTTGTTATTGTTTCGTTTCTGTGAAAGAACACAAAGAATTTAATTATTAAACGAAATGTGACAAAAGCAGAGCTGATTAAATGGTACATTTGTCGACAGTCAACCAGTTTTACATCCGTGTTGGGCAGCAATGCTGTTGGTCATCAACCATTCATAACTGTTATATCCAGAACTTAACTGGTACGTCATGTTAGTCGGTTGTTTAGGGCAAGCTCGTGTTTTATGATTTGGTATGTGTGACAAATTAAAGTATAGATCTAATCAGCAAGGTTAACAATCCGAGTAGGCCTAAGCCTATCCGTTTTATTAATCTTGTGACTGAGGCATCTAGGCATGCCCCTCTCACAAAGATAAAGTGGCCAGTGATCATGGGCGGAGTTTATCAGGGGCTGGGGGGCTGGGCCCCCCAAGGAGACCCAGATTCATTTTTTGACCGTGTAAATGGTATCTTTTCCTGATCTTAGCCCCTCCAAGAACGGAAACCAAACTTCGCCCATGCCAGTGATAATGACGACGACGGTACGTGATGAGGAACTATGATACGATGTTGATGATGATGATGATGATGATGATGACGACGCTGATGATGACGACGCTGATGATGATGATGATGATGATGATGATGATGATGATGATGATGATGATGATGATGATGGATTAGTCCACAACCTTCATCATCTGATAGATGTTCCGATTCAGCCCCTTCGAAGGGTTCTAGAAAATGCGGTCCATAATTTACCATATATAATTGTCTGAATGATTTCGTCGGAAACAACAGAATATGTGACGATGCACAGAGTCATCGATAAAGATGCTGGAAAAGGTCATCAGTGGAGGAAGAGGTGGAAAGATAAAACGCATATTGTATCCTGGAATAGATTCTATATTCAACGGTTGACATTTTCCAGCTTTCTCTTCCGTCACTTCTTTCTTCTGTCCTCGTTTGATAGAAGCTGCCAACCCGGAAGACTTGACTGTGCATTTATCTCAATGATAAAAAAAACAGTTCCACGATTAAACTTCTGTTATCTGCACTCAACTCGGCAACGAAAAGCTTCTTTAATCACTCGACTCCATCCACACATACATAGGCTACAGAAGCAAATGTCTAGCGGACTGCAGCTGATGGCCAAAAAAACTCCGAGAGTGCTGCTAATCAGGTGGTGTCTGTCCAAAGCCTGGAGAAAGGAGGAGGGTGACACTAATCAGACTTAGCATGACACGGTGTCGTTGCATAGCGACTGTCAAGACAGTTGGCAAGACCGTTGCAAAACAAACACGTGAAGTCGGATAGGTGTACGTAGGCGTGCAGACAGACATACAAACTGGCAGACAGGCAGACAAACTGGCAGACAGACAGACAAACTAGCAGGCAGACAGACATACATACAAACTGGCAGACAGGCAGGTAGACAGACAGGCGGACCTGATTACGATTTGACTTTCGCTGGCCATCTGTCGAAAGCTTGCACATGTAACAATGGCGCAATAGAAGTTGGTTCTCGTTGCAAATAGCCTATGCATCCATCCATCCATTCATCCACCCATTCCTCTAGTCGACACAGTCAATTATCCATCCATCCATCCATCTATACATTCTTCCATCCATCCGGTCAGTCATCCATCCATCTCAACTATGAGCCAAGACCCCCATGCACTCGGGAGGCGCAACAATATACTCGTCGTGTTATAAGTTGAACGCCCTCGGCCCTCATCTTTCCAAAAGAAGTACCTGAACGCTCGTATAGGCCTACCTTTTCAGGCTGTGCTGGCAGGACGGCGTTCATATTTTAAAATAAGTGCATGGACGCCGTCCATGACCGTCCAGCCACACTTTAAGCCCTGCGCTCACCTGCGTTAAAACACTCGAACACGTTTCACATCAGACATATTCTGCTCCTGTAGGCCTATGATATACAATGTATTATAGTAGGACTTCGAGACAGTAATATAATAATCAAACAAATGTTGACGGCTGACCGTGCATATAGCTGACGCCTTCTGGATCGTCTAAATAAACACAACTTCAGATTAATGCCACTCCGCGATGGTGTATAGGGTATGTTCGGTGCCTTGAAGGCTTGGAGCCGGATGGTTCCAGGTTCGAATCCACCTCAAGCCGCTGCGTATAGGGACATTGAGCAAGTCATTCACTCGCAATTGCTCATACGTTTCGGCGTGAAACTCCGATGCAGAGTCCGCGCTTCTGAGCAGAGAGCTTGAAGGAGCGCTAGGCCTATATCGAATGCAATAAAAAAAGAACTTCGCACCTCCGCCGATCTGTTACAGAGCCATAATAATATTGTTATAACCTTGCGTGGGCGTTAGTAGGCTAGGCCCATCACGAATGTATAATGTTATGCAAGTTAGCATTAAATTTTAATAGCATCTTTTAAGTATCCCGCCAGATAAGTTTCGGCATTCTATGAGTCCATTTATAGTCACAGTCTCATGCAGCACTCAAAGGCCTACATGTATATAGGTCTGTCAAAGATTATTCTTAAACCGACGTTGTGTAGTGGAATGGATGCCCATACCCTCATCCTTATAGGAAAACCAGGATATGAGCACCCATCGCATATAGGCCTATGGGTATTCGCACATGGGGCACTTCCACCTTCCTCTGGAAAATTGACACCTATTATTTAACTACTAATTTTCGATATTCAGAAAAGTTCTTTGTCCCAATTATATATAGGCCTACTAATAATAAATTAAGTGAGACTGAGAAACGTACTACATTTAGAAACTTGCTACTATGAGCCAGCCGAGTCTAAGCGCCGTAAGCGGGTCTTTTAGACCTTTAATTGTCGGCTGACTCATTGACCTGCGCTAATGTTAAGTTTATAACAATTTTTGTTGAATTTTGTTGTTGTAAATGTATGTTAGGCCTACTGTTCTGTGAACGTTGATGTGACATGCAAGTTAATAAACAATAAACAAACTAATGTTCTGCTTTGCATTTTGTCAAACTCTTGCTAAAAGTTTTGACAGTGACCATTGTGTATTGCCATTGTGTATTGCCATTGTGTCTTAATTTGTCATTGTGTCTTGTCATTGTGTCTTGCCATTGTGTCTTGCCATTGTGTCTTGCCATTGTGTCTTGCCAGTGTGTCTTGCCATTGTGTCTTGTCATTGTGTCTTGCCATTGTGTCTTGCCAGTGTGTCTTGCCATTGTGTCTTGTCATTGTGTCTTGCCATTGTGTCTTGCCATTGTGTCTTGCCATTGTGTCTTGCCATTGTGTCTTGCCATTGTGTCTTGCCATTGTGTCTTGCCATTGTGTCTTGCCATTGTGTCTTGCCATTGTGTCTTGCCATTGTGTATTGCCATTGTGTATTGCCATTGTGTCTTGCCATTGTGTATTGCCATTGTGTATTGCCATTGTGTATTGCCATTGTGTCTTGCCATTGTGCAGGACCTACTATCCCCCCCTGAGAGGTGGAAGCATTCCCCCTAACAGAAACTTTTTGTCTATATTGCAAGCGTCGAAGGCGCGAAGCCCATAGCGACTAGGGGGTCTGGGGGAGCGACACATTTTAAGCTGTTGTCATCGACTAGAGCACATGTTTTAGACTCCTGTTTGATAGCTGTTTATGAATGATAAAGTCATGAAAATTTCACTTCTTTGGATTTGTAGCTGTCATCTTCAGAAAATTGCTCGTGAATTAATGCTCAGAAACGTGGTTTAGGATATCATGAAATGTCGCCTCCCCATGATTTAATTTTTTATGTGCACAATATAATGGTGACATTCTAAAATTTCTCATTATAGGTTAGTAGTGCGTTCAATACTGTAGTAGTCCTGTGAAGTTTGAAAAGGTCCAGCATTCAGTAAAATATCAATTTCTTTTGGTACATGTATATCAAATTGAGTAGTCTACTGTCAGTTGTACAATACTCAGCAACATCCATTTTCTGATCCTGACAGATCCCATGGACATTTCCCAGGACAACTCTCCGTAATTTCCTCTCTGGATTCCACCAGAGCGTTTCAATAGGACAATTCCCTCGAACATTTCCCTCAAATGTAGGCTACAACAGTGTAAGCAATTTGCATTTGCACAGATTTCAGTAGTGCTTTAATGTTTGAGGGAGGAATTTATAGGCCAGTTGCTTTACTTGATTTTGAACTTCAATAATGTTGAGCAACCAAGCTTTTATTGCATGATTAATGTTTATTTAAACAGACTAAAAACCTTTATTATAAACAAAAGTACTAATTTACTGTTGCTTCTTTGCCTCATATAATTAAAATTCATTCTTAAAATATGGTTCATTTTATTTGAGACCTATATTATAAAACCAATGCAGTTTCAGTAGATAGGCCTACAATAATTATACTTTGACAAAATGTTAACAATTAATGTAGGCTAATTAGGCCGAACTATGAGTTGTGAGAGTGAGCGCAATATATACGTGCAGGGACAAATGTAAGTGACTGTAAAGCAAAGGTCATACTAAATGAATATCTACCCTTGAGATAGCGGGATGAACGTTCAAGGGAAAATTTTCGTGGGTGTGCAGGGAGGAGTAGAACAGAGGGAGTCCAGAAGGAAATCTTTTATGCCCATCTATCAATAGGGGAATTTCCCTCTGGCACAAGTTGGATCAGGCTACTTAGCCGACTCCCCCATGTGGCAAGCCCTGATGGGTGCAAATGTGATGGAAGCGCAAAGACAAATTTATGTGAGTGTTAAGCAAAAGTCAAATTAAATGAAGATTTACCCTGTGTTATTACGGGGAGGGGATTGTTCGGGGGATTTACCAGGAGGAAGTCCATGAGAGATGCTGTGGAATACCGGGGGAAAATGTTCAGGAGGAAATCTTCTATACTCAACTTTATCATTAGGGGGGGGAAAGTTTCCCCCCCTGGCCCAAATTGGAAGCAGTCTGATTCCATCCCCCCATGGCGTAGTAGGCCCTGCCATTGTGTATTGCCATTGTGTATTGCCATTGTGCCATATGCCCCTCATGAAAAAATATCTGCTACTCCCATGATCGCAGATATAGGCCTAACTACAGTTACGCCGTATATATATATATATATATATATATATATATATACTGTGTCCGGAAAAAAGGGACCCATTTTGTAAATATGAAAATAAATAGTAAACATTCATCGATTTTTACAATTCAAACGACATTTTAATCCTGACATATTTATCTAATATTGGTGAAAATATAAAAGTTCCAGTCACAATGATGACGTCAAAATGACGTCATTTGCATTAAAGTTCATTTAGCCGTCCAGTTATGCATGGTTTCGGCTGGTATATTGGCTCTTGACAAAACGGAAATCCATTTAACAGAACCAGGAGTGAAAATAAATGCAGCTCATTATAGGAATTGTCTGCTCCATATAAAATTGATGCCTGATATCCGGGAATACTCGGATTAGCAAACATTTCAACAAGATGGCGATCCATCTCACTGAGCTCGTTAAACTGTTGAAGTTTAACTGTTGACTAAAGAGACTCTGGTTTTCATTCCTCCTATAATCTTTGGCCGCCATATCGCCCGAGCTTAAATCCAGTTGATTATAAAATTTGAAGACTATTGCAGGAGATGGTTACAAGACAAGGAAAAGAGACATTGAAGAACTCCGTGAGCGAATTGTTAATGACTGGGAGAATTTTGATAAGCTGGTTATTGATGATGCTATTGGCTATTAGCGCGACCGTTGTGAAGCTTGCGTTGAGTCAAAGGTCTACACTTTGAGTACAAATTGCAATAGGACATAATTGCGATATAAAAATAAATTTAAACTAACATTTATTATTGATAAACGACATCTTAAAAATATTGAAATTTTAGATAATTTTGTGCACTTATCTCTTAAATTTGAATTTTGATGCATATGACGTCATTATGACGTCATTATTGAGACTGGAATTTTTATATTTTCACAATTGTTAGACAAATATGTTAGGATAAAAACGGTGTCTGAATTGTAAAAATCGATGAATATTTACTATTTATTTTCATATTTACAAAATGGGTCCCTTTTTTCCGGACACAGTGTATATATATAATAGATGACTCGCAGCATGATTTAAAATAATATTAAGGATGCACTATGCCATATGTGGGTGGATAACCTCGATTCCACTTTGATTTGTCTTTCCTTCTGAAGAACAACCTTAACTAGTAAATTATTGACTAATTGATTTCTGTTTTCTATTATAATTTAATTTTAGTTGCAATGTTTTGAGAGGATCAAGGAACGACTGACTCATTGGATATTTGGAAAGAACTAGTAGTAGAGAAGGCATGATTGTCTGACTCCAAGTCTATCAACATGTCTGTCCGACTATCTGTACTTGATTTTTTCATTGTCACATGTCTGTGAATTTATTTTTCATTTACTTATATTTAGTTTTCATTGTGTTTGAAAATAATATTGTGCAGTAGACAACGGCACAATAGAAGCCGATGACAATAGACAACGGCACAATAGAAGCTGATGATATATTATAATCATCCGCTTCTATTGTGCCGTTGTCTATTGCACATATACTGCACAATGCATCATCCGATTGTCCCCCAAACTAGGCCGCATACATATTGGCCTATATTATATTCATGGTTATATAATATTATCCATGCAGAAGACGCGTTCACCAAGACAGAACGTCGTTACGGTTTAATTGCCCTTCTCGAGTGCGTGGGTGTATACAGCTTCTTCTTTAGTTCTCTGCCGTCAGGCAGGTTCATATGTCCAATGACGCCACGCATAGACGTCTATCTGTTCTGTGCATCCCTCTTTAGCCCGATGTAACCGTCCTTTGTCATCATCCAGTCCAGTAGCATTGTTTTGTCGTCATTTAACGTATATATAGCATATCGTGCGAGACGTGTACACTCTTGTTTTATTGTTTATATTAACGAAAAAAGTCTGAACAGCAGATTTTGAAGAGTAGCTTATATATACACGATACAACTGTAAACTTTAACGGTAGGTTGCACTGACCTCTCGGCGTAAAACAGGTGAAGAGCCCGTAAACACGCGTCGTTCAAGGATTAAGTTCGACGATATTCAATTATAATCGGATATCCGAAAGTTGCCCTTTGCCCTTGTTTTTAACCTACTTCTCCTTTTAACCTCTTTCGTTTTCGCTCTCGACATTCACCTCCTCCATGACATTGACCATCTCTGTCCCAAATTATCTTTAACAAGTCAGCCACCAATTAATTATTTGTTATTCGCCTCCTGTTCTCTCTCAGTCTCACTTTACGGCAGATTGTTATTTAATCTGTTATCCGTCATTTTCTACAGTCCAGCTTGTAATTCAGTTAAAACACGAAGATAGAATCTAGTCTTAAATAACTGAGTGGCATCGTCGTATTGTCCATATTTGACAAGATTCAGTGTCTTATTTCATCTCATCCATTGCAATGATCGCATCGTTGGCCCAGTTAGCTACATCGGTAAGAGCGCTGGCTGCGCGCCTGTACACGACTCTGCGAAAGAGAGCGTGCGGGCCGCTGTTCGCTTCCCAAAGGTGACTTATTTCAAAGATTCGAAATCTCAGGCTAGCACGGTCCGTCCACGGGGGACCTAAATGGCGTGACGTCCATTCAAACGGGCGAGCGGTGGTGAAGAATCTCACCCGATCAAATTCATTGAAAAAATCAACAGGGTCGAGGCCATATAATAGGCTACGGCCGCTAAGCTTATATAAAATCCGGTTACATATTAGGGTGGTTCAAAAAAATAAATTTCATGCTAGATACCAGGGCGCCCTCTCAGTTTGTTAGACCTGTCAATAGTATTATTGAGACCAAATTTCAGCTTCCTGTTCCAACTGGAAGGCGGTGCTCGACGACATCGAAATATTACCATGTAGTTACATTAACTAGAAATATCGATACCTTATAACTTGATCAAAAACCTCAGCCATTGTCGGGTAGATGAGCTTGAAATAGTTTCTGTTGTGCTATTATACTTAACCACATTCAAGACTAGACAGCTATAAACATTTAGCCATCAAGTGACAAGTGTACTTGATAGCAATGCCACTTCTGATGACCTGATCACAAAGCATTGAGATTGCTGGTGACAATTATTGCAGCACTTGCTTGCGATCCTTTCGTCCTGCCACTTTCACAGAATGCCATTCACATGGAGTGGTTTAAGAAGCCAGGATGGAGCATGCTGAAGCTGTAAGATCTGAATTTGTACCAGATTATCCACTTGCAGTACACTGGAAATGTTGACCGACTGTCAGTGCTAGTTTCAGGTGATGCATGGTGTGAATACACTCTTTGGTGTGCCCAAATTCCTCTCTATGACAGAATATGATTTAAATCCAAGGCTATTTATTATCTTCTGAAGTCATGGAGACTCAATGGCATGCTTAGACCTTGATCTTGATACAACACATGTCAACACCGGGCATTTTAGCGGAGAGTACGTTTTTTCAGGAAGACCCGATAGGCTAAAAGTCTGGATGGCCTGCTGTCGTCATGTGATGGAGTTGATTTAAACCAGAATCTTTATCGTGTGTTGTGGCCCATCTAATTCAAAATAGAATCCAATCTTTAAGAGATTTAAAGCTGTGTGGGATGATGTGACACGTGACAGCATATGAGTACTAGAAGTCGTATACGTTACTGAATCCTTCCATGAAAGAGCTTTCAGTTTTCTCAAGTAGTCTGCTGAAAATAAAGTCCGTTTCTGAGATGACCACCAAAAAGTCATTGAGGTGTCAATGGTTGTCCTTGGAAGGCAGCCTTCAATAAGAAACTGGAGAGCCCAATTGACCAATGATCATGCACGTTGAATGGCCAGGTTACTGTATGTCATCAAAATATATCGATTTAACAATCATTTATTCAGTCTAAGGAAGAAGGAAGAATCTCAGATTCATCCATTTGTGTGATTTGGTTCCCTTGTTCACTTAAAGGCATGGATAATGGCCTCCTCTTGCTGCAGAAACTCCAGGACAAGATCTGTCAATTTTGATTGAAAATATGATTCAGTTAACTATTACCCATAGGAGATAAACGTTGCTGCCATGAAGGTCCTAGAAAAATATCAGTACTTAGTACCGTTCAGACGATGGTGAAGGTCTGATACTGTTATGTTGCCAACTGCCTGTTCCAGATAAGGTGAAGATTTTGTACGGAATGACTGTAAATCCTGGTGAAATGATGTTGACCGGTAGTGCTGTGATACAGAAGGAGGGGGATTGCCTGCGAGTTTGCAACCAAGTGAACACTGACACTACTGCCACGCCTGAAGTTTGGTGATTCCTTTTTATACTTACACCAGAGCAATAGCCTGACGATGATGATTATCAGCAGGGCAGAGACTGAAGTCAGCAATTGAGAGTGCTAAACAACACGGCTGAGAGAAATGTGAAGTTGTCCAAGGAATTCAACTGACTCATCATTGATGAAGAAGAAAGCAGTGTTTTCTTCAAGTGGTTGAGGCAAATAGAAAAGCTGTCCCCACTCAAACAACACAGAAATCTGCTGTTGACACTGTGCTTGAAAAACCTTCTACAGTGTAGACGTTATCGTATGTTTGGAGTCATAAAACGAGAACAATAGACTTTCGTTTATTTAACGATGTTTTTGAATTTTTTTTAACATTTTTCATATTTAGAACCTACTGAAATTTTATATTTCAAGCTCACCAATTGTTTAAGTGTCACTCATATTGTCATGTTACAGTAATGTATGATCTATCTTGAAATAAAGCACAGTTGTATTGTAATATAAATTATGCTCAACACATTTATTTCTACAATTAACGTCTTTTCATTGGCCCATGCAAAGTAAAACAGTCGTTGAGCACCGCCTTCCAGTTGGAATAGCAAGCTGAAATTGTGTCTCAATAATACTATTGATAAGTCTAACAAACTGGGAGGGCGCCCTGGTTGTTAGCTTGAACTTTATTTTTTACCATGTATCTGTGAACCACACTATTACATATCCTTCGCTTTCTGACGGAGGGGGGGTAAACGGCCGATCGGGCCGACGGCAACCGCTAAGGCGGACAGCGGCTATACACAATTTGTCCGGTAATTTATCGGATCACCTACATTTTTTATATTTTTATGACCTCTTTTAGTCTTTGTGTTAAAATTCATTTCCAATACATATACAAATCCCGGTAGTAAATTGCTGAATTCAGATTTTTTTTAGATATGACCTTTTTAGTGATCGTCTTTTCTTTATTCTGTCAAGGGTAGAAAACTCTTTCGATCGATCATTAGGCCTATATAGGTCTAGTAGACAAAAACTCCGCCTCAGAGTAGGCCTATCTTAAGATAACCTGAGCCTGTCCCAAGCCAGGATAAAGGAGGAGGGTTCCGCGGTGGGCTTGGCGCAACACACAAATGCAACAGAAACAACGCGGCAATGCGTTGCCCGATGTGCAGACCTGCACGGGAATGACTAATTATAGGTAGGCCCCTACTAAGTATAGGCTAAAGTAATAGACAAATCGTTCATGTGATGCAACACATTGAAGCAAAATCAGACCTGAATTTTCTGGGGAATGCCTGAGAGACTTCCCCCAGAGATGACTGGATCGAACGATCGATGCATTTGCTGTCGTTTCATGATTCATCCGACCCAAACACCAATCGTAACTGGCGCGAGGCATCCGTCTGGCACCATGTCATAAGTTCTGCGTCACATCATCAGAGGGGACCCGGTAGAGTAATGGATAACACGCTGGCCAAGAATGCGAGAGGTAGTGAGTTCGAGCCCCCGTTGGGCGGATATGCTTTGTATACGCTGCTATTAGCGCCAGGTAGGCCTATTGCAGGCTGTCTGTTCAGTTGGTAGCCTATAGTTAAGATTTACGTACCGTAGCCTATTTATGTAGCCTATTCTGTTATCTGCGTTCTTGTTAATTGTTTCAACTGCATAATTGTACACTGTAACCGGTTGCGGTCTGTCAACCGGATTGTTGATTAAACGAAAATTATTATTATTATTATCAGCCATTTGCGGTAATGAACTAGAAGGATTTTTCACAGAATCTACACAGAACCTTCCTGTCAAGTGTGCTCGCTGGAAACCGAAGACGCCAAATTTAGAAGGTGTGGAATAACTAGCCCTAAAAATCTCCTAGATACTAGGCCACGCTGTGTAACGAAAAACAACTCAAACCTTACACATCATCATAGGCCTATGACCAGCGGCCTAAAGGCCCTCGAACCGGAGCCCACTAAATACAAAATAAGAGACATATAGGTCACTGAAAGCAGTAACCTACATAAAATACGTTGAACCACCCACCATTCAACCAATTCTAACAGTCATTGAAAATCATTTCTTTTCCCTAGATTAAACCACTTATCCACCAAAAGCATCTACTGAGTGAAAAAAAAATGCCCAAGACAATCATTAGCCATGTTGATCTTAAATCCCTAACATAAAGATTTTGAGAACTCTAACATTAGGTGACGTGCTTCTAATAATGCAATTCGCCGACAACAAGAATAAAAAAAATTATAACCTAATTGTATTCGAGCAATTTGTCAATAATTACATAATTATTTCCATTTAATTATTTCTGTCTATCTGTGACAAGTGAATGAGTTTACCGTCATGAGGACAATGCCTAGGCAACACAATGTGGTCTTTGCATGTATAGCGCCTATTCAACACGTGAGAAAACTTTTGCAATACTCTACCAGTCAAACAAATTAGGACCGAACAGGATTGCACCGGATTAGAAGCGATCCGTCTACAAAGATTTGATGTGTTTGTAAAGACACATCAAATCGGTCATCGAGAATTCAAATAGGAATAGCCTATAACATATGACATGCCAGAATCGTCCAGACCAGGTTAAGAATTTAACAGAGCAGATTATTGCGTAAGAAGTGGTTGCTTCAGAATACAAATGTATATTGTAAGTTTGTAACTTTAACCACTCAACAAATATTTAAGTCGTCCCAAATCGCTTACCACGTGACTTCAGGATTAGATATAGGCCACTGGCTCGACACTTAAAACACATAATTATTGTTGTGTCCAGCGTGTCAGAAGTGTCCGCTAGAAACAAAAATAGAGACTACCCTTCAACAAACACTTGCGTGACTATATTACCAATCCCCTGTCAGATATAGCCTACTTGGCTGAATTGCGCGTAGATTTTTTATTGCCCTTATTACACAAACAAAATTTAACTAGAGAGAGAGAGAGGGAGAGGGAGAATGAAAGAGAGAGGGATGAACAGAGATGCGAGGACATAAAAAGACATACAGGGAGCGATTGGAAAAGATATGCGTGGGCGTTATAAGGTAATCAAGGTTTAGACATATTACTTTTTATTACACTGAGTAAAATTTCAGAAACAGTATTTAAGGGTTCGTCTTGTGTACGCAAAACGAAGTCGACAAGAGAAGATCGCGGATGCTCTACAGGAAGTTCGTGAAGAAACAACTCTACAACGTAGTAGGCCTAGTGTTCGCTGCACCCTTCATCGGTCTACATTCGCGAGGCGCACAATAATTGTATGTAGCCTACATGTAGCTTTATATTGTGTGCATGTGCGTGTGTGTGTGTGTGAGTGTGAGTGTGAGTGTGCGCGTGTGTGTGCGTGTGCGTGTATGTGTGTGTTGTCTGTAATTGTTTATGCATCAAAATTAAATAAGTGAGTATTGTTTGGGTTGAATTAAAAAAAGCCTATGCTTGAATATGTTTTAAAGCCTATCATCCTCAGCATTATTATCATCACTATCGTCATCAAATTTTACAACAAGTTTTTTTTGCGTTGAGTGCACATGTAGCCTATAGGCCTGCGAAATGGCCTTGCTGTAGTCAGTGTAGTGTGTTTTCTCAATACTAGAGAGCGTCGAATTCCGAGCTAAGTCTCGCTGTCATTCTCCCTAGCTCTCTAATCTAAGACTACCATGAAATAACCACACAAACTGTCCTTAAGACCTTAAAATTAATAAATTATCCGATTCAAATTAATAGTCGCAAATTCATTGGTTTGTCCAAACTAGACTTGCAGTATAGTGATCACTGTTGGGTAGCGTGTACGTTTTAGTGAAAGATAGCTTATTTTATAGATCTATTCAAAACGGCTCGCTGCTATCCAAACACAGGCTTTTAGTTTACCGATGATAATCAAGTTTTTATGCTGATAGACTGGCTTGCTGTAGGCCTAATGCGTCCTTTCTTTCTTTACTCCATTATCTCAATTCTCAATGCCAGTTCGGGTTGATTACACGCCTCCACATTTTTAATCCTATTTAAGGTTATTATCCACGTGCAACCCTCCATATGTTGCGACTATTGCCCGTTGCCTTAGTGACGGAACACTCTTCGATCAGATCACTTTTTGAGACAACCATGGTTGCTTGTTTCTCTTCGAATCACGTACAACCTTGATTGATTGCATAAAAGGCCGCGAATGGCCATTTATCAAACTTAGTAATCTCTGACGCCTGCATTAGAGAAGCCGTAGCCTATAGTATAGACAGTCGGAAATGCACCGGCTACAACCTATACTCGGAAAATGAACTACGTCTGCATGTACATGTAGGCTACCTCTGTCTTCTGCGAGGTTTAAAGTCGTTACCTTCTCTGCTTGTGAAACCCGCTGCGCGGAACATTAACCTATTTGTTTAGGCCCTATCTGTCGCCTTTTGTCGTCAAGCTCTCTACTCAGATACGCTCCCGGCTACAGCGCGGACACTGCATCGGAGTTTCACGCCGAAGCGCAGGAGCAATTGCAAGTGAAGGACTTGCTCAAGGTCCCTATACGGTGGCTTGAGGTGGATTCGAGCCTGGAACCTTCTGGCTCCAAGGGACCGAACCCACCACTGCACCACCGCGCCCCATAATACATGCATATATTCGAATAATGCGTCGTCTCTGTATAGTAATAGTATTATCTTCGTTAAAATACAATCCGACAACCGCAGAACGATTGCAATTATAGTAGCATGAACGAATGACAACAAGTTGTTGTAGGACTCAAATTTAAAACTGTTTGGCAGTCATGCAGGGCATGCATCTCGTTCTATTGGCCAGCGCCATCGTCCGAATGGAAGGTTGAGTGAAGCTCTTGGTAGCGGGAAGCGACCCCGCATCTGTGCACTCTTCGATTTCCCCATTTCCCGTCCGAAAAAATCTTATGACCTTTTTTAGTATTTAGCTTCGAATGTCGTCAAAAATACACCTAAATAGTTGCGTGTACCATGATTTACTGGTATATACCCGTGTACCCCCGGTTTTTACCCGCGTATAGCCTGGTTTTCGGGAGGTGAATATACGATTCAATTTTTCGCCATAATATACCCGCGTAGCCGTATACGGTACCCTTGATTACAGCCATGTCAAGGCGTTACGTAACGTTCAGCTCCCCACACCCACCCGCGTAACGTTTCGTAATGTTTTCAATGACCCACCCACCCACCCTCGAGCGTTACGTAATTATGCAATGACCCTAATATAATTTTGCATAATAATATTTACATTAGCAGCGTTGCTGCGTTTTGATCTTTGTACATGTAGGCTAGTCCTGTTTAAGCTGATCAGGACGCGTGGCTAGTTCTCACTAGCGCCGTTGTCATGAAACGGAGTATCCCCTTGAAAGCTATCCGGGGGGATGAATTAATCTATCCCCCCGGATGGAATTAACCGGTTTATACTATCCGGTGGGATAAACCATTCTATCCCCTTTTTTTAAAATGCGCATAATAAAAATATTTATGCTGTAATCAAAATTTAAAGTGACTGTAATTCTTTTAAGTGTCCTAGGCAATGCTCAGATAAAGGCAACTCGAATTTATTTAGTGACTCTGAGTGTTTTAAAGTGTTTTAAATGTTTTAAGTGCTCTAAAAACAGGGCAAAACAAATTATCTAGTAGGTATAAACATACCTGTTAGTGTCATTGTTCAAAACAAAGCAGATGAAAATCAATTTGCAAAGAAAAATAGCCACGGAAGCGGTTTTTTCGCCTTTTTTTAATTTGGGGGGATACAATTAATACGGGGGATACTCTATTTCGTGACACCGTCACTGTGCAGTCAGTGCACTCGTTAAGCCTATATCTTGGAAGAAATTTCTGCCCTGCTGGGAATTTTGTTCCTAGACCTTCACGTCGACAGTTCAAACGCTACTAGCTCTAATAGCTTAACCACATGCAATTATGTATCCATCGGCATCCATAGACTTAATTCATCCTTTCTTGTCATCCCAGAATATTTGTAGAGGCTATAATATTATTTATTATTATGTGAATCAAGAAAGATACCCTCTTTCTTTCGGGTTCAAGTATAATATGCGTTCCCTTGATCCTTTGTTATGAAACGTCCTTCTTAATTAATTGAGACTGCTTATAATCACATTCATTGCCGTATGTAGGCCTAGTGTCTGTTTGTATGCGGTTGTGCATGCCGTTAACCTATAGGCCTAGTGCCTGTCTGCTGCAGCAAATCAGTTGGAGCCATGAGTTTCCATCCATCTGAAGGTGAGACCTGGAGCACGGAAACTGTTGGTGGCGACCCTCGTCCACGGTATTCGAAAGGATGGCGAAGCAGTCAAGGTCAACAGAAATCGCCCTCGAAGTACGACGAAATCAAGGCCAAGTGTCTCAAGGAAAGGCGACTGTTCGAGGATCCGGACTTCCCTGCAGATGATTCGGTTCTATTCTACAACGGTCATCATCAGAATAGCTATGAGTGGAAAAGACCGAAGGTAATTATAGAGGTTTTGCTCTTTCCGGTGAAAATTCTGATGGTTATACCTTCACATCAGAGATGGGAAACTAATCAATTAAATTCTGATCAATGGGCTAATTAGGCCTAGAGGCTACCCTTGTAGGCCTAGCGTACCGCTAGGCCTACAAGGATAGCCTCTATAGGCCTAATTATACATGGCGCCGTAGGGCAATAAATTGCCGTTATTATTATTATTATTATTATTATTATTATTATTATTATTATTATTATTATTATTACTATTATTGTTTATTATGTCTTTTAATTCACCAGACAAATATCTATTTCTAATTCTAACACTAACAGTCAGATGTTTCCCCCAATGGCCTACCAATTCTTATTTTAATTAGTTGATTCGTGATCGTTTTAGCTAATTCTGATCGCAAACATTAATTATTAGCTGTTCGATTAACTTTCACTATAATTGGGCTCACAAACAATGACTGCGCAGCGATTAGTTAGGAAAACTTTTCTTGAATTTGCGGGAATGTTATGCGATGATAATCAGACAAAATGGGCATCGGAATGGAAAGAAAACTTATGAGGGAAGTACAAAGCAGGCAGAAAAA
This sequence comes from Lumbricus terrestris, assembly GCA_949752735.1. Classification (NCBI taxonomy): domain Eukaryota; kingdom Metazoa; phylum Annelida; class Clitellata; order Crassiclitellata; family Lumbricidae; genus Lumbricus; species Lumbricus terrestris. Next base: position 20,542,651 of record OX457051.1, on the reverse strand, counting down.
TTGTCAATGCTATTTGGAAACCGCCGACTTTTCTGAGCGTAAGCTTACTTGCCTAACCGCTCCGGTCACCAAGCAGTATCCAATTCGGAAGCCCTCCCATTGTTAACATTGATATAATAATTATAAGCTTTTAATCGGCATACTAATGCATATGAGGATAGGTTTGTAATTCATCATATGGGTGCCATTTATAGGTGGTAGGATTAACTTGATTACTGCTCTTCATACATGTATTTAGAACAGCAGGATGTGTGGCAACTTGACCAGACTCATGACACAATTAGCCATAACAATAACCATAACCATAACCATAAATTTTATTGAACCCAAGCATCATTCTGCCTATTAATATGTTTGATGCAGCGCCTGTTCATAAGCTGACTGCAGCGACGTATCTTTCTTTGGGCCTTGTAGATGTCTAGAGTTTGGGGTTACCACTGAGGTTTAAGTTATTCTAGACGTGCTTGTATTTTCAGGAAATTCTTGGCGGCTCTGTAACGCCTGAGTTCTTTGTTGATGGTGCAGGCAGATTCGATATAAAACAGCGCGACCTTGGTGAGACAAATACGTCAAGTTGGGTCCTAGTAATTTTTCTAAATTTAAATTGCTATAAGCTTACTGTTTGTAGTGCTTTTGCTTGGTTTACATACCACTCATTTTCATCTGTATAGTTTCATGTACTGCTTGAGAACAAATGGGGAGATTGATGCTTTGTGAACTCTTTTGCTGTAACCTACCCATTGACTCTTAAATCTCTTATAATTAATTTCTTAGCCCCATAGTTTCACTAAACGGCAGCGACCAAATGATATAGGCCTACAAAAATGAGAAAATGTTAGTTTAATGTTGCTGTTATAACTGGAATTGTGATTATCAAGACTATAGCGCCATAACGGGGAACCTCCCGTTCGCTCCCTGCCCCTCTGGCATAGGACGGAGATCTTTGGCTAACTGTTAGTGCCAACCAGGATGACCTGACTAGTACCCTCTCATTTTGGACTTCTCTTGACTTTTCTGCGCCCTTGGCCTATCAGATGACTAAGTCAACGGTTTAATGACGTGAACTTTTTTTTGTTCCTAACTCTCCCCCAAAGTCGCAATTTCTGTTGTCATTCGTGACAGAACTCCACAGAAGGCGACTTCCACTACACATGTAGATGCATAGTGCTGTTGAGAGTGGGACACCATGGTCTCTTTTGCCGTAGATGTCCTTTCTGCGTGCTCCGAGTAGCTGTCTGAACGGCTCTGTGTTGCTCCGATTGGGGTATATACATGTAATTATACGTATAATACTAATAAGTCTCCACAACTGTGCCTACTTTTTCTCGCCTCTCCTGATGACGATTCCGCTTGGCACTGCCCGTTTTATGCTTTGACAATGATGCCTTTCGCAAGGGCTGAGTGCCGGTGTCATGATATATAGGGCTAGTCTTCCCCACTATATTAAGTCTTCTCCTCCAGGCTGAAACTCTGTGTTGGAAGAAATTTTATATGGACATAATTATAATTATTTTCTTGCTAAATAATTTAGCAAAGTAAGCCAATCGTTTAACCTGCTCATCTATAGCTGCAGGAGAGTAGATTAAACACTGGACAACGACGACGTTGATGATGATGATGACGACGACGACGACAACGACAACGATGATGACGACGACGACAACGATGATGATGATGATGATGATGATGATGATGATGATGATGATGATGATGATGATGATGATGATGATGATGATGATGATGATGATGATGATGATGATGATGATGATGATGATGATGATGATGATGATGATGATGATGATGATGAGGAGGAGGAGGAGGAGGAGGAGGAGGAGGAGGAGGAGGAGTACGACGACGACGACGACGACTACGACTACGACTACGATTATGATTAAGATTATGATTATGATTATGATTATGATGGTGATGACGATAAAAACGACGACGACAATGACGATGACATGGAAACCCTAGTAGTGAACTATTAGAAACTAAGACAAAGAAGCAGAAAAGCTAGATGAAGGATACGAGTTTAGAGTTTTGGTTCTATCATTGATACCAGAAATTTGTATGAAAATTCCTCAAGAATCCTTCTCAGAGGTAGAATGACAACGCTACTGCCATGCAAGAGCGTCTGTTGAATTCGAAATAAACACCGACAAAATCTATGCTTAAGATGAAAGTCTTAAAATGTCATTGTTATAGAACACCAGAGCAATGCATCTATTCCCAGACTTAGGAGTGGGTGTCTTGGTGATTTAGCGTTATGAAGTTTAAACTGATCCGGTTTATTCCGATTAGGTGATTGCTGGGTGCTGGCTACCATGTCCTGCCTGAGTATGAATCCCGATCTTATAAACAAGGTCGTTCCATCTGCTGGCCAGAGCTTTAAGAATGAAGATTATGCCGGAATATTTCGGGTCAACATCTGGAGTTTTGGAGAGTGGGTTGAGGTGATTATAGATGATCGTCTTCCAACAGATGATAAGGGTTTGGTCTACACAAGTTCATCAAAGAAAAACGAATTCTGGACGGCACTCCTGGAGAAGGCTTATGCAAAGTAAGCGCAGATGAAAAACAATTGAACATTTGTTTTTGTTTCTTTTGTAGTTTATCCTTTTTTGCTAGTTTTCTCTATTACTGTGACGTTGTACTCTCTTGGTTTTTGTCCTGTTTGTGGCATATGATGGTGCAGGATTACTTATAGAGAATGACAAGAGCTGTAAATTAAGACATCGATAGCTCGACGAAAACTCGAAGTCCAAATTGAAAAGCAAAACTGTTCAGCCGGCATTTGCTATTTCAGCAAGCTATTCCAAAAGTGAATCAGTAGGCTACTGCATAAAGGTGTATGCATTGGCGTCCACACATAGGGGCAAGAGGGGTACTTGCCCCCTATAAAATTGACATTTATTTTTATAACTACCACTTGTTTTTTTTAAATGTGCATTAGAGAATTAATTATACTAATGATGCACAAAGTGAAACTAAGAAATCTTCGTTGAGAACATCTACAAAAATAAACATGCTTTCAATTTTCTGCCTTGCATTTTTCAAGCTCTTGCTAAAAACTGCAACCATGACCATAGGGTCTTACCCCTGTCGCTGGCGCCCATGCAAATAGCATTGATTTTAGCCCACTTGATTGAAATCCGGTAAACTGCACAAATTATAAATAAATTGCACTAATGTAGAAATCTAAAAACTTCCTTACAACAAACTGAAATTGCGTCAGGGAGACAGAGGTCTTCATGTAAGCCTACTTAATCGCCGGTGTTATATAAATATAAAAATCAAGTCAGCACGGGCCAGGCTTTTGTCCATTTTGCTGCCGGTACCGAACCTACGGAGGTCAAGACGTAAACAAACTTTTATAAGGGACTTTTATTTTATCACTCCTCCAACCAAAACTTACGTCTCACCTGCACAAAAGAATTCATACTCCTACTACTCATTTCATCCTTGGATCCTCCACTTGCCAATCCGAAATGACACACACTTTGACAGCTACTGATCCCCCACCTTCTGGTAACCGAACTCAGACATCCTTCTGGCTACCGGTACCCTTTGGACAGTTCTCGTAATCGTAAACTCGAAATTTCTAAAGCGCCACTCGAAAGCCAAGCGCGGGGCACCAGCTTATTCACGAGCGCTGCGTTGAGTTAGAAGGGTTGTCCGTGAGAGTAGTCCGTGGTGGTCCGGGTCGAGTTACCATAAGATCAGGATCAAATGCGTTGAGTTAGAAGGGTTGTCCGTGAGAGTAGTCCGTGGTGGTTCTCTGCCTCGATGTAGCGCTTGAGAATATAAGTTGGCGGCTGCGATTGAATTTCAAGTGGTGACTCAGATGTTTAGAAATCGCAATTAAAATATAGAAGTAACTAGAGGGAGCATTTGCCCCTGGAAAACTGTGATATTCAGGTTCCTTGTTCGGACTTTAACTGCTGCCAAATCTGCGCGCAGGACTTAGGCCTACTTTCCGTTCCGCCACAGCGTTTATTTCTGGGCGGCACGTGTTTGTTTGCATATGACAAAAGAAGTTGATAAAGCCTAAGGCAAACGGACCTAGGCCTACGTGTGCCGTCTTCAAGCTAAAAATCTTCAATTCGATGAAAAACGGCCTTTGGAGTGGCGTAAACCATCCTATTTTGCTGGTTGGTGAGGAATATCTATCATGCACAGGCTGGTGACATTAGGGATTACTGAACAAATGCTGCGTCCCTTTAAAAGGAAGTGCCTGACGGTTAGGTGACATCTTTCAGATCTGGTTGGAAAATAGTGTGCGTGTGTGCGTGTGTGTGTGCGTGTGTGTGCCTGCGTGCGTGCGTGTGTGTGTGTGCGCGCGCATGTGTGTGCATGTGTGTGTGAGTGTGTGTGTGTGAGTGAGTATGTGTGTGTGTGTGTTGCACGCGCGTTTTGTGTGCGTGGAGAGAGCATGACGCTGTTGGACGATGTTTGCTTTAACAAATATAGACATTGTTAGGTTTGTTTTGAAAGCGTGACTAATTATTAGTTTCTCTCCTGAACGACGATTGGAATTTTTTGCACACAATCACATTATTTATTATGCGGGCGTCTTTCTAGGTTGCATAGAAGCTACAAGGCCATTCAGGGTGGAAAATCAATAGAGGCTATGGAAGACTTCACCGGTGGCATTGGTGAGATCTACGATGAACTGCGATCCAGAGATCCTTCGATTCTGTGGAACATCATGGTGAAGGCTCATGAAAGGAAATTGCTCATTT
>OX457051.1:20492909-20532909 GCA_949752735.1 Lumbricus terrestris | reverse complement strand
GTAATGGATGAACATTGACAAATGGAAGTTAGAAGACTGTTCCACTCTTTGGGTCCTGAAACTGAGAAAGCACGACTTTCAAACTTCCGGTTTGTGAGGAGTGTAGCAAAATCACTTCGCGATGACGATCGAAGTCCTCTAGAATTAGAGGCAGAGCATGACTAACTTACTAACTATTTATGTCGCCCAGAAACTTTTGATCCACTCGACCGATTGCTCCCAAATTTTCCAGGAATACTGTTTAGCACACGGGAACAAACATAGAGAGGTTCGTGATCCTTAAATCTAACCCCCTTCCCGAGTAATGAACATTTTAAATTTCGATGCGAGCCTTAACGAAGCCATTTTCTTTCGCCGGCGTCCGATCTTAGCACGCGATTCAACACATATCCAACCGGATTCACTAGACTTCTGACCTCATTTTTTCGACCTCATCTTCTTTATGTAGGCCTAACATCTGGCGGAAGCGCAAGTAAATATGATCGCAGACTAACAACTGTTGATCGCAAGTTTTGACAATATAATGACAATAGACGCCGATAATTAATAACTTAGCGTAAAGTATGTATCTGGACATTATTTAGGGCGTGGCGGGTTTAGGCAAAAGAGCCATGATTCGCCGGCAAACGTCGGGTACCCCAGATGGGTGCATGGCGAGCCCGCCCTGAAAGGGCGGGTTGGAGCCTGTTTGGGACAAAAAAAACTAGAGGTGGGGCTGGGTTGGGGCGAAACATCTAAATTTCGCGGGCAACGCCGGGCACCCCAGGGTGGGGCTGTAGGCCTATGCACAATTTCCCCATCATCGATGCACTAAAAAAGGGTCATCACATTTAAAAGTATATAAATCAGTATGTTTCACGAAAATTTGACAAGAAACACTGAAAAAAGGTCACAAAGGGTTCGTCGACCGTCCGCCGATAACGGCAGTTTTTTCTCCCCCTCCCTTCCAGAAACGTGAAAGCAGAGGGACCAGATTAAGCACTGTATGCCAATGATTATAGCAATATCATCCTAAGTTTAAATTTTTTTAAAATAAGAATGAATTCATCACGTTTAAGTTTTATTGCATTGGATCTTTCCTCTCGTCGTAATTTCAATTGACTACTTGTTCTGTTTTATTAGGGTGACCTTCACGGAGTTTGTGAAGAACTTCGTGGAACTGCACATCTGTCACCTCAATCCAGAGTGTTTCGTCGACAACGTAGTACTGAAAGAGAAGCATTGGGAAGCGAAATGCCACGAAGGCTGCTGGATGCAAGGAATTAGCGCTGGAGGAGACTTAAACGGCAGTGAGTGGATTTTACTTATATATTTAAGCAAAAAAGGTTATAAGTGCAAGGCCAATTGTTACTGCATCAGGGTTAGTAGCCCAAGTCTTATTTTTTTTTAACCATGCCATAGTATTTGGATCAACTGCTTTAGACAAGGTTGTATCTTGTGCATTGCCAAAATTTATGCAATGTACGCTATAAGGCACATTGCTTCGCAGAGCGTAAGTTTATCATCGTGAAATCACGATGCGACTTTTTAATCTCTTCAAGATATCCTACCCTGATTATTCCGCTCTTCCACATTCCAAACCAAACTCACCTTTAGTTGCTCCATTCCATTACTTCTATGCTTATTATACTGATGACCAAACCTGGATCACCATTTGCTGTTTCTGGGGAGACAAAAACTAGAGCGTTTGCAAATATTCCGACGCCTGTACACGCTTCACTTCTTGTATTGCAGGCTGTCTGTTGTGTTAGTAGGCCCCTAGTTAAGAATGGTGTTAATTAAGATCGCTGCATAACTGCATAGACCTAATGTAACCGGTTGCGAACAGTCTGTCAATCGGATTGTTGAATAAACGAAAATTAGTATTACTTCGGTAATAGTATTGCAAGCAAGGGCAAGGAGAAGACCGAGGATGGGATGGATCGCTAATATCATCACGTGGACGGAACTACCATTCGAGCGGATACTGAAGGAGGACAGGAAAAAGTGGCGAAGGCGTGTCCATGAAGCGACCAACCCTCGAATCAAGGAAGGTTAAAGACAAGACAAGTATCAGGCCTACTCCTTAGTGGCTCCTAAGAAATTTTGAGATTGCGATTCGGAAGAGAGGAGAGCAAAACAAGCAGCAATTTGGACTCCGGAGGGCAAACGTGGTAGAGGGAGGCCGAGGAAGAACTGGATGGAGACCATTCGAGAGGGTTTGCAGGGTCTGGAGATGACGTGGAACGATGCTGTGGAAGTGGCGAGGAACAGAGTGGAATGGAGAAACTGCATTGCCCGATGTGCAGAGCTGCACTGGAAGGACTAAGGTCTAAGGTAAGGATTCGGAAGTAGCCTAGACCTATGAGAAATAAAATATTAATGTTTTGATGCCATCAGCAGTGTGGGCTATAGTGAAGTTGGAGCGTAAACGATGTCTTGTCTCTTCCAGTCTTTCCATTTACTCTGACGCTCTATTTCGTCCGTCGAGCGGTTAACACCCGGATTTAAATAGCATACGATTTAGATCAAGAGTTATGTGTGACTGGCTAAGGCTCTTCTGGGTCCGGTGAGCAGGTATACGGACGCTAAAATCCACAAGGAGTATAGCTTGCAAACATTCTTATTGAAAATTTGCTTTTCAGGCAGAGGTGGTATTGCATAAAGCATCGGAGTTGTGAGTGAAACCGACCATCATCCTAAACTATCATTGTTGCTGGGAATTTAAGTTTTAGCGTGGTATCGAACTATCCGGCATATGGGCGGAGACCTGGGCGGAGACTTGGGGGGGGGGGGGAGACGGAAAGACGCGAGAGTTTTTGGCGGACGAACGGCTCTGAGTGTCGCCGAAAAATTTCCATCTTTTACCGGCAAGAATTTCTCACGACCTTTTTTTTAGTCATCCGACGATATCTCGACGAAATTTTCTATTTCGCCGCCCCAAAAAAGTTGATGACCATTTTTTATTTATTTTTTAGTCGTGACGCTCAACGATTGGGGGGGCAAATACATGGGCTGTTCCCCCCCAACACCTTCATTGGGGGGACTGTCCCCCCCCCCCTAGGTCTCCGCCCATGATAAGGCAAAACGTCGATGCTCCATCAACCATACCTCGGTTGCCCATAGGCCTATACTGCATAAGCGTGCGCTGTGTTTTCAGAGTAAAGGGCTTTACATGTACTTTGTCGTAAATTGATTCGTTGGCAGTGAGTTTCTGGATAAATCCACAATATGCTTTCGAAGTGGTTGACGTGGATGATGGTGATAGCAAAGGTACTGCAACTGTAATCATCGCACTTATGCAGAAATTCAGAAGAAAGGATGGTCTTAAAAATCTTCGAATTGGATATACAATTTATAAGGTATGGCAACAATTTTTGCAGGTCTGGTCAACTGAGATTATTTCATATTTATTGTATGCCTACATTAAACACTTATGCAGGATGTCTTGGACTCAGAAGTGGAGTTTTTAGCTCTTGCAACGGCATAATATGCTACGTAACTAGATATATGTTGCCCGACATACCGAGGGCAAGACAATGCATTCGGTATCAATTTAGCCCTATTATTGCATGTAGGATTTAGTTCGATGAGCAATTGCGTTTCTATGTCTGATTTTCCTCCTAGCCTACTAAATTTGGTATTTAAGACATAGGCTTGCAGATCTGTATGGCTATGCGCCATTAGAGTGGTCCACAAAAATTATCTTGCAGATTTCAGTTCTCCACAAGGCTTGTTTTGTTCCTTATCATGATTATAATAACACTGGTCAACAGTGATTTTGTTTCCTGAACACTTTCAGGTGTCTCTTATGCAGTTTCTGCTGCTGATCACGAAAATGACCTTGAAATTGTCCCAGCACGTACCGTTTTTGAGAAATCTTCAATTTTTATATTTATTTCCATTTTTCAGATATAACGTTATAATAAGCTTCGTGTAACTGAGGTATGTCCAGGCATGCACTTAGGACAGTTTACATATATGTTTGTCTTGCATAATAAAATATAAACTTGGGCCTGCATATGCATTAATGCTGGTTAGAATCTTCCTCCGAAAGTTCTAAGCACTATTAGAGCCGCTTCTCTGCATAGGCCTACATGTATATCTTACTGAGGAAGTTGACATCAGTTTGTAGTTTGATGTCGTATTTCCAAAATTTAGTTTGGTCTACATGTATGCAAGATGTATAACAAGTTAGCCAGTTTATATACAGATAAGCTTTAAATTATAATATATTTTAAGACGGTTGTTGGCAGCAGAAATATCTCGCTAGTGTTGCATGAAATGTGATACATGCACATTTTGATACAGTTGTGGAGAGTAGGCTATGCTATATGAGTAATCCTCAGAGACACGCAGTGACTGAACTTGTCAATAAAGCTTTGAGCTGTACTTTGGTTGCAAGACTGGAGAGAAAGCCAAGGAATGCGTGCCTCTCATTTGCTGTGGAAGATGTGCTGCAGCAGATCTTAGAGTTTGACTCCGGGGGTCCTGCGAAAGCAATGCTGTATGCCGTCCCGATGGTCTGGCGAGAGCAGAAAGATTATGACTGTGACGGGCTGATCAGTTTGTCTCCCTAATGTTTCTGGTTTCTCGGGCAAGAATAGGAAAGGAAACTAAGTGATACAGTCATCATCAGCACATAATATTATGAGGAAGAATTGTCATAAAGATTTGTTTTCCAATGAAATTAAATTATAGTATATTGAAAATAATAGGCAATAAACAAGCATTTCAGTTAAAATCTTTCATGCCCGTTTTCTCAAAAACCTTACGTGATAAAAAAATTCTGAGAACACCACCGTTTTCAGCACGTCAACTTCTATAGAAACCAGTCAAAGTTTTTTCGGAAACAAAAAAATTAAAATTTGTTGACCAGTGGATAATATGCAATAAACAAGGCTAACAAGCATTTCAGTTAAAATCTTGCATGCCTGTTTTCTCAAAAACCTTACGTGATACAACAATTCTGAGAACACCACCGTGTTCAGCACGTCAACTTCTATAGAAAACAGTCAAAGTTTTTCAGAAACAAAAAAAGTTTAAATTTGTTGACCAGTGGATAATATGCAAAAAACAAGCATTTCAGTTAAAATCTTAGATGCCCGTTTTCTCAAAAACCTTACGTGATACAAAAATTCTGAGAACACCACCGTGTTCAGCACGTCAACTTCTATATAAAACAGTCAAAGGTTTTTCAGAAACAAAAAAAGTTTAAATTTGTTCACCAGTGTAATATGCAATAAACAAGCATTTCAGTTAAAATCTTGCATGCCCGTTTTCTCAAAAACCTTACGTGATACAAAAATTCTGAGAACACCACCGTGTTCAGCACGTCAACTTCTATAGAAAACAGTCAAAGATTTTTCGGAAACAAAAAAAAAGTTAAAATTTGTTGACCAGTGTAATCACACAAAATTTCAATGAAAACAAATGAAATTTAGAGGTCAACCCATTTGACACTTTTTTATGTTATTTGAACAGAAGTAGATAAATTGTTCTGCAATGGTTAATGTACGACCTGAGCGACATTGAGCGATGTCTGGGGAGATTCCATTTCTCAATTACTTCAACACTGGCCTGAGAGTCACCTTCTTGTATGTCGCTGACCGTTTTTGGGATTGCCAAGAGTTTTTCCTGGCAATTTTCTGGGAGAACTATAATAGCTATGCGGTCCATATTTCCCTTTTATCCGTCGATGCTGCATGGGCATCATTTGACTTCTCAGTGAGGTAATAGCAGGCCTGTCAGTCTGCACTCTTGTTCTTCAATTGCAGCTGCTTCTTGTCTCTCTTTTATGAACTTCTAGAAAATGTGATTTCTGAAATTAATGTCACAATCAATCGCCAGCGTGACAGCTCCATCTACAAACACATCATAACGGTCAGGAAGGCAAACACAACTAAGCTAAAGAAGATGTTTTTGGATCTTTTTTGATAATGAGACAGTTATAATAGCAGCTGTTTATGCAGCCATTGTAGAGTGTAGACGAATATGTACTCGTATGCGATGACTAGGTTGTCTGATACTCATCATTGCATTAAATCAATTAGCATTCTTATTCTGAATCCTGACTAGATGCCAACGTAGAAAGTTCACCTACTGCTTCAATACTGCCTTTTGTCTTGCTTTCTTCATATCAATTTTACCATTCTCTCATTTTCCTGGCGTTGCTTCTTTCTGCTCTCTGCTGCTGCTGTCTCTAGGTCTAGTACTCCACTCATGGAAAATACGTCTTCTTTTTGCATTCGAAGGAAATATCCTTCATGCTGAATTTCTGTCATCACATTCTTTGAGGCAATATCGAAAACATTTTGAAGATCACTCTTGAACATGTCTTCTTCACCCTGTCACTTTCTGTTTGTAGTTGTCTGTGAGTCTTCAGAGTTAGGTAGTTCTGATAAAGCTATGACAGTTTCCTGACACACCGGACAACCAGCTGTGTTGGTATTGTGGCACGGACCCAAATACAAACAACTGCGTGACAGGCCATTTTGCAACTTTCCGGATGGGGCCTCCCTTTAGTGATATGATGGAACATGAAGCAGTTGCTGTGCATCCAGGCTGTGTGTTGATCTTGCAGTAGATAGCCGAGAGACTGGCTTTTCCAACGGCCAATGCTCTTGGTCAGATATCAAATTAGACGAAGCCATTATTAGTCAAATAACGACGGTTAACATGACGTAAAGACATTATTAGCACTCAATTAAAATGTTCAGAATGGGTTGACCTCTAAATGTTGCACAATCAGGCTGAAATTTTACAGGGAGACTATCTAACCCAAGTGGACAAAAATAAGCCTTGTGGAGAAAGAATTCTAAAAACTTAATTTTTTGGCAATGGTCTGTGGACCACACTAATGCGCCATAGATCTATCGTGATGCGGACATTCGTATTGGGCATACCTAGACCTGGGAGTCGACCACAATAAGGTCGATTTCAAGTTGATTTAAAGTTGACCTCAAGTCACTTTATAGGGTTAAGTCGGGTCAGATTGGCTGACCAAAGTCACTCTCAGGTCTATGCATACCGCCTCCCCATGTCCGCATTTAGTGCCCCACCCATTCTACCTTGCACACGTATTTAATATACGATTCCTCTTGACTTTTGTTTTCAATTCCGAAGATAGTTTATTCGTCGTATAATGAAACATTTCCATTTTATTTTAGCTGCCAAAACCAATGTCTGCTCCGTTGGACAAGAGCTACAATTTTAAGCAGTGCATTAACAGACTGCAGATCGAAATTTCTGATGGGAGGGAAATCCGCGGCAGGCACGATCTACAGCCAGGAAGCTACTGCGTTATACCATTTACCACAACTATATATTCCAAAGAAAGCAGACTTCATTCTGAGGATTTTCACCGAGAAACCTGTGAATTCAAAGTGAGTAACACGTGCTGCATGCAATGAGTTGATTATGTAAATTGTAAAAGCCTTTTGCGATTAAGCCGTGATGCAGTGTAGCCTATAGACTATTCATGCAGAGTAGCCTACAGGCCTACTTCCCATGGTCACGTTAAAACATTCAAACCCCCCCCCCTAAATGTATAATTTCAGAAGTTTTTAAGACTAATTCTGTGTGTTTTCTGTGCATGTTGCGAATATGACCATTGGAACCTCCCGTAAAAGAAGCCCTCCCGAAATTTCTTCTGGCAGCACTATTCTGCATGTGCCTGTTGGTTGCGTTTATTTCTAGCCCAATCACGTTATCAGTACAGATAATTAGTAACAGCAAGACCGGCACGCTGCAGAGATAAACTCAATGAGAATAAAAAAATTCAAAATGATATAGGCCTAACGCCAATGTTAATAATGATTATGATAATGATAATATTTATGTTATTATTGCTAATAATAGCCAAATCGGTTATAGTAAGTAGCCTACCGCTTTGTTTGAGATTTCTGCTCTACCTATAGCCTACGTCTCCCAGCCAACTCAGTTAAATCGGTTAGAGTGACTGTACTCTGTCGGTGGAAGATCAGACGCCGCGGGAGAGGACTGGTCACCTTCCATCATACGAAGCACAAAGTCGCTAACTCCTAATACCATTGGCTGCACCTCAGAATAGCTACGCGGAATGCTGCTCTTTTACCACAATAATTATTGTTATCAGTAGGCCTATTGTTATTGCTGCTGCTATTGTCATGCAGATGTTGCTGATCGTGTCCCCCCCGGCTCTTAGACAATTATTATTACTATTGGTATTGTTGTTGCTACTATATTGTAGCCATTATTTTTACCCCCAGGTATACGGCCTATAGGTTTAAACCCGTAAAAGGATAAATAATAGTCTTCACAATCATGATAGGTCTACTAATCTGGAGATTAGTTTGGTCTCGGAGAGCTGATTTCTCGAAGCGGCTTGTCTTTGAAGAAAAATTACTGCTTATGGAACCAGTCGAAGACGATGAATCATGTTAAGATTGTCAACAAATCTCATCCAATTTCAGATCACTAGGCTACTTTTGTGGGCTCTGTACGTCTGCTACTGGCCTGGACTCAATATTTGCCCTATCTACCACAATGAACATCACTTTAAAAGATTGATCAGCAGCATTCCGAAACACCCTTTCTCACCCAAGGATAAATAATTCCAGGATTCTGATTTGGTCGGAGACGGCATATTTTAAGTCTGGACTCGACTCTATCCAGATAGGAATTGGCCAGCCTTCTATGTGGAGTTCAATTTCAGGCACAATATCAATGTTCTGATTGATCGCAGTATTTTAATTTTATTGCTTATCTTTCAGAGAACTGGATGAACCAACTGCAATAGTGGAGCCAATGGTAAGTTCTATGCCACGCTTTTGAGGGAGTGTAGAATTTTTAAAGGGTTACCCTTTAGAACGGGACGGGTGGCAACCCTAAGTTTAAGCGAAATTAGCTTTAGACGCAGCAGGGTAGGCCTCCTCAGTCCGACGGAGCATTTTTGTGAAAATAGTGAGAGAACCATCAATTTCATCCCATTGAAAGGTGATCTTCGTTGTCGAAATCTCATCGAGACATGAGACAATTTGGTAAAGGAACGTCACGATGCATAGGCGGAGACTTGGTCCGAACTTTGGGGGACGGACGAACGACCGAGAAACGATCGCCGAGGCGCGAAGCGCCGAGCAGAAAAAGGGGTTTGTGCTACCTACCTAAATGTCGAATGTTTTTATTTTTCATGCTGCAATTATTGCATTTTAGGCTGTCATTTAAACTAAATTGCTCATCAATTCAGTGCTAAATATCTTGGTCTAACACTTCAAAGTGTCCCCCCATGTCGAACATTTTTTAATCTCCATACTGCAATTGCAGCATTTTAGGCTTCCATTTTAACTAAATTGTTCATCAGTTGAGTGCTAATAGTCCTAATTTAAGACTTCGAAGTTCCCCCTCATTGTTTTATTATTTTAAAAGTTCCACTCTGTAATGGAAACATTTTAGGATGTGATCTCAACAAAATTTCTCATAATTTCATTGCTGAATGACATGGCTTAAGACTTTAATGAATGTCACCTCGACATTGTTTAGATTTTTTTGAATTTCCATATTTTGATTGTAGGAATTCAAGCTGTCATCTTAATCAAATTACTCAGTTTCCAATGCTGATAGTCAAGGTTTAATTCTTAAGAGTGTCGCTTCCAAATTGTTTGAATTTCCACACTGTAATCGTAGCTTTTCTAACTGTCATCTTCACAAAATTATTCTTGATATCAGTGCTCAGTGACATGGCTTAAGACTTCAATATATGTACCCTCCCATTGTTTAAAATATTTCCAGTTCGCAAACTGTAATGTAAGCATCTTAGGCTGTCATCCTAACAAAATTGATCACTACCGATAAACAGTGGATAACACTTTAGAAATTTATAATGATATTTCTGAAATATTGGGGGTATATAAGCGCCTCCGTCCCCCACCACAAACTTTGGAGGGACCGTCCCCGGCTGCCCCTCCCCCCTAAGTCTCCGCCCATGTCACGATGCTTGAAAAACCGTACGTAAGGCGGATATCTCTGCATCGTCTACTGACACGATTAAACAAATATTATAATGGAAAATCGTATTGCCCTACATGTATACTGACATAAACACCTATGGCAAATCAATTCAGGTGCTTGCCGTAAAGCTTCATATCAGAGGCGCTCAATGTTGGTACATATTCCTAAAATAGTGAATAATTATTGTATAATCGTTCTTTGTTGTGAATAAGAATTCCGTGACGATGACGTAATAGTATTGTATTGTTAAGTACTGTTTGAATTATATTGTGGTATTTAAGCCTGCTGTCAAGCCTGCTGTTAAACCAGTTCATAAAGACATAAGAACGTATAAAGAAATATTGGAGGGCTTCCAGAAGATTTCTGGAGACGACCTGGGAATCGATTCCTGTGAATTGCAAGAGTTTCTAAATAAGACGTTTGTGAAGGGTAAATATATCAGCCTAACTGGAATTTCTATTTTCGATGCAAGTTTTATGGAAATGTGTTAATAAGGTTCATAGTTTTGTATCCCATTATCATCAGTAGAAAAGTAGGCCTATATAAGATGGGCACATGAATATTGTGTAGGCCTACTGTGCAGGCCTATTTTGATCGAGTGAAGCGGGCCATCTGTTTCAGAAAATATTTCTAAAGTACTGTTGATACCAGGCCTAGTCCTTACTAGTAATTTCTTGCGTGGATTGGTCTTTATTTCCTTAGGGGATCTTTAATATGCCAGTAAGCTACTATTGCAGTTCAAGTAACTGACTCAAGACAATGAATTATGATTGAAGCAAGCAGAAGCATTTTAGATAACAGACATTCGCCGTTAACCTTATTTGGTGTTGGTGCGATAGAAGTTACTAAATGCAATTAAAACTGGCAACTGCAATTAACTTCGTAGCAATTGATTCTTTTAAAATCAGGTAATAAGTAGATCTAATTGTTTTAGTTCACCGTGCAATTCTATCCGTAATAGTTTAATGACTAGGTAGGAGGAGCAATTATGTAGGTACATGAGCTTATTTTTCTGAAGGCATAATAGGCCTATAACAATTTTCCAGCCGGAACCTTCCCTCTTCGGCTTAAACAATTATAGCTTTCCTTCACCGTAGAAAATTTTGAAAGCAAGCTGAGAAAATGAGTTTCTTACGCGCTTTAATCAGGATATGTTGAACTACAAAATAGAAATTAGATTATTACTGTAGCCTAAGTCTTATGTGCCAGTGTTACCCTTGCGTCTTTTATAGAATTCAAGTTCGATGGCTTTAGTTCAGAAACCTGCAGGAGTCTTGTAGCCTTGGAAGATGTATCCTTTCAAATACTGGAGTAGGCTACTTTCTGTCTGAAATAGTTTAAACAATATTCACAATAATTGTTATTGAAGACTGGATGTTGTTATTGAATGTTGCTATTCTGTCTCCCGCTGTCTGGTATTTAAGGAGTCGGATTTTACTCTGTCTTGCATGGGCGTAGTCCCTGATTTCGTTCCTTTAAGGCCATACCAACTTTAGGCTACATTAGTTTTAGTTTTTTTCATTTTAGGCTATCTACACCGCTATCTACAATAATTGCATATACCTGGTTCAGGGTCTGGGCTCTTTGAACTTCTTCACGGCCATATATAAACTTAAAAAGTGCATAATCTGAAACCGCTTGGCCAAATATACGCTGATGACACTAATCTTTAATACCAGCCGTCAACAGATTTATTGAAATACGAGCAGGGAAGATCCGGATCATGCAACGGAGTGCATGGGCCAACTGCTGAAATCTGAGTCTCCGTCAAAGAAAGACTTAGGAGATGGTGATTCGCCGTCCGTGCGGGGGCGCTGGGATGGTGTGTGTGCGCGCGCACGCGTGTGTGTGTGTGTGTGTGTGTGATTTTGCTGTATTTGACTTTCATTGGCTCCGTTGATAACGTACGCCTATGCTTATTATCATGTCTGTACACCAAAATACGGATAGCAATTGGTCAATTAAAGGATATTCTCATCTTATGATTTTTATCTTATTATATTCCATCTTATCATATAAATTTTATATGCACAACTAGCTTAAGCGTCGTTGTCCGATGTTCACATGTATAGCATGCGCAAGACCAACGTGGTCTGTGTGTATTTGTGTCGGTCTATATATATATATATATATATATATATATATATATATATATCACAGACTAGACTATAATTATTACTGTAGAATCATGTTCCGTTCATTTCGCTGTATAGTGCTATAGTTGTCTTGTTTGAAGTTGTTGATTCTTAACTACCGGTACGTTAGATTGACCGTTCTGGAAAGCTTGGCTACGCAGAATTCACGACACTGTGGAATCTACTTCAGAAATGGACAGTTAGTAGACATAATTATTATTGTAACTTTGTTCACAGTGCTTTTAACGCTTGGCACGTGACAGTAGAATGTGGAAAATGCATAAGATTTTAGACAGAAGCGCAGTTTGGTATATATGCTACAACGGAACTTATCATGTTATATAATTTTTATAGTTTAACGTATATATGCCTTACAGCCCAGAAACCCACATTTTGTTAGGTAGATCCACAGCGAGCCTGCTGCAATAGCTTGCAGTGTTTGTGTGCAGATTTGACCTTGAAACGTGCCCGCCGATTAGGCTACACTGGCACTTTTCTGTCAAGTGCATCAGTCTTTAGTTGAATAGAAATTTCTATGAATGCGTATTTTCTGGCTAGATCTATAGATGGTTCGTGCCGATCGTATTAAAATTGCATGCAGAGTTGCCTATTCTGAAAACTAAAAAAAACCAAGAGATTAACTAAGGGTCCGTCCATAAAGTACGTCACGCTCCGGGGGGGAGGGGTGTAAGAAAGTGTGACAGTTTGTGACAGGGGAGGGGGTCAGGCCATGTGTGACGTCACACATTTATTTTTTAGGGGGGGTCCGAGATTTGTGACAGTTTGTGACAGTGGGAGGGGGGGTCAAAAATGGTCAAAAATAGCGTGACGTACTTTATGGACGGCCCCTAAAATGGCGTTTAATAAAATATATCGGTTTGCGTTGGGGTGATAGACAGTTAGGCGACTAAGCTTGTTATTATTGGTCTGAGGCTTTTGGCAATGATCTTAGGTCTATGTTTATGGTTTGTAGAGCGTTGAATGATCCTTTCCTGAGTCTCAGACTCTCAGGGTTATGACTTTATTCTCTACCAATTAAATGCGTTCTCTTGCTTAATGCATTTCTGTTGTGTGATTGCATGGTAGCCGGCTTTTAAGAAACACGACGCGGATGGCAACGGAACCTTCGACAGTTTTGAACTACGCCAGGCATTGCGTTATTTGGGTAACAAATTGCTCCTTATTTGCATGAGTATAAGTCGCACTGAAGCATAGTACCAAGCAGTAGCCTAATAATAGCATATTCGTAGTCCTACTTTGCTTAAATGGTGCCTGTGCCGGGCGCCACATGTTTTCTTCAGTCCAAGTGTTTTAATAACTTCAAAACTTATCGTAAGTCTTTATTGTACCGTACTTATAACCTTGCCAACATGCTTACCTGGAAATCATAATAGGCTCCAATGGACTCCATGTTTAATATTGGAACCATATGCAACGCACAGAAGATGGACCTTGTTTAAGCGCTAAGAAATTCCAACAGGGTACAAACACAATGGTCAGGCAAATACATCGTAACCTTAGGTGCGCGACAAGTGCAAATTTATTTGTGCATATTAGCTATGCGTAGTACCATGGGCGGAGTTTGGTTTCCGTTTTTGGGGGCGCTAAAATCTTGGTCCAGAAGGCGCGACGCCGAAAAAATTTCCGTTTCGGCCGGAAAAAAGTTGACCTTTTTTTAGTCGTCAAGTTCAAATCTCATGAAACTTACTATGTATTTCCCGTCCGAAAAAGTTGATGACCTTTTTTAGTCATCAGTTGGAATTCCTTGGGGGCTAAGCCCGAAAAAATAGACCTTTTACACGGTAAAAACATGACTTTGGGGCTTCTTGGAGAAGCTTTAGCCCCCTAGCCCCTGATAAACTCCGCCCATGCTTAGTACCCAATCAGTTACAATTATTGACCACGAACAATTTAGTTGTTGATGACAAACGATGATGATAATGATGATGATGATGATGATGATGATGATGATGATGATGATGATGATGATGATGATGATGATGATGATGATGATGATGATGAGGAGGAGGAGGAGGAGGAGGAGGAGGAGGAATAGGAGGAGGATGATGCTGACGACGACGATGATGACCACGACGACGACGATGATGACGGCGGCGACGAGTCACAGCTTACAGCATAAGCGAGGCGCATTCCTTGGATGCATTTCTGATAGTGCGGCCTATTGCTGAATCTTTCATGCAAACTGCTTGTAAAAATCCGCATCTCAATGATTAATTCAATTTTCTGAAGTTCAGCAATAATTGAACGGCTTTTGTTTCCTTGACGACGACAGGCTACAATGTCAGCAACCAGACGTTTACTGCGTTGGTCCAGCGCTACAGCAAAGGCGGCAAGATACATTTCGATGACTTCATTCACTGCATGGCACGTCTGAACACAATGTGCGGTAAGTAGCTAAAGAGAAGAGTGAATCTATACGGAGTTAACTTTTCAGTTCTGATACTATAATACGCTGACCGCATTAATTGAAGTAAGTTCATTAAACTAATGAGAATCAAAATTCACATGGCTGTATGCCTATCAATGACGAACAATGATCGAAATATAATAGGCATTCCAACAACTTCATGTTTAACTAGACACAGTGTGACAGTGGACACCTACGGTACTAGTTTGCAGTGACATTTTCTGAACGGCTGTTTTTCTGCCATGCACTGGTAGACTACATGGCAATCTAAATTTTCTTTGGAGGGAGATAATCCATTTTATCCATATAAAAAATAATATAGTAAATAAACTCGATTCTCCGTCAGTCTTATAAACCAGCATGTGAAGAGTTCAGGAATTTGCTGAGTCTCTCTATATAATTACATGTATATAAAGAACCTTTCGCCAGGCTCACCAATCAGAAGCGCTCCCATAGCGAAAGACCCAAAGAAAAGTAATCTAAGGACAACGAAAGCAGGTATACTTGGCGACCAGTTAGTTACCTGGTCAAGCAGGTCCCTGTTTAATTCAGTTATACAGTCAGTCTCGGTTTTTGTGAACTGCGATATATGGTGTCAAAGGCCCATGAATGCACATAATAATATATCTGTCCAGTTGATCCTGACTTTCGAGTATATAGTTACTAAGAGGATGGAGCCCTCCGCACGACTTTGGAATGGCGTTTTGAAGTCTGAAACTCACGACTAGTGATTACAGACTCTTGAGCTATAATAACTCCGCTAGCTTCGATGAGATTAGCAATAGAACATGAGCTTCAGATTGTATTGCATCAAGTATGGACCCACAAATCAAAAGTTAACCCCAAAACCCTTGGGCTAAATAAGAATACAAAATTTGACCTAAAGACAAGCCATGACTCTGCGGGCGTTGAAGGCAAGGTTCAGATTTCATGAAATTGTTCTAATTTGGTGCTTTATACAAATTATACATGAGAATTTTTGCTCTTTATTGAACTTATCAGCCGCTCTTATTTTCCGACTAACCTTCTTTCTTTCATTTTACTATGCTTAACCTTGTTGCGTGTGTAATCTTCCACGTATGTTGCCTTGTTTTTCAGAGGTTTTTAAGGAGATGAGTCATGGTCGTGGAGATTCAACTGCTCACTTTAACCTGGACCAGGTAAGTCATTGATAAGAATAGGCCTACTCAGACAAAATGAGTCGAGTTCGTATTCCTCGAATGACTCAGATGGCATCACTAGCTATCTAGGCCGTGCGTTTCCACGATTGAAAGCTGTCCTTAGGAATCAGGTTTTGTTGGCAGATCAGACTCCTGCGTCTGAGTGTATTACCAAATTGCTTCGGCTGGCTCACCCATGAAATAGTTCTAACTGACCGGAAATTTCTATGCTGTCATTTTAATGTTTCCTACACGAGACACAGCAGAAAGGCAATAACTATAGAGATTGGAAGTATGTATGTATGTATGTATGTATGTATGTATGTATGTATGTATGTATGTATGTATGTATGTATGTATGTATGTATGTATGTATGTATGTATGTATGTATGTATGTATGTATGTATGTATGTATGTATGTATGTATGTATGTATGTATGTATGTATGTATGTATGTATGTATGTATGTATGTGTGCATATATGTATGTATGCATGTAAATGAAAGGATGTGACCAATAATCACTAAGCTTAGCTTAGAATGGAAATTTTAAGATTTTTTTATTTGCAATCTCAATATTGATGTGTAGTCATACTTAACCGAAAAAATGCAAAGTTCAGTTCGAGGCGAGATTAATTATTTGTTAGATTTTTATTATTGACTCGCAACTGATTCTAATCTTATTATGTTTTCAGTTTCTCCAGACGACGATGTATTCGTGAAAAAAAGAGCTGGCGAATCACTGGATGATGTTTTGCGAAAACTTTGTAGTTTTTCTTTCTTACCTGATAATCTAGTAGGCATAGTATAGTTGCTTTTTTGCCAATTATTCTTACAAGCTTTGTACTTTGAAATTAATGTTATAATTACGGAGCCACCTTTAGGCCACGCACAATTAAAGAAGGTGATTGTAAGAACTTGATGCAATAATTATAACGCTTGACACAGTATTTTAATCTGAAATTTTATTTTTTACCTTTGTAGGCCCTACCTCAATTTATCAGTTCTACAGCTTAATTCTGTTCAGTGGGTTCTTTCCGCAGTGTTAATCATGCATGCGCACTGTGACTTAAAGACAGACCTCCCTGAATTTTGTTGTAAAATTCCATGTGCGTGACTCTTTGCCAACGATCTTTGGCCCGATCTGTATTCATGGGTTAATTGCCAAGACGCTCTCTGCTAAAATTTAAACCTTCTAAAATGTCATTTTTGTGTAAAAAAACTTCGAATTCCAGAGGGTCGAAAACTGTCAGAACGGCGTGATGAGCAAGCAGTTACCTATATAGGCTAGACTAAGTGTCTCTGGTTTTCAACTTCACTGCGTTGATTAAACACGAAAGGCTTAATAATAAAACTACTCGTGTTTTATTAAATCCAACCGACAAACCGCAGTAACTATTAATTTACATACCAAGGTACTTAGAGACGATGACAAGTTTCAAGTTTAACAATCAATTTTAACTTATGGCAGCCATGCAGTAGGCACCACCTGGGGAGTTTAAAGTTGAGTAGTATAAAAAAAACAGTGCTCATAGGAAAAATTCCGATCCTCAGATTTACATTATTTTTAGTGTGACTTTGAGTACTTCTTCTTCATCATCTTCTTCTTTTCTGCTATCAGAGGTATATAGCGAGTCTTCTATAATTTTAGTTATCATGATTGCTTCTGTAACCGTAGACGCCTATTAAAGCTTTGCGCCAGTAGTTCTTTTTGTGCCATTTATAAATGTATTTTAAGTTGAACATTTAATATATTGCTTTTGATTAGGCCTATAATCGTTTCTAGCTGACATTGTCTTACTTTTCACTAGTGTTTCTATCGTTGACACTATTGTATTAATGGAGTTGACTTACCTACTAACTTACTTATTTTATCCGTCTATCTTACGCGTGTCAGATGGTCGTCAAGTTGGTATTTTTGACAAATGGACCATCCAATTGCTGGATATCTAAACGCTGTAGTATAAAAAAAACAGTGCTCATAGGAAAAATTCCGATCCTCAGATTTACATTATTTTTAGTGTGACTTTGAGTACTTCCTCATCATCTTCTTCTTTTCTGCTACTACTTCTACTTCTACTTCCACTACTACTACTACTACTACTACTACTACTACTACTACTACTACTACTACTACTACTACTACTACTACTACTACTACTACTACTACTACTACTACTACTACTACTTCTACTGCTGCTACTACTACTACTACTACTACTACTACTACTACTACTACTACTACTACTACTACTACTACTACTACTACTACTACTACTACTACTACTACTACTACTACTACTACTACTACTACTACTACTACTACTACTACTACTGGTCTTTGCTACTACTACTACTACTACTACTACTACTACTACTACTACTACACATGCTACTACTACTACTACTACCACCAATACTACCGGTACTACTAGAAATGCTACTGACTACTACAGCTGCCGCCGCCGCCACAACCACACCACTACTGCTACTTACTCACGGTTGTGGTGTTGGTGGTAGTAGTAGTGCTGCTACTCTAATTGCTACTAGTAGTAGACTTACTACCACCTAACTGATAGGTTGATGATTGTATTCTTTGTCAGCAGCAAAGCGATGACTGAACATTCAAATGTTGTTATGAAATGATTTGCTTCTCTAGATTATTGTTTGCTGATATTTCAGATCAATAAAAATACATTTTATAAGTCTGTGGTTTTTTATGTGATTTTGGAAAAAGATAAAAATTTAATGATGTGAAACAAAGCATATATTTAACAATGCCTTAGGCCAGTGGCGTAGGCAAGGGGGGTTTCGGGGGTTAAACCCCCCCCATTGGCTCGGAAAAAAGGATTTTTTAAGGTTATTTTTCCATTTAAGTAAGAAAAATAGCAAAAAACAGGGTTTACGGCCATAAACCCCCCCACCCCCATCAAAAATTCCTGACTACGCCACTGCCTTAGGCAGTACCTCCAGAACACTTAAGCAACCACCTCACCCCTCCCCTGATTGGATATGAACATAATTATGGTTAGCTCTCCTGAATTGGCCGGGAACCGACTATAGCAGACATAATTGGTAGATGAAGTCAGCCATGGGCGCCGACTCTGCGAGGCCCGTGAGTGCTCAGCACCACCAGAAATTGGCCATGCGAGGCCCGCCTATGCATGGGCACCACCAGAAATCAGCCAAAAAGATGTGCTTTTTATGATATTATTTCTCTGTTGGCATTGCTTATCTATAAAATCATTGCATCTTTTACATATTTTCTTTTATCTCAGTTAGTCTAACTTACAATTAGGCCTACTCCAGTGTTATCCCATGCGGTAGTCTGAACTCCCTCCATTGGTCGTCAGCCGATTAGCGAATACGAGGAAACACCGAAATCCTGCTTATTCGATTCGATTCGCTTCCGTCATTTTTTTAAATTACGGACGAAGGTGACGATTTTAATGACATTGGTTCCTTTTCTTGTAGGCCTACATGCTCATTAATGTACCTCATGCGCGAGAGTCACCTCCCAGCATCACTAAAGCTGGATATTGTTTTGTCCGCGTTAATTAACAAATCAGCCTTGACTAAATTGTCTGTGAAAACTATTTGAAAAATTATCTTCCACAATGTTAATATTGGCTCACTAAATATATTAGTGGTTAATGTAGACAGAATTTTTTTTATTTCTTGTGCCAAATTTGATTCTGTTGAGTGTCGACCTAATTAGGGGAGAGTGCTCCAAGATGCCCATGCCAACGAAGATTGTGCTTTTCTTCTGCGTGGATTCCAAGAGAAGTACATGTTGACCCAAAGAGCGATCAAAATTTTTAAAGCAACTGGGAAGGACATTTATTGAAGTCTTAAATCATCTCTTTAAACAATGAAATAGTTGAAAATTTTGACGAGATAACAGCTTAAAATGTCACTATTTCATGCTGTGTGGAAATTTTTTTCAAACAACGGCAAGGATGCTTTTCAAGTCTTAAACCACGACAATTTCGTAAAAATGACAGCCTGAGATGCTACCATCGCAGTGTGGCAAGAAAAAAATTCGAACATGGCTAGGAGCACATCTTATCCCCAAGTCCCTTCGGCCCTTCCGTGTTCGGCGATCGTCCTTTGACCGCGAGTTCGTCCCCTAAAACCATGAACAAGTCACCTCCTATGAACGGAGATCATTTCAATAACTCTCCTACCAAAAAAGGCTCAAAAAATTTTTCCGCGCTCACGCGCGGATTTCATTTACATTCCTTTGGGCACTCACACTCTTCGGGTCAACTCGGCGCCTATGAAGTCAGCATGAGCCTAGAGAAAACAGATGCACAGATAAATATGCTGGCGGAGAAAGAAAGATAGCCTAGCAAGCAGAAAACAGGCAAAAAATGGGTTTTGAAAATCGTTAATGTTACGATTGACAGCTGAGCACATTTTACTGGTCAGGCGTCGCCCTATGATTCGGCTGCCTCGTTATCCATATAATTATGTATCCTTTTGTAGGCCCTAAGGCCGCCCTATGAATACTTCTTTTCTTCTTTTCTCTCCTCCGTCCGGTCGCGCCGATGATGAGGCCCTTACATGACGTCTTCACCCTGGGTGTAGTTATCATCCTTGTTCTCCTCCGTCCAGTCGCGCCGACGATGAGTCCTTTACATGACGTTAATCGTCATATAAAAGTTTCTTGGTCCTTTTACCAGGTGGTGACCATTCCTCTCCTGGTAGGGTAAGGAGGCCGTTGGGTCCTATTGGACCTCTTCCGCCCTTAGGTGTCCTTCCAGCACCTGCCTCCTGCAGGGCCGGATTTAAGCATGGGCTACACGGGCTCCAGCCCATGGGCCCCCACCACTTAGGGGCCCCCACCAGTTGAAGTTTTATTTTTTTAAATTAAGGAATGAATCATAAGTGTATTGCCACGGGATCTTAGGCCTAATCAGTGAGTGGGTTTGAATTAACCACTATCTGTACTCGTTGATATTGCTCACCAGTCACCATGGCAGTAGGGCTTTTGGCATGGCATCCTCAACACGGTACACCTGCTGTTGACAGATTATATTTCTTTTAACTCAAGCTATGACAGCCCGTTGGTGTAGACATATACTGTCAGACTGTCAGTGCATGTCAGAGGTGTTCTCTGGACTAGTCGGTGTACGCAGCAGACAACGAACAGATCGAGACAGTCAGCGTCCTGTGCTCCACCCCTCCACACGTGTATCAGGTTGCTTCAGGCAGTGATGGTATTCTGTCTTACGCTGTAGCACTCCAGTGCCACGGCTGGTATTTTGACCTTGAGTGACTCAATGCCCACATCTGTAGCAGTGGACGGCTACATGTTTACTGTCATTGCTGTGCTGTATCTTTTAGACCCCAGTCTTATATAGACTCTACCTTCATAATATGCATGGTTTATAAGGTCACAGATGGAGTTTGCAAATCAGTAGACTATTATTTAATATAATTCGAAGAGTCTAAATGATTTCAACCGACAGCCATGAACCGAATTGTAAATCGGCACGAGGGCACTATATAATAGGCATGTAAGCCTAGCGGACTAGAAGCTGTTGCTCTGCTCAAGGTTTGGTTTGTTTTCTATCTGATCTTGAATCATGTAGGCCTATTGTGATGGAGAACTCCTAAACTCTGCGAAAAAGCTTGTAGCAGTTGTGGTGACGACCTCGATGAAAGCCTTGGCAACGAGCAACGAGCAGTTCTCTTATTTTGTCAAAATGCTTAAAGACGAAATTGGAAGAACAGGCCTTGGTATAAGTTAGTAGCAGTTCATGTACCAAGTAGGCTACTCGACAAATGTGCTGAAAATTCATTTTCAAATGTGCAAATTATGCTAAGAATGTACTTGGTGCTCATGGTCACAAACTGTAGTGCATGCTGAATGCTCGTTTTCCAAAATGAAGATAATTGAGACACATGTGAGACGTATAACCATGAGCGGAGTTTATCAGGTGCATGCTAGGGGGCTAAGCCCCCCCCCCCCAAGAAGACCCAGATTCTTTTTCTACCGTGTAAATGCTCTTTTCCCGGGCTTAGCCCCCCCAAAGAAGGCTTTAGCCCCTCCAAGAACGGAAACCAAACTCCGCCCATGCGTATACCCGCCTTGTAGTGTGGAGTATAGACTATAGTCACGTTATGTGCCAACTCTATTTTAATCAGCTAATTGATGACTTTGCCAATAGAAAAGGGTGCAAGTTCCCTAATGACCCTACTCAAATTTTAAACTCAACTGTAGACCTAACCGAGCTATTTAACCGTATATAGTCAGGCTGTCTGCTTTATTTTGGAGGTCTCACATGTCACTATTTTTACTTTCTTTCTTTGTTTCATTGCCTCATTAAAAACTGGACAAGAAGCTGCTTAATTTTTATCCTTTAACTTTGTATTTGAGAAATGATTTAGACACTTTATCTATCAGCAAATGATCTTTCAATATGTCTTCATTTATGTATTTAAAAATTTATTGACCATAAGTCAACAATTTAAACATTGCTTTTTGCAATGTTTGTCTGTAACAATACAGTAACATGTTATGATCGTATACATAAAGACTGGTTTTTTCGCTTGATCTCGGCCGGGAGCGCCTCTGAGTAGGTACCTTGAAGGGACGCTATATAAATTATGATTGATTGATTTATGCGTGTGGGTTTGTCCTGTCCGATACTGTGCATCAAAAGCAAATATCCGTTGCAGAAAAGGGCCCACCATAACGGGCGCCCATGGGCCCCCACCACCCTAAATCCGGCCCTGGCCTCCTGCGTTGGCCAGCTGTTTCAGGGTTCTTGGTGAGCCTGTCCACCTCGCGTGACGCCCTAGGAGGTCCTTCGGCCGAGGCCTTCTCCCCTGATGGCATAGCCTCACCAAGCATTCCCCTACTTGGCTGTTCACCCTCCCACCGCTCTGAGGTGCAGGTCGGACTTTGGGGGGGTGCCTATGAATACTACCTGTTTATAAATGTTATTATTCGTATAGCTAAAAGTAACAACCAAGGAGTGAAAGCAAGAAGTGCGATTTTTAGAGAGTTTGTTAGACGGGTCAGATATTTATCGTGATACTTGCGGGGCTTGCTTCCAGAGTGGCTGGACGCTGTGGCTATGGAACGAATCGTAATTAAATTTCAGTGATGAGTTGACGGAGGGGTGGAGATGTGTCAGGGCAGAAGAGGAAGAGCCGGTTGAGCAAAGAGGTTGAACGGTGAACTGACGGGGCAGAGATCTTGGAGCTTTGAAATGTGTTGCATAGAGGTGTAGGCCTGTAACAAAGAAATATTTTGCTCAAACCACCAACACCCACGGTTTTTTCCCCATTAGGCACTCCCCAAATACAGGTTGTCCATAAATAATTGGCACAGAATTCTAAAATATTATCCAGAGGTCCCTCAAAGACCCTGAAAACTGATGCCGAGTTTGGTCTCGTGTCGTAATTGGGTTACATGGTATGATTCTATATTCTACCCGTTCACGTATTTTGAACCATTATAGTTACTTGAAGACAGGGCTGGTGTGGTTGTGTTTGAGGTTTGGTGCCAGCACAGCCGAAAGCAATCTGAATAACCTGGAAGCAATTTACTTCGGTGATGTTCAGTAAATGACCATTTCTCTAGTTCAATTTGGCGAGAACTAGGCCCATATCTGTGAGCAGCGAACCTAAGGTTTTGGTCGAAAAATCGCACCTGGCTTACGGGCAGTATAAATTTCAGTGAATGTGTTGATTGGTGCAGAGTTAAAATTGAAGGGACTTGAGGGATCTTGAATTTTACTGAGTTGTTCACACAGGCCTATGAATATGAATTCAGTTATGGAGGGGCTAAGGCCCATGAGAATTGAGTCAGGCTAGTTCTAGGAAAGAGGGGTACACAACTTTTCAGAAGGAAGATAGACTGTTGAGTCAAGTTTGAACTGCGTGCATATGGAAAAGGTTAATTGTTGCATTATCGAATACTACAATCTCTTATGACTGGTTGGAAGACGGATATTAATGATGATCGAAGTCGAGACGATGAAGACTTGTGAATTAAAATCTAGAAATGGAGCGATCGAAGAGATAAGGATGGTAGCAATTTTACCCGGAAAGAAAGAACAGACCGACCCATGCAGCCATGGGCGGAGTTTGGTTTCCGATCTTGGAGGCATAGGCGCAACCACCCTATGGGACCCACGGGACGCGTCCCCCCAACTTTTGAGTGGTCCCCTAACTTTATTATTATGGTCCCTCCCAACTTTTAGGACGTGATTCATTATGGTCCCCCCCAACTTTTAGGACGTGATTGCACCTATGCTTGGAGGGGCTAACTTATGATCTGCGCCTTCTTGGGGGGGGGGGGGGGCTAAGCCCAGGAAAAGATATCGTTTACACGGTTTAAAAAAAACTGAATCTGGGTCTTCTTGGGGGAGCTTAACCCCCTAGCCCTGATAAACTCCGCCCATGCATGCAGCCAGATGGAAGAGAGTTTGGAAGTTGGTTGGATGAATTCTTATGAAAAGCTGGTTTATGGCAGTGATGTAAGACACGATAACTATTCGGTATCAATCCGAGTCTATTATCCAACGATTATGAGTTAAAGACAGCCGAGCGGTCACTATGCAAAGACTTCAGATTTGTATTTGTTTATCTTAAAGGCGTACTAAGATTAAATAATTTATATCAATAAAGACATGTAGCTGAAAGAATTGCAATCTCACAGGAAATGTCCGATTGTTCATATACAACAGACGACAACAGAAATCGATGCCGACTTCTTATAAAGGTTCTAGTGCACGAACGGCCACTCGATAGAACATCGAGGCGTGGGCGACCTCGCAAATGTTTGCAACTGGGGCAAAATACAATAGTCACAATTATACATTTTAGCAAGAGCTTCAGAAAGGCTACGCTAGGAGATTAAGGACCTGGGTGTTTTTCATTAAGGTTTCTAAAAGTAAGTTCTCAGGTTCGCACTATGTGGCATTACTATGATTGTACATTAGTGCGAAAAAATTGGTAGACAACCAAAACATAAGCTACATGTAGCAGTTAAGAAATAGGTGTCAATTTTGCAGGGAACAAGGCACCTCTTGTTCATATGCATGTCGAGATATATGTGGTTGCAACTTGCAAATCAGCATTAAGATGCTGAGAGCCAGACATGCATAAATAATGGACCTGATGTGGCTAAAATCATTATTTTATCAGATTTAATCTTACGCCGGACCGGATTAAGGCATGGTCAACATGTTCGGTCGAACAGGTATCCACAGTAAGGGTGCCTTCTTCAGACTCGCAGTTCTTTCTACTCTCCATCTCTTCCTCCTCCAACTTCTTTCATGCCCGTGACTCCCCTCCGCACCATCCGCTTCTCCGCAACTTCTTGAAATTCTCCAACATATCAGAAAACGCACATCTTTTCAATATTGTACAATGAATTGCAAAAGATTTCAAATTTATTTAGCTCTTTAAGTATCGCAATTAGTAGAAGAGCATGCACATTAGACAGAAATTCAGCATTTTCAGCGTATCTTTTAGATTTTAAAGTATAGAAGTAGCAAATTTGAGTAAAGACGAAGGAAAAGCAGAGGAGGAGTAGCCTGTATTATGAGAAGCAGTGGAAATGCATAGGTGAATGTAATGTAAATTTATGCCAAAGTGACAATGTGTGCAAATAGATTTCACCAAACCTTTATTATTATTCGATTCTCTGAACCCTTTGAACTAGGGATTAGGACATAGGCGTACGAGACGGGGATCCAGAGGGGCAAATGCCCCCCGAATTTTGGGCAAGTTTGTTTTTTCGGGCAAGCAGACCGGGAAATTACTTTTAAAAAGGTTGTCAACTTTTCGGGCAAGTCTGTTTTTCGGGCAAGCAGACCGGGAAAAAGGTCAGCTTTTTTCTGGGAAAAAGTAGAATAGTATTTTCCACGAGATTTCAGAATTTGTTTTCGGGCAGAAGCTAAATCTTTGCCTCCTCCCCACTGCTGAAATCTCCCGTACGCCTATGGATTAGGATTAGGGTTAGGGTCCTTGAGCTCGACCTTGGCCTACTTACCATGACCTCATTATGTAATAACCATGACCTGATTGCGTAAGAACCATGACATGATTACGTAAGAACCATGCCCTCATTACGTCATCACCTCTACCTCATTACGTCATCACCTTGACCTTTGACCTTGACCTTTGCCCTATTACGTCATTGATCACGTGACTGATAGAAACAGTAGGACTTTACCTTCGACTCATGCCGTTACAAGGGTGCTTCGCAAAAGGCTCGCATGCTATGCAAACAGCAAAATAGGCCTTTTGAAATAAATAAGTCTTGACTCCAGATTTGAAGGAGTCAACCGAGTCAGCCGCTCGTAGGGCGGGAGGAAGACTGCCTAAGGCATCAACCGATTCCGCTCTAAATCAAGCCCTATATAGTCAGGTCAATAATGTTGTCTTGAAATACGGAGCGTTTCTGCAGTTTAATCTTTGTGGACATAGGCCTTTTCTAGTGCGTGGGTGTGCATGAAGTTAACGAGGCGTAGGGACTTCTCTCATCATTGTACGTATATAAAAGCTCAATAGCGTACTTACAAAAGTCTTACGTAAAACCGTTAAAAGTTCATTATTCACTTCAGCCAATGAATAAAATAAAATATGCGTGGGCGATATGTTTATCAATAAATCCGGAAGCAGTCAATCTAGTGAATAGGTCTACCTTCTCTTGAACTAACTTCCTCCCGTTTGACCTCTAGCTCCCCCTCTTTCATCTGTCACCTACACTCTGTCCCCCCTCCAAAAAAATCTGCGATCAGTGGGCCAAACCCATCGTTCAACCTAAACATCTTTCTCTCTTTAGCCTATCATGTATTATGACATGCGTAGTCGTACATTTATTCATCTGTTATCCATGGGCGGAGACCTGGGCGGAGACTTGGGGGGGGACGGAAAGACGCGAGATTTTTTGACGGACGAATGGCTGAGTGTCGTCGAAAAATTTCCATCTTTTGCCGGCCAAAATTTCTGACGACCTTTTTTTAGTCATCCGGCGAAATCTCGACGAAAGTTTCTATTTTCGCCGCCAAAAAAGTTGATGACTTTTTTAGTCGTCGCGCTCAACGATTGGGGGGGGGGGAACAAATGCATGGGCATTCCCCCCCCAACACCTCCATTGGGGGGACGTCCCCTCTGTCCCCCTAGGTCTCCGCCCATGCTGTTATCCAATATTTTACAGTTCATCATTGCATATCTAACTTACCTACAAGTTAAAATGCGCTTCATGATCAAATTCAGTGTTCGATAAACGAATAGAATCGTCGCATGCGCCATATTTTAATAGACCTAGCCTACATACAATGTCTCGAAGCCTGGATAAAGGAGGATGGCGTCGCTAATGGTCTTTGTTACCACACATGACGTTAAACTGCAAATACACCATTAGTTTCATCCTCTGCTTTCGGTTCTTCGATTCCAAATAGCGATCTTCGGCGGAGCGTTGACAATCTAGCAGCCGCCATAAGTTCTGTGTTTATGCATCGATTGAATGAATCAAGCTAGAAGCCCGCTCTGCTTATACAGACCTCTTTTCCAGCCGAAAACGCTAACTCCCATGGAACACGGCAGATATTTTTTGTAGAAGAGGCAAAACACAATGGCCACTGTTCACTTGACTTTTAGCGAGAGCTTGAAAATGCAAAGCAGGATCGAAGTAACGAACATGGATATTATTTTTTTCATAGAGGTTTCTCAATGTAGGCCTAAATTTCTCAGTTTTACTGTGTATCGGTCATTCGTAGGCTATCATCAGTGCTTATTGCTTTTACGCGCCTAAGATTCACAATTCGGTGTGAACTTGCGCGCGCACGAAATTTATGTGATAATAATAATAAGAGAAGAAATTTGTTAATAACCAAGCAGAAGTAGATCTAGGCTCCATGCAGCTAAAAAGTCACATGTAAATTTTTCATTGGAGAGAAGTGCACCGCTTGCCACCATGTGCCGGTGTCGCGTGACAGAGTCTCCCCCTTAAAAGTCTCCCCCCGGAGACTTTATTTCGAAACAGATTCTCCCCCCGGCGGATCTGTTCCAGAATAAATTCGCCCCCGGAGAGTATATTCTGAAATAAAGTCTGCGTGGGGAGAGAATATTTCCGCCGTCCACGAAACAAAGTCTCCCCCGTTGAGCGTGAAATGGGCTACAGTCGCATCAAATTTAGAGAGGAGCAGTCTAAACGGTTAGTTTACGTTGCCATATTAGGCTATATAACAAGAAAATATATAATACTTTTACATCAGAAAATTTCTTCCAATACGGAGTTTCAGCCTGGGAGAGACTTTATTTCGGGGGGAGACTTTGTATCGGGGGGAGACTTTATTTCGTGACCGGCGCCTATGTTAACTCCAGTTGGGGCAGAATGACTATACTGTAACAGTCCAGACTCCAGACAACACTGTAATAAAGTTGATCATAATTTTAGAAGCAGATTAAATCAGAAGAGATTGTAGCTGACTAAATTAACTACCTAGCAAAATATTGCAGTCATCTGAGATACCACGTGACTTCAAGACTTGCTATTAGGTTTTTGGCCATTAAGCAACACTCTGCTGCTCAGCATGAGACCAGTGTCTTCTATTTACACAAGTAGTGAACACTATAGGTCTAATGAAGCGAAATTTTTATGGTTATATTACGATCAATTCCTAATCTGTTTCGAAGCTAGGTTGAACATTTATTGTTATTTATTGCACTTATCAAAAACGCAACACCAGTAAATCCCAGAGTGAGAGAGAGGGGGAGAGAGAGAGACAGACAGAGAGAGAGAGAGAGAGAGTGAAAGTGAGAGTGTGAGAGAGAGACATACAAAGAGACAGAGACAGAGACAGAGAGACAGTGAGACAGAGAGACAGAGAGGGGATGAGTCAGACAGCGCACTGGGAGATGGACAGACAGACACACAGACGTCCGTGTACAGATTGAGAAATATATAGAGAGAGACAGAGAGAGATTAGGAAAGCAGTGCGTAGGCGTTATTTAAGGTTATTAAAATTTAATGCTTCTTATATCAACAAGACGATCAAAAAGTCGCCTTTCGAAACCGTATAAATGAGGGCTCGTGTGAAGAACACTAGACGAAGTCGAGGCTAGAAAGCCGCGTTTGCTCTTCAGGAAGTTCGTGAACGTCGAACATTGTACGTGTTTGTCTCTGCCATCGGTCTACACACAACCACGACGCATCCGGACGATAGCCACCGTTACGAATACGTATGTAGTTATTATGTCTATAATGAATAACTGTATAATTATAGGCTTGCGCACTCGTGAGTGTAACCTATTTTTGTAAGTGTGTTTGTTTCATTGAGGTCTATTAGGTCATCATTATTCATCATCATCATCATCATCATCATCATCATCATCATCATCATCATCATCATCGTCGTCGTCGTCGTCGTCGTCGTTATTGTTAACGACAACAACAGCACAATACCGTAATATGTTTTCGGATAATCAATAAAGCTTGCGAAGTTAAAAAATGGGGAAAACAGCAACAACCTTGTATTCATTCCAAAATAATGTCATAATATATTATTTACAGATAATAGGGTAAAACTTACTGTTATTCAGGATTGACAGTTCAGAACACTAAGGGGTCATTGCATAATTACCTAACGCTGAAAATGACCACTTTCGACCCACCCACCCACCCTGTAACGCTTCGTAACGTTTCCCTTGACCCACCCACCCTCCTCAGCGTTACGTAACGATTGTTACGAAAAATCAGTTACGATTTGGGTCTATTATTGGCTTATGTGAGCGCGTAGATATAATTCATATTTTCATACTGAATTCAATATAGCCTATAGAAGGCCTATGTGAATTAAGCTTATAGGCTAATTTGATAGTAGGCCTACAAGATAAAGAATGTTTTATTTATATAATAATATTAAGTGACAGTCACGTTTTAAATGCATCGAGTAAAATTTTACACACTGCTGAAAATTTTCACTGACTAAATTGCTCATTAGGCCTAATAATTGATCAAAATTAAGATGAACTAATTATTTGCTTAGTCTGGGCAATTCGATAATTATTAATAGAAATACTGCGGAGTTCTGTTGAGCATCAATTTTAAATGTTTGACATTCGTGTCCTCTAAGTAAAACATGCT
The DNA here is from genome assembly GCA_949752735.1 of Lumbricus terrestris. Classification (NCBI taxonomy): domain Eukaryota; kingdom Metazoa; phylum Annelida; class Clitellata; order Crassiclitellata; family Lumbricidae; genus Lumbricus; species Lumbricus terrestris. Next base: position 20,503,104 of record OX457051.1, on the reverse strand, counting down.
TCAAAGTGGTTCTTCGATGTCAAGAATCCAAGGGGAATTAGGCCCCACCACTTGCGTTAATTGTTCCGTTGGCAAAACTATCACGGATCCAAACAATTCGAACAGTGGTTTCCGGTTTGCACAAACGGGAAAATAGCCTAGATAATGTTGTCCTGGCATGTAGGCCTAACTGGTGTCTGCTGTCGTATCTTTTTCAGATAGGCTTAGCCTATATAAGCTTAGACCTACTTCGGTTACGTTTTTTTAAATGAATGTCACGAAGTTTAAACTTCGATCACATCTTGTCTGAAGTGTCATTCGATGGTAATTTATTATTCATTCATAAATTTTTTCATGGGGTTACGTAACATTCAGTGCCTCCCACCCACCCACCCTCGAGCGTTTCGTAATTATGCAATGACCCCTAACCACAAAATAGGCTATCGTGCATTTTAATAACCAGAACCCATATGCTTAATTCCTCAGCCTTTGCAGACACTAAGAACCCCGTGGAATTTTCTACTGAAGACCCTCTTTGTCTCTAATTGCTCTGGTCTTAGGTGATCAATCAATCAATCAATCGATCAATCAATCAATTTTTATTGAGCCAAGAAGCAAACAAGATATAGCATCACATAAAAATAAACATGAACACTCTTGGTAACAAAAGGAAACCCAGAAGGGACTGCAGAGTCGCGCTGGTAAGGCTGTCGTGCCACCTATAATTATATGCACATTCTCTGGTACAAGGCGTTTACAGGTTCAGTACAAGAAAAATTTATATTCTATATTCCATCATAATAAATCAAAAGTTAACTAAGAAAACCAAACGTTCCAAATTTTAACATCACGATACTACATAATATGCAGATCTAAACATGATGATGTTAGGAAACAAATCTTACAATACCAAACTATATAAAGTGATGAAACTGTCTGTATAGGCCTATACCTACTTATTTATTTGAGACTGCTTGTCATCGTGTTTCTGCTTGCTTTGTGGCAGGTAGTCAAGTTTCTGTCTGACAAAGGACAGTATCCGGCTACAGCAAGCTAGCTCCATTTATAGCTTTGAACACAACGGATAATCGGAATGAACCGGGGCACAGCAACTTCTGGTGGTGACCAGTGGCAACGGAATTCTTCGGGGTCGAAAATCAGCTCAGGTTCACAGAAGGCGCCTGGAGTGAAGAAAGGCATGACGTTCGGCGAGATCAAGGCCAAGTATCTCAAAGAAAAAAAACTATTCGAGGATCCGGACTTTCCTGCCGTTCAATCGCTCCTGTATTACGACGAAAATAAACCTACTGATCCATACAAGTGGGAAAGACCGGGAGACATCGTAAAGGTTTTCAACTATTCTATAAACATCTTGGTGTACCCATACATAAGCCTAGCAATTTTTCTAATATCTTCCAGCTAGTCATGTTAAAGTCAACTGCCACGTTTTGTTAGAGTTAATAAAGTATAATTAAATTATTTATATCCTAATTATCCTACGTGCGCTCTCTGCCAGTGGCGGCGCCAGGATTTCAGTTTCGGGGGGCTGAAGCCTCGACCGAAATCTCATGAAAATTTTCCATTTTCGCCGCCAAAATTTCTGACGATCTTTTTTTAGTCATCGACTGAAATCTTGTGAAAAATTTCCATTTTCACCGCCAAAATTTCTGACGATCTTTTTTTAGTCATCGACCGAAATCTTAGGAAAATTTTCCATTTTCGCAGCCAAAATTTCTGACGACCTGTTTTTTTAAGTCGTCAGCCCAAAATCGTGGATATTTCACTGTAAAAAATTTAGGATGGCCCTTTTTTTAGTGGGGGCTGAGCCTCTTGTAGGGGGCTTAGCCCCCAGCTCCCTAGCGCCGCCACTGCTCTCTGCACTTCATGCTGCTTGTCCTGTTGTCACTGCTGATTAAATTGCGCTAATCCCGTCTACAGACCTATAATTATGCTGATCTACTGGTACAAAAATTTACAGAGCATCAACTCACGAACAATCCTTTAAGTACCCCTCTGTTTAATTGAATATAAAATGTCATTTCATTTTCAGTAGCCTATAATTGTCTTCCAGTGCAATAGAGCATTTGCAATGTTTTTAATCACAAACGTGCCTTTAATAAATCTTAACATAAACTTACAAATAATATGGAAAATAATAAGAATAGTCTGCCCAGTGCCTACTTGTTCTAATATTAATAACAGTAAAATTATTATCATCATAACAATCATTATCGTTATTAATGTTAAAAATTCCAATGTACTGGATCCCAATGTTGGAACTCTCTCCCCACGTATCTTCATTCCCAACCTACCACTAGATTAATTATTATTAGCTGTGGTAGTAGCCGTAGTATTATTAGTATTAGTATCATCATCATCGTCATTATCATCATCATCATCATCATCATCATCATCACCAACACCATCATCACCATCATCATCATCACCACCACCATCATCACCATCATCATCACCATCATCAACGCCATCATCATCATCATCATCATCATCACCATCATCATCATCATCACTACTGCTCCTGCTGCTGCTGCTGATGCTGCTGCTACTACTACTACTGCTACTACTACTACTACTACTACTACTACTACTACTACTACTACTACTACTACTACTACTACTACTACTACTACTACTACTACTACTACTACTACTACTACTACTACTACTATTAGGCCTGCTACATATTATGTTTTCAGGAAATTCACCGCCCTGATAAAAATCCCGAGCTCTTTGTTGATGGTCCATGTCTATTTGATGTAAGACAGCAATCTCTTGGTAAGTCAAAATTAATTCGTCGAAATGTTCCAGCTGCTTTGTATTGGTTTTCCCTTTTTTTCCGCTTCAATGGCAGATTGATTGAAGTTTTTTACTTTTATGCTATCTGTTTGCATTTACATATAGCCTATAGTTTCATTTGCTGGTTGATGCTTTGTGAACACTTGATCTACCTACGTCTTTCGTCCGTCCTCACTCTTAAACTTCTACCAAACGCTCTTGGTCATCTAACTTTTCTGCTTTCCTTAAGATCTTCAGAATAGAGGTGAAAGACGCTTGTTGGAGTTGTATAGGCTCAGAAGCCGACACAACTACTGCGTTGCTATAAACAAGGACAACTCATTGAACGTCGGTGTCCATGCAGGGAGTTTTCTGTTGACTTGGGGGAAAGAACAGACATAATTATGTTTCTAAGTAAGAGAATCATAGCTTAATTGCTATAACTAGTATACTTACATGTACTGTGGTAACAGTGGTGTCCTCCATACCCAAACTTAGTGGTGTATATCTTTGTGATATTGAACATTGAATTGTCAAAATTATATGGCTTCTTTTCCGACTATAATAGGTGACTGCTGGATGCTGGCATCAATGTCTTGTCTGAGTACGTACCCTGATCTTATGAAGAAGGTGATTCCAGATGGCCAGAGCTTTAAGGCTGAAGAATATGCCGGTATATTTCGTTTCAATCTCTGGCGATTTGGAAAGTGGGTTGAGGTGATAATTGACGATCGTCTTCCGACAAATGAACAAGGGTTGGTCTACACAAGTTCATCAGAGAAAAACGAATTCTGGACTGCACTTCTGGAGAAGGCTTATGCAAAGTAAGCACAGATTTTATATTTAAATAAATCTTCTTCTTTTCCTTCAGGCTTGAATTAATCCCTCTCTACGGAGGGTTCAGCCACTCGGATCCTCCTCTTCCACTTTCCTCTGTCTTCGGTGTCTTCATTTTTCAGTTTGAGATGTTTCATGTCCTCCCGTATCGCATCCTCCCATCTGTTCTTTTGTCGTCTCCGACTGCGTCGTCCATAGACATCTGCCTTCATGATTCTTTTAAGGCAGCTGTCTTCCTCTCTTCTCATCACATGACCGTACCATCTCAACCTGGCCTCTCGTATCTTGTCCGAGACACACGCCACTCCAAGTTTCTTTCGGATGTCCTCGTTCCTGTTTCTATCCCTGAGTGAAATTCCCAGCATCCAACGCAGCATTCGCATTTCCGTCCTCTCCAGTAATTCCTCTCCCCTTCTCGTCATCGTCCAAGCCTCTGCCCCATAGATCATTTATATTTAAATAAATGAACATAATCATGTGTTTGTTGCCTAGCGCTTTTCTCTGCCTTGCAACTTCATATTGACTCGTAGTCTATAATTGTGCATTGCAATGTTTTCTTAGCTTATGTCAATATTATTGCGACTATTGCAAGATCATGCGTTGGATCAGGCTTCTACGTGGAACGATCAGAGATTCAATTATTGCCAGTACATTAAGTCCAGATGAGATGCAGGCTGTATTTAACTAGCATTTTAACATTCGCTACAATTTGTTAAGGATTTTTAGGGGGCAAATTTTGCTGTATGGATAAATCACGCATATAAGTGCATGAAGGTTCAAGCTTTATCTTGAGCGCTATTCTTCGGATCCAGTCACAACATCATATGAAGCCCCTCTACTCCACCTAATGACCCTCACTGGTTTTGGATGTTGTTCAAACAGGTCAATCTCCTTCGTGTTCTTAAAGCCATTGGTCAGGTTGAAGCGTTAGAAGCATGGGCGAAGTTTGGTTTCCGTTCTTGGAGAGGCTAAAGCCGTCTTGGGGGGCTAAGACCTGGAAAAGATACCATTTACACGGTAAAAAAAGAATCTGGGTCGTCTTAGGGGGGCTTAGCCTCCCTAGCCCCTGATAAACTCCGCCCATGGTCAGATGACGCTCTTCTCCGCGATGCTGGTTTCTTCTTTCAATTTCCTGCATCCATCCGACCTCATCCAATCCAGCAGCATGCAATCAAACAATCAATTAATCAATCATGCTAACCAGTGGTGTAGTCCTAAAAAATGAAGTGGGGACGCCTGGAAATTGAAGTAGAAACTGTAGCAAAAAGTGCAATCTTGCAAGAATTTTTGCAAAAAAGTGGGGGACGGCGTCCCCCGCGTCCCCGCCCCACTACACCACTGATGCTAACTAATTGACGGTCAATTAATCAATCATAATTTGTATAGCGCCCCTTTAGGATGTCTACTCAGAGGCGCTCCCGGCCGAGATCAAGCGAAAAATGCAGTCTTCAACAGTTTGAGAAACTGAGAGTGTTGGAAAGTGTCGCCTAGTCACGAGAAGCCCGTTCCAGGTTGTTGGACAACCAGAGGGAAGGAACGGCTCTGCATTGTCGCAGGGCGAGTGAAAGGAACCATTAAATCACCATGGAGAAGCAGGAGAACGCAGTGCGCGGTTATCTCTGTTTGTTTGTATGCGCACTTGTTATAGCTCCTCTTCCAGCCCTCAGCCGCTACTCAGAGGCGCTCCCAACTACAGCGCGGACACTGCATCGGAGTTTCACGCCGAAGCGCTAAGCAATTGCGAGTGAAGGACTTGCCCAAGGTCCCTACGCGGCGACTTGAGGTGGATTCGAACCTCGATCCTTCCGGCTTCAAGGTAACGACGCCACCACTACGCCCCTCTCTGAGGTCTCCCTCTCTTTCTCGTGCCTTCAACTAAAGCAGATTATTCGCATGCAGCTGACACAAATTTGAGAGCGACAGAATCAGTTTTTTTTCTTCTAAATGGCAGACTGCAAGCAAGCATGAAGACAAAAACTAGCTACGGAGGACCTTCGGTGTAGTGATAGCGACAGAGAGGAAAGGAAACAGATCAAATCAAATCAAATCATTTATTTGACGACCAATTTCAATAATTTATAATAATTTCCTTTGTTGAAAAGCGTACAGTTGAAACAATTCACAAGAACACAAATCACACATCCCCACTACCAACAAAACAGACGCCCTGCGATACAATGGGGCTACTAGCAGCGTATACATACATGTATACATAGCACGCCTATGTATCCTACGGGGGCTTCGGAAATCGAACTCTAGTCCGCTGTTGCCCATGCCAATGTGTTATCCAATGCGAGACCGGTTATCAGAGTATGTGTGCTAATTTACATGTAGTTTGGGTTATCTTATGAAGGTTTGCTAGGCCTGCTTAGTTACTCTCATAAACGGCCATAAAAATTTATTATTCATATCACAATTTATTGCATTGCTTATTAAGTTATTAGCCTATGCGGTGGTGCCTCTGTAGGTTCTATGGCAGCTACATTAAAATAGTCGGTGGGTATGCGAAGAATGCCTTGGAAGACTTCACAGGGGGCATTGGTGAAATTGTCGAGATGGTTCCAAGAGCCCCTTCGCGGAATCTGTGGAACATCATGCTGAAGGCTCATGAAAGGAAATCGCTCATGTGCTGCTCCAGTGCCGTAAGCATATAGGCGTAATTTTCTATTGTGACGGTGGTGTCCAGTCACCACCACTTTTAAAAGTGGTGGTGACAGTCACCACCACTTTTTGATCCTGCACAGATATATGTTTTATAGCATTTGGCTGTCAAGCGCCGTAAACAGTCTGCACGTGTATTCCTGGATTTGAATATCGCAATGTCGGCAAAGCTGATAGAGGTTTCCTCATGGTGCCCATTTTTCACACTAGCCTTAGGCTACAGTCCCTACTTACACGTGCTTAGTTTCAAAATAATTAGGTGAAGTTATCCATTTTGTTGTATACAATCTGGACTTGACACTGTGAAATTGAGTTTATAAAAAGGTCAAATTATCAAATTCATTTTGAAAATACGAACATGACAATGACATCGCATTGTTCTAATTTGTGGTAGCCTAAAGTGCCAGACTTCAATGGCTATGCCTGGCATGGGTGTAGTTTGGTTTCCTTTCTGGGGGGGGGGGGCTAGAGAACTTTAGGTTTGGTTGGTCGAAGGCTTCCAGATCAAGCGGCGTCAAAAAAAATTCTCGGCACCCAAAAAAGCCATCCGATTTAAGTGAAATTTCGTTCGAGAATTTTTCGAGTCTATGCCTTCTTGGAGGGGGGTTAATCCCGGGAAAAGATACCATTTCCAATGTGAAAAAACTGAATCTGGGCCATGGGCGGAGTTTATGAGGGGCAAGGGGGCTAAGCCCCCAAGAGGACCCAGAGTCATTTTTTATCGTGTAAATGGTATCTTTTCTCGGGCCTAGTCCCCCATGCGAAAGATGGAAATGACTAAGAAAAGGTCATAAACTTTTTGGGCCAGGAAAATAAAAAAAGGTCATCAACTTTCTCCCGGGAAAATTTGTCTCGTTTTCAAAATTCAACCCCTCCAAGAACGGAAACCAAACTCCGTCCATGATCTGGGCCTTCTTGGGGGCTTAACCCCCATAGTCCCTGACAAACTCCGCCCATGACCTCTGGAATTTTGGCATCATTAATGATCGATATAGAAATAGCAGCAAACTCTTTCAAAGAAACACACACAAAATAAATTTCCATTAAAAACAAAAAAACAGACAAACCATTAAAGCACAAATTGCTGACGATTATGGGGCAACTAAAAGACCCAGGACAGTCAAACTGTTCACTACATAGCACAGTGGGAGATGGAGCAGAGAGGGGCGTTTTGCCAGCTCTACCCTATAGTGAGCGTGAGAGCTGCATAAGAATTATAGTCACCACCAGTATTCGAGACAAAGTTACGCCCATGGCCGTAAGTAATATGCTAAACATCTATAACACGCGAAGCCGCATGCAGCATTAATGTTGGCAACTATGGAGAGTAGCCATGAATGGACCACCTAAGGTTGTAGGCCTACACCATAAATGCCACCGAATTTCTGAAAGGATAGAATTTCATATACTGGGCTGATTAGTCAAGTATATTGTTATCAAGCAGAAGAAGAAGACGAAGAAACAGAAGAAGAAGAGGAAAGAAGAGAGGGATGAGAGAGGGAGAGGAAGTGAGGGAGAGGGAGGGAGAAGGAGACGGAGAGGGTGAGGGAGAGGGTGAGGAGGAAGAAGAACAAATCTGCGGTCAGTTTACTCACTGTGCTCATAGTCAAGTTGGCCAGAGGGTGCTGATGGGGCGGAAAGAAATCTCGAGCCAAATTTTCGATCTCGTACCTGTTTCTTTTAAAAATAGTATTAATAATGATCATCATTCTATCAATATCAAGACTATTTGATAACAATTATTTGAGATGAGACTTAACAAAATTGTGTTTTGCTACTTTTTGTTGCGTTACGTTTTTGAATCGTCAAAAAACGGTAGGTGGCCAACTAAAAGTGATATTACTTTCGTTCTGTTTGAAATATTTTGATGAAATCTGGGCGATGTGTAGATATAAATTGTCTATAAGCCTGTAAAATTTCATTTCGAAACTCCTACTTTTGGTCAAGATATTGGCAAAAAACGTAGGTTTTTTGCCCACCCTGTACACCGTGGTTCAATAAAAAGTCTTTTATCTTTTATGTCTATATCTTTTATGCCTATATAGGGCTGCCAACCGTCCCGGATTCGCCGGGACAGTCCCGGAATCGACCCTATGCGTCCCGTGTCCCGGATTGATCTCGAATTGTCCCGGAGTTTGTGGTAGAGATGCACATGACAAAATGTTTTTATTTTGCACACTAAACTCGGCAAGATGTGTGATGACTTTTTATTCTGGTACTCTATTAAGCCTAACGTTGTTGTCTGAACATCGAATGTTGGACAGAGATGGGTTCAAGCCTTGAAAACTTTACAAACCACTCACACTTAGTACCGTAGCATGCATAATATTGTGTCCTACAGGCAACTGCTAGTTAGTTCTAATGCTCTTTGAGAGATGACGTGCTAATTCCCACGACTTTGTGCCTATGAAATATACAGTGTATACTTTATATTGGCATAAATGGCATATCTAGTGACTGCGGGCGTCCCGGAATTGAAAAATCAAAAGTTGGCAGCCCTATTTATGCCTGACTATTAATCATACAAAAATTGTCCCGATATTTAGAGAATTCAACGGACAATATAATTCCAGCAATTTGAACGGATAGAAAGATTTGAATTTTTGAATTTCATCCGCCGAAATTTAAGTTTTCAGCAAGTTTTTATGGTTTTCGTTGCGGTTTCGACGCTTGGTTTCCAATTTGATCTTCAGTGATCCTGGAGTAAAAATTAACGGAGCTATTATCGCAACGTTCTGCTGTCACAACATTTCTACCTGTTATCAGAAATGTATAGCCCCAGAAGGCTATTTTCTTTTTCAACAGAACGGTGCCAGCCAACAGAACCAGGGAACCATCGAAATGCTAACAAGAGAGACACCAAACTTCATTTCTTCCACATTGTGGCCTCCGAACAGTCCAGATTTAATTCCTGTCACCTAACATCTTCTTTATTTAAATTATCAACAAATACTACTTAGAGTTTTTTCACAAAATATTAAAGACTGTTTCATGTTTGAAGTACTTTGTTACAAAATCCTCCAAAGGAAAAATTGCTCGTAAACTTAAATTTCGGCAGATGAATTTGAAAGATTCATCTCTTTCTACCCGTTCAAATTTATGAAATGATATGTTGGAATCATATTCTTGGTTCAATTCTCTAAAAATCTGAATTTTTTTTAGTACGATTAATTATCAGGCATTAGAGATATTTGAAAAACAGTTTTGCTTACTTTTATTGAACCACGGCGTAGGTCGGCTTGTCGGCCACTCTTCGGCGGCGGGTATATCAATAATAGGCTATAGGCCCTACTTATTCAGAATAACTAAAAATCATATCGATTGAAAGGTGTAAAATTAGTCTAGTCAACAGATAAACATTCGCAGGATTTAGACAAACTATAGAGTAGGGTAAAGACGTAACGTGTGCTGTAAAGAGACACTCTAGCGTAGGCCTAAAACATGACTAGATTTTTAAGGATGGCAACATCTTGTAGAGAGCCTTCTAATAGTTGATCTAACTGTCAGCCTTGCCAAGCAACAGTTGGACGCAATGTTGTTCTTTGAAACGTCGATCCTGCTCTGCACTTTCGAAGCTGAAGTTTAAATAATTTACTATTTGGTTTTGTTATAGTCTGCTGAACCGAAAGTGAAATACCTGAAAAATGGTCTTGTTAGTGGACATGCGTACAGCGTCACATCAGTCGTGTCGGTAAGTCAATATGTAACACAACTGTCTAAATATAATGCATTAACTTCTGTGATCTCGAATATATACTCACCTCAATGTACGCATTAATCTGAAACTTTGGAATGGATTGTTCGGTGGGACATCAATCCGCCTGGGCCAATCTGTAGCCTACTCATTAACAAGAATTAGTCAAATGAGCCTGATAGTGCTTCCCAACTTGTGTTCCAAACTTGTGCTCAATGTGTCCACCAC